>VXBA01004639.1:42922-68950 GCA_013399895.1 Serilophus lunatus
GTTCCCTCTTCACACACACACACACACCCCACACACACCCACACCCCCTTCCCTCGTTAGCCACCAACACCCTCTTCACACACACACGCACAACTCCTTTATTTACATATTCCTTTATTGTCGTCGGCACGTTTCACACAGTGAAAAAGCGTCCAAGTCCTGCTTGAGGGACGGAGGGAGAGGGGGAAAGAGAAAAGTTAAGAAGGGAGGCGCATAAAAAGCCCGGCCCGGCGCCAGTGCTCTGCCGAGGATTTAAGTTTTTTGGGTTTTGTTTGTTTGTTTTTTTTTTAATTTCCGCGTTCAGCTGAAAATCCCTTTTTTGTTTTCCGCCTTCCATTTTTTGGTCGGGGCTGGAGGCAGAAGGGTTGCTGGTGAGGTTCCAAACCAGGCCGGCATCTTCCTCTTGGGAGGTGGATGAGGCTTCTGGAAGGAGATAAACGTAAAAAAACCCCCACACATTTGGAGGTTGGCTGCTTTACACAGCTCCACTCACCCCATTCCTGCTTACCTGGGGACATAACTGCCTGAGCTGCTCACAGAAGGCGTGTATCTCACTTAAATCCAAAATCAAATTCAAGTAACTAAGCAGCAAAGTGTAACAGTGGGGAAAACCAAGGCTGGAAAAAACTTGGACTCACAGCAATATCCAGCTTCAAAGTGAAGTGAGTGCTGGTCAGAGACAAAAGTTCCTTTTTTAATAAAAGCACTAATGCCTGCTCATCAAGCTTGTGTTCCTACAGACAGACCAGTGCCATGGTCCTAAATGTGACCAGCACAGGCTGGAAGGGGGAAAAAAAGAACTCCATGTCCTCAAAGTGCTCACTGTGAGAGAACTGATGAAAAAAAAAGCTTCCTGGAGCAGGCTGTTGGTGTCCAAGTGGGACATTTGGGCACAACAAGGGCAATAAAATCAACGTGGCATCACTGCATCAAGAATCAGTGACAGAAGGGGGCTGGCAAGAGACAACAAGGTTTCAGTCAAGAACCCTGCCACAAGCTGGGAATTTGGTTTGCTGAAGATGCAACACCCAAATCTCCAGGTCTGGGCTGGGCTACAGGCGGTCTCACCTGGGGCTGAGAGTCAGCAAACAGTTCATCCTCCTCGGGATCGAGGGCAGAGTGGTTGTAGGAGGTCACGGCGGGGGGCTCTGGGGGGGCTGCCGCCCCTCTGCTCCCTGCCTGGCTGCCATCCACGCTCCCTGCAGCCTTCCCAGGGGACAGGAAGGAAGCAGTTGTGTCACTTGTGGTACACAACTCGTTCCACACAAAGCAGGTTCAATGCAAAGGCTGCAGTTTGGAGGAGTTGGGGTGGGATTTTTTTGGAAGTAAAGGAGTCCGTTATCAACCAAGTTGCAACATCTCTGCTTAATTAGCTCACTGGCCATTTCTTATCAATTTCACCACTGTAAACTGTGAGCAAGTGAAGTTTAAAACACACAGGAAATGGAATTGGCCTTATCTTTTTACTGGAGAAAAATATTTCCTCCATCTCTGTGTCGCTGAGAACTTGAGATATTTACACACAAGTATTGTGTTTCCAAATGTGTTTTCACAGCAAAAGTGTCACTTAAAAACAGCACAGTGGGCACAGAGATATTAACCAATTTTTTTTTTTTGGTACAATCCTGTTGGTCATAGGTTGGAATCTCAGCCATGCTGAGATTTTTGGGTCAGCTACACATCCCTGTGTTACCAAAATTCTCCTTAATGGCAATTCCACCCCATGTTTTACTTCAGTAAGAACACCTGTTTACCAAAGCCAAAGGCATCACGTGCAGATGGGTCTTCTCTGCTCCTTCCTTGGATGCTGAATTGATCCAATTACCCTGTAAAAGCAGCAGCAATATCAGGCTGTTCAAATCCAAGAACATCCATTAACAGATTTAAAAGCTGCTTGCTACGGGGAATTATTAGAAGCAGGATATCTTCTGAAGGGGAAGTAAATAAAGACTGTTTGGATTAGCTTTTGGATTTGCAGTCTACTCATTTCTATAATATTCATTTCATTACTGATAGCATGTCATTCCTGTTATTAGCTCCAGGAGCAGGAAAAAGTGTGATTAGAGCTCAGGCAATTGGACTGCAAGGAGGTAAACTGCAGAAAAAGAGAGGGCTCAGACACAGATATTGTAGAAACATAACGGCACTCAGGGATGTAAGAAAATCAATTTAGCCAAAGGGCAAGGCTTGAAAAGTTGTCTGAGGTAGTGCTTAAGACATCAGCCCAAAAACCTGCAAGGAACAGACATGAAATCCCAGTGTAGGCAGCAGGAGGATCCAGAGTTTGGAATTTCTTTCTACCGTTCCCACCAGGAGCCATGCAGTGCAGGGTGCCCTTTGTACAAGGTGCTGCACTGGGACTTGGGGGACACAGAGGCCAGCTGAGGGCTCAGACCAGCCTGGACTTTATGAACAGCCACAAAGAGCTCCTTACTTCCCAAGGAGCCAGGCTTATGGCTGTCATCAGGGCTACTCTGTCTCTGGCTTGTTCCTCCTCTCAACTTTCCTGCTTTTTGCATAGTTGGAGGATCTCTCTTCCCACGGCAGGTTTGTGATCAGGCATCAGCACAGAGAAGAAACACAGCCTGGATTTGGTGGCTGTGAAGTATCCAGCTTATCCAAGTTTTCCTACTGGGAAGGACTTGTAACGTGTGTGACAAATCACAGCTAAGCTGCACGGGTCTGACCTCTTGCTAGGTCACTACTTCTTCAAAAAAGAATCCTCTGTTTCTGCTCTGAGCACTCCTCTGAGGGGAAGGAGGCAGTTCTACTCCAAACTGAGGGAGAGATGGATTGGGAAGATGAGACACTAAGCACTGCTGCAAACAGCAACAAGAGAGGGCTGTTAGTCTGCTCCTACAAAGAAAATATTCTTTTACACAAAAACGATTTTGTACTTCCTTTTACTAACCTGTGTTTTATTCCTCAGGGCACCTTCCCTGCTTGCTTGATCTGCTCCTGTTTTTTCCTGCTGCCCTTCTGGCCACACCAACTTCCTTTTGATGCCTAAGCCATCCCGAGACTTATTTCTGTCCTCTTTCTCCAGCAGTGCAATCATCATCTTGATGAGATACAGGTCAATATTTGCAGGGACAAGTTTTTCAATTACTTGAATTTTGGTAGTGTCTTGGGGAAAAAAAAATAGATACAATATTGATTGGGTTTTAAGCTTCTTGACCCTTGTTCAGTTACATTGTAAAACACATTGGTTGAACCTCATTAAAATACAGGGTGGATTAAGGCACAGAAAAGATAAGATAAAACCATGTATGTGTTTGACTCACAAGATCACGGGATAAATTCCTAGTGTGCTTTCTGAGGATGCTAGGACACACAGAAATATTTTCCCAGGCTGATTTTTTTTTTTTTCCCCAAACCATTTGGGTAGATCCAGATTTAAGAGGGATGCCTCAGTCTTCCCCATGTGACTCACCTGAGCCAACAGGAGGACTGTGGATAACATCAGTGATGATCTGTTGAACTTCAGGAGTCAATCCTGCTCGCTCCAGGCTGACAGGGAGGCCAGCTTTCATGGCCTGGACCAGGTGAGTGCCAACCACATCAAGAGGCAAAGATCTGGACTCACTTATAGCCCTCTGGGGAAACAAAGGCACAAGGGAGTGACATTGCCTAAGTTTCTGATGTACCAGTGAAAACCTGCAACTTCCCATTCCCAAAATGCAGTTGCTACTAATAGTTAACCAATTTCTTTTCCAGCTTGTAAAGTGTGTTTCTCTTTTGAAACTCTCAAAAACGTGCCTTGAAAAGCATCTCAAAATCAATGGACCCAAACTTGTACTTCTCAAGGAAAGACTTCCAAGTAGTCTCTTGCAGGTTTGAAGATTCTACTCATTCCTCCCCAGGAAATATACACACTGTGCATATAATCACCAAGATTAGTGGATACAGAGCACCAAGTTCCCCATTAATAATTGCACAGGTAGTCGTTGTTAATCTGTTCTCAAGGTACACTTTAAATTTAGGGACCATCTGACAAGGTTTACCCTGTCCTCCTGGGAGGGGCAAAGCAAAACTGCTGTTAGTTTCCAACCAAGTAGAGGACCCCCAGAGGGAAGAGCTTACCACAGACAGTTTTTTTTCTTGGAACAGGACATATGTGACATCCTCAGAGGGAGAAAGGGCTCTGGCACACTTCCAGGGAGATGATTCTTCCTGACCTTTAGGTGCAGGTGTAGGGAATGTGTCGGTCTAAGTGAGATAAAGCAGAATTAAAAGAATTATGTCCCAGTGACAACCAGTGAGTCACCCTCCCATGACCTGAGTAATTAACAGAATCATTCACATGAACAGAGTCAATGTGCATGGTTCTGTTCTTCACACCTCTCTGGAGGTTGATTTTGACCCCAACTCCATGTTCTGAAAATGAAGTAAAAATGGAATGCACATGGACACCCAAATATTCCCATCTTATTAAAACAAACATGGGGCTGTCCAAGAGACTTGGAAAAGAAAATCATCCAGAATAACAGTATCCAGGTCATCACATTTCAGGAGTTGCTCATTCCACGTGAAACTATTCCATCAGAACAAACTGTGGCACTGCATTTGTTGGTTAGCATAGAAGACTCCTCCACTTGAGCTAAACATTTTCTCCTCACAGAACTCTTGAAAACCACTGAAAAACTGGGAATGCTTTTGGTTCCCACTCCTAGATCATCACACTCTTCTGTGAAGCAGAAAGATGGAGTCCAATAGCTGCAGACCAAATCACATCCTTAAGGCTCCTGCAAAGCAGCAGATGCTTCAGGTGTGTCTTACCTTCAGACCATTTACTTGGCAGAAGTCCTTAATTTCAGCCAGGAGAGGGATCAGCATGGTGGACTTGGCTTCAGAGACACCATCAATTTTCTTCACATTCTCAACACTCGTAGGCCTGGTTTAGGATGAAGGACAAAAGCCATCTAAGTGTCCTGTGCCAACACTTGGAAACATCAAGCATCTGTGAAGGACACACACCTGGAGCACAGATCTATTAATACAAACTTGAAAATACAATCCCTGTACCCTCATCATCTCTGCAACTAATTAAATTCGCTGTTTGCACTTCTGAACCACAAAGCCTGACCACAGCTAAAGCTTCACATTTGCTGCTCAAGGACCAGTTCACCACAACATATGTTTATTTGTCTCTACCTCCCACAAGCCCACAGCTCTCCCATACACACTCCCAAAATATTATTGCCTATTATTGGTTTTTAATGCCTTTAAATAGCTGGGGGAGGCACTTTGGATGCTTTACCCACTCTCCCACGAGAGGCAGAAAGAGGATTTGTGGCTTGGCCTGCAACCTCCCCAATTTGTACAACATGTCTGCATGCTGGCTTTACCTTATCTGGGCCATCTCCACCAGGACCTTATTGGTTGCCAGGACAGCTGGAGGAATTTCCTTCTCATTAGCCACCTTCTGTCTAGCAGTCAGCAGCTTGCCATACAGAGCAGTCTGGGAAGAAGGGAGCCAAATTCTCATGAAGCAGCTCTCCATCACTCATAGGTGTAATCAACACAAGAGGAAAAGTTACCACTTCCCTGATCTTCCCCTTAGTACACAACAAAACCTGCAATCCATTAATCCATCCTAATAGGTTTCAATCCTCTTCTAGGATTTCTAGTTCAAAACAACACTCAGAGCTGAGAGAGAGTCCAAGGCAGCTGCTCCAACACAGGACAACCTGTGGTTTGCAGGTTGACTGCAATGCAGAGATATCCTCCCAATCCCCAAAAAAGCTTACCTCTAGTTCTTTCTCTTGGGATGAAACAGCTGGTTCTTGGGGCTTCAAAGGAGGTTTCAGTGGTGAACGCCCTGAAACCCTAACAAAAAATAACCAAGTGTGAAGCAAGCCTTGCATTAGGGCAGTTTGTTCAGGGAACTTAACAAAACCAAGCCCTACCATGCACCTGTCCCCTCACGAGGTGATTCTGATGCCAACCCAGGGCTGAGAACATTAATCCTGGCAAACAGCACTGAAAACCTGAAAGCCTCAGTGACAGGGACACAGCTGCTGTGCTGGAAGGGGAATTAGCACAGCTCCCAGACTCGGGAACATCCACCCTTAATTAGACTGCCACGATTATTCTGCTGTATCCGTTAGGAGACAAGCTGGACTAAGAGCATCCTTTCAAAAGCACAGCGCAAAATAACACTTGATTTGGGTTTTAGGTGCCCCTAAAACAATTTATCTTTCACAGGGCTGCAGTGGCAATTATGCAGCTAAGTGACAGACCCTTGTCGTCTGGCAGCACCAGAACAGTGCCCTGAAGGAGGAATCCACTCAGAAACACAAGGTGCATTTAATCTGAAGCAGCACATGAGCCAGGAAAACAAATTACTTGGTCTGCATTTTGCAGAAGGTTATTTGATTACTTTTGACCTGAGGGAGCCTCAACTTAGTCAGGCTTCTCCAGACTAGTGTAGAAAGGCAGAGCCCTTAACTGATCTTAACTGTTAAAATGTTGTAACAGCTCAAGGTTTTGAAATATAATGCAAGTTTTAGGCACTTGTCTTTCTTTAAGTACATTAAACGTTTTCACTGCCACTTAAAGAGGAGAAGGCTCACTTTAAGGATCATCCTACACACAGCATCCCTGCTAACACAGTAAAAATTAGGCAATTCTGTCTTTATTTTAAATACTGTACCTGTTAAGTATGTTATTGCTTCTGGGAGGAGTTGTACCTTTTCTCTGATATGAAAACATCTCGTACAGGGACAACTATAAAAAAACCCAGAGGAATAAGACAATGTTGATTTGCCATCTTTTCAATGAGGTTGCTGTTAGAGGGAAAATATTAAATTTATGACACCATGATACATTTCCAAGAGTTTTTTGGGTTTTTTTTTAATATGGACAAGAATGGATCATGATGCAGGAGTGTTGTACTGGTACAGACCTGCTTGACTGGTGACTGTGCTGTTCCTTTCGTGCCTGGGGAGTGCTGCATGGAGAGCACAGGTCTACTGCTGTAATGAAATTAATTACATCATCATCAAATCAGACCAAGTATCTTACACATTGCCCTTAAAAAAAAAAATTAACATTTCGCTAAGCAAACCAATTTGAGGTTGGTACAGGGATATACTGGGCAAATAAAGGTGATTTTTTAAAATTAGAATCCACGTTCCTCAAAAACCCACTGAGAACCTCAAAGCCTCTTAATACTCAAGCTTCCCTCTTAATACTCAAGCTTCAACAAAGAATAAATGCTGTCTGGCAGAATATTTTTGTCACAGAAATAAAATTTTCAACATATTTTCAAGCAACACTTGGAAAACATTGGATTGTAAAGATTCCATTACTGGAGAAACCAAGTAAGTACCAATTGTCTGGTTTGCACTGAACACACAGCTTTCACCATTGCTTGCTGGTGAAATAAATAAGCTGGGTTTTTAATTCTAGAAGACAGAAGCTGAAGGAGCCACAAATGTGAAAGACAAAAGACAATTGGTACTTTATCATGACCTGATTTATTTCTTATATAGACACCAGGACAGGCTCCTACAGCCAGCACTGAAGAGCTTTGTTCTAATATTATTTCCTAAATAAAACTAAACCTTGACATGCTCTGCTCTCCAACCCTGCCAGCTCCAAAAGCAGGTTTCAGAGAGATCTGATGGTAATAAATATGTGCTCAAGACAAGGTGCTCTAATTACCTTCTAGAAGGTCTCTGTAGATTAAAGTCTTCACTGGACTGCAACAGAAGGCTTGGATTTGAGGCAGGTCCAGCTTTTGACATCCAATTCCTCCCCTGTAAGAAATAAACTGAGGAATCCATAGCTGAGCCACACAGAGGAGCTCTCCGTGGGTGATTTCACATCCAGAAGTACCTTTTGGGTGAGTGCACAGGTGACTGCAAACTTGTTGCCGTGCCCTGAGACTTCTTTGAGGAATCCTTCCAGTATCAGCTGCTGGCAGAGCACTTTCCACCAGTTCTCTGGCCATTCTTTCCCACTGCCAAAGAGAGGGTGCCTTCGGAACCGCTCTGGCAAGCGCTGGGAGTTCTGAAAGTTTGCACAGAATGTGTCAGATTTGCCCAGTCCTCGTGGAAAAAGGTTTCCAATATAACCACTAAGCTAAAAACCTGAAGAGCCTTCTCTAACCTAATCCACTCCTTTTTGCCAAGGCTGTGACAGTAAAACCCCAGACCAACCTACACTTAGACTCAGACCTGTTAAAACATCTCCCTTCACGCAGGAGGGGGTTACAGTGCAGTTTGTAGTCAACCACTTGAGATCAATCTCACATTGCAGGAGTTCAAACAGAAGCTGTTACCCACTTGCTTTTTAATTTAAGAGAGCCTACAGCAGCAAAGATACATTAACAAGCTCTGTTTAAATCCCAGTCTGTCCTTGTCAGCAGCAAAAGGCCATTCTATACTTGTAGTGCAAATTTGGCATAAGCTTCACTTAATCCAGTGACCTCATAAATGAACAATGAGGACTACATGGAAATCTGCTACAGAATATTTCTCTCCTAGACACATTTGTGTGAAAATTAGCAACTTACCCTTCTTATTAAAAGTGGGTCATAATTCACCCAGTCTTATCAAGTACTCCAAGTTACTCTTTTTCTCCTCGCTTTGTAAATGTGAAGTGATTCTACTCTTTATTTCCAGTGAGTTTCTTGCTCATAATCAGTTTGAAATACTAAGCAAAAGTATGTAGAAGTAATTTATATTCATCCTAGCATCCTACTTCTTACCTCACTACTTTTTTCACAAGAAAAAAAATGTTACACACACACACACTTGCATGGATATATATACCCATGCATTGCCTGGAATATCAAGAGGGACACTACCAGCCCCTCCACTCTCAGAACACACCCAAGGATTTTGACTGTCACTTACTGAGCCTCGGAGCAGCAGAATGGGCATTTTAGTCCCAAACTTCTCTTCCAGGGCACTCACTGCAGACAGCAGCTGATGAGCTTGCTTCCCAAAATCCTGCAAACCGCCCTCGAAGTCACTGGGGGCTGTGAGACAGGAGCCTCTGAAAGGCACATAAAACAAAGTTTAGCACGTAGAAATCAAGTCTCTTTTCTCTTCATCCACTTGTTATTGATACCCAAGTGAAATAAAGTGCGAGACTAAATCAATCACCTGTGGTTGAGTCCTAGTTCTTTACACTGTAACATATTTAATTATCAATGTAACTTCAAGTGTCTCAGACAGCTGCCCAACCCAAAAATAATGAGGTGATCATGGTACCTGCTGTTACAGAACATTGCACAGCAATCTTCTGAATGCAATAGTAAAATATTTGGACTGGTCTAGGTATTTAATTTCTTTAATTGCATCTAATAGTAAGTGGGTTTCTGGCTGTTTCTTTAAGAAGATAAAGGGGAAAAAATGAAGAGCAACCCCATTAAAGGCTTTCTAGGGTTTGTTAATGCATTTATTACTGACTGAAGAATCCACTGAAAAAGTATTGTCACAAATCACTCTCAAGGAAAAAAAGGAAAATTACCCATTTCAAGTGATTTCAGTTCTGCAATACAAATTCACTATTTGGCCCTTTATTGGCACAGCAATGACAGACATTATGATCTCCCAAGTTCTTTCTTAGTTTAGTAGAGGCCAGGCAAAGACTTCCTAATCCTTGGCACACTGAAGTGTAGCTCAATTGATAACAATTTTTCAGAAAGCAACACAGCATAACATCTTGTCGTGGACCAGAAAGCATCAGGCTACCAGCAAGAACATGCCATGCTTTATTTTAACTACAGGGAAATATTTATTGTAACTACAGGAGAAACTGAGGAAGGTGTTTCTGTTCATACCTCTGCAACTACTGACCCCCTGGAATTCCCTTCAGCACATCCAAGAGTTTATTAGCAGGGCTAAAAGAACACAAGTCAGCACATGCTCTAAGAGGAAAACAGCTCCCTGGACAATGGGGCAATTTAGCCTTAGACACGTGGCACCACACACCCTTTGCAAGTCTTCTCCTTTGGGATTAATAACTTCACAGGGCTTAAACTGATTCATAAAAGTGTATTTCACAGTTGTGGAGCACTGCTCTAAACCCTTTCAGGAACTGTGCCCATGCTCTGTTTGCAGGCTTTCCCTCAGCCTACCTTAGAGCTTAGGAATGGCCTGATGGCTCACCCAGCTCATCAGAAAAAGGTTAGACAGCTGTTAAAAAAATATACCTTAGGCTGAACATCTGCAAGATCAGATGCACAGAAGCCAATTCTTTTAGATAATTTGCCTTGTAAGTCAGTCTGGGAGAACATAACCTCTAGGATCAGTCTTGAGGGAGGAAAGCTTACCTGGACCTGCAATTATCACAGCATTCTTCTGTGCCCATGATGCCAGAGGAAATCTTCCGGAGCTGTTTGTCTTCAAAATGAGACAGGATGATTCTACCCAAGGGAACAGAAGGAATTCAATAAAAGACCAAGAACTTACACATAAAATTTATTGCAGAAAACTGACTTGAAATCAGCATCATTAATTAATTCACTGGGGAACCAATTATTTAGCTCTGATTCCTCCAATGTAAAAAGTCTTTTTTTTTTTTAAAGTAAATAAGGGAAAACTTGATGCAGAGCCATAAATGTGCTGAAGGTTGTGGTTTTGATACTGCTTATTAATATAAAACAGGGTGTTCTGGGCTTGTAGAACACATGGCGAGTGTAAGATGCCTTCTGGCTACAACCTCCCACTGTGACAAGAGTTGCAGTAGCTCTTAAAGCTGCCTGAAGTGACAGGTTGCAGCACTCACTTCCTCCTGCAGCTGCTGGACACGAGGTACTGCTCCATCTTTGCCAACATCTTCAGTTTGTACAACCGGAACGTCTCGTTGCGAATCTCGTTGAGGAGGCGCCTGTCAGCCACGGAGAAACACAGGGCCTGGAACACTGACCACTACTCCCCTGTCCCCCACCAAGAGTGAAACACGCCAGACAGCCAAATCTGATTCATCAGGAAGAGCTGTAAAAGGCATCCTACAGAAACCAGACCCCGAGGTGCCTGCCTGCTTTCTCCACAACCCCGATCCTCGGAGCGTGGGGCACACTCAGAAAAGCACTTGATTCATATTCTTCTAAACATTTTAAGGAGGGTGGAAAGGGAGGCAGTTTTTCCAACCGCACAGACTGCTGAGCTTCAGAGATTCATGCCAAAAGGCACTGAGGAAGGAGCAAAGCGCAAAGGGCAATGAGAGCTGTTTCTCTCCTTCTCCAGATGTCCACGCTCTGGCAATTTGTCGTCAATTCCCCTGCCAGGTGACAGAATATACTCTTTTTTTAAGAGCCTGAGGGGTGGCATGCTAGGACACATTGCCTAATTTAATATCCATGATATTAATCACTGGAAGCTTCCAACAGGGAATGCAACACGGGACTACCTGATGGGAATACAGAGCACTCACTCTGCCCACACTCGGAGCTGCGGCACAAACCAAACCTGAGCTACCACCCACACACAGCACCAGAAACTGTTCTGACTGTGCCACAGCCCTTGCCTTTAGCCCTTTTACCTGTTACAAGCCAAGTCTGTCACAGCCCACAGGACGTGGCAGGAGGCAGGAAGCCCATCACGGCCGGCTCTCCCAATTTCTTGGTAATAGGATTCCATTTCCTTCGGGGCCCCGTAATGAATAACCATCCTGATGTCTGCTTTGTTGATGCCCATTCCAAAGGCCACTGTAGCCACAACACACTACAAAACAAGGGGCCACATGCTGGATGTGTTGAAGCGAGGACACGCCTGGATTAACGCTCACACACTTGGTGACAGCTCGTTGCTACTCTCAATTCGACTTAAATTACAACTGCAGCCACAGTGTTAAGCCTGGTTTTGGCCAGAGCACGGCCACAGCATTATCAAAATGAAGGATGATGTGCTGTGGCAAATGCAGGAGCGTTTTCAAGGGGCTGTTCTCAAAAGGCACAAAGTGTGTTGTGAAAAGGAATGCAACTAATCCGAGATAACTCTCTGTGGCCGAGGAAGAAAGCAGCTCACAGAAGTAGTGACCAGGTTGTTCCAGCTCCCACTATTTTCCTTGGATGTCATGAATTTTCTAAGGGAATTACTACAGAAATCTGTAAAATAAGCCAGGAATCTTACTACTGTCAGCATAGACCAGCAATTTCTTTGCCAAGAACTGGAGACAGAGGAAACGGGTAACATGTACTGAATTCCAAACCCCTTTATCACCAGAAACTCTGCAGTTTTTAAATAGGACCAAGTGGATTTAGCTTCCTACAGACCTGAATTTCATCCCTCATGAACCGGTGGTGGGTGTCTCTCCTTTGTTTGCTCCCCATCCCAGCGTGGTAGGTACCGCAGGCCACGTTGAGTTTATTCAGTTCAGACACCACCTGCTCCGTGGCCTTTCTTGTAGGGCAGTAGATGATCGTGGGGCCTTCAAACTCATACACAGAACTGCTTAAAATAACAACAGCATGTAAAGAGACAGAACAGAGGGAGTCATTCACCTGCAACAAGTCCAAGGGATCAACAAAACCGTGCTTAAATCCTTACCTTCCTTTCCTAGTTAGGAACTGCTTCAAATCCCTAAGGATGTCTCCACTTTGTTGTCCAACTTCCAAGTACAGGTTAGGTCTGTCAAAACTGGTACAGGTAACCTGGGGGTTCCTCAAATTCAGACACTTCACTATGTCCTCTCTAATCGAGGGACTTGCAGTTGCAGTTAAAGCAACAATGGGAACCTGTGAGGAGAAGCAGAAAAATCTCCATGACCTCTCATAGTTTTTCTGAACCAAAAAAAGTCAAGAGTAAACCCATGTAGAATATGAACATGTATTTATGATCATTGGATCAGTTCAGTTATTTGAAAAATGTAGTTAATATTCAGCCTCCTGAACATTTGAGGCCAAGGCTCTAGGAGAGCAGACATTGACAGAACCCTTGAAGTATCAACTTTTATTCTGAATGTGAATATCTTCCATGAGCCCACAGTAACTTTCTGATGTGCTTAGCTGAACTTAGGAAACATAGGGTGAAACTTGCAATACAGGCATGTAAAGCTCATGTCTAAGTTTCTGAGCTCATTCAATGCATGCTTGAGGAATGTCTAGACACTAGTTGCATGCTCCTACAAGCCAGTCAGCTCAAACAAAACCCCTCAACATTAAACCAGAAGATTAGGGATATCACGTTCCACAGCACAGGGATCCAAAACAGTTTAAATTATACAAGTTTCTGGTGGCCCAAGTTCAGAATACCCTTTGTCCAAGCATTTGGAAAAGCATAAAACCCCATCATTGGCAGAGACTGCTGCAACTCCAAACCAGTATTGTCAGCACACCCAAAGCACGACATGGAAAGACTGACATTTCCAAACTACCACACAAAATCCTTCTCTTGCATTAGAAATCAAACACATCCAAGCCTCACCAATGGCAGAGCCTTCTTTAGTGAGCCTAAAGTCCTGAAGGAATTTCTGAAGTCGTGGCCCCACTCGGAGATGCAGTGAGCTTCATCCACAGCTATGAGGGTGAGACCTGGTGGGCACAAAGCCACAGCACACACATGTCAACTCAGATCCTCAGTGAAGAACCTCTTGGAGTTCACAGGACTTATTTTACTCAATGACCTGCTCACCAGCTCTATCACCTTTGATGAAAAGGGCAGTTTTAAGTTGCACTGCAGTGTCTGAAAACACCACTTTGTTGTTACATTCTGCTCAAGATCAGGTATTAGAATACTTAAATACAGTGTTACTTATGTATATATGTATTTATATTTAGTGCTATACATTTCAACTCCTGTGATTCAACAGTGTGTTAGCACCTCTGTTCCCATTTAATTGTCCAATGCTCCCAGGCCAATGTTAAAGACACTATTCACATGGCTTTTTTCATAAACGACATGATCTTGTGACACCATTTATTCAGCCACTCAGCAAGAAATTGGTGGCAAAACTTCAAATATTAACCAAGTTTAGACATAGTTACCAATTTAAGTTGCCTGCCAACTCACTCACACTCTTAGGACAGACTTACCAACAGTTTGGTCAAGATCCTGAAGCAACTGTAAGTTCCCTGAACAAAACTCTGGAGTCATGTATATGACTCTGTACTGACCTCTGAAAAACAAAACAAATGCACTGTCACAGAAGGGAAAATCCCAGGCAAGCAAATCCAACAAAGTCATAGTTGTCTCAAAAAGGAAAAGGAGGACAGGAACATATTTCCAACAGGGAACAAAAGCAATTCAGTGAAGACCATGGGCAGCCTTCCAGAACAAGTCACACCCAGCCCCAGAAAGCTTGGCTAAGACTCACCCTGTGATGGATTCCTTGACCTGTTTGGACTGAGCTGAACCAAGGAAACAGGCTGGAATCCCTGACATTCTGCAGAAAGAACACAGCAGTCAGGAACAGATTTACTCTCCAGGCTTTAGAGCTTCCAGCCCGTGCCAGCATTTCTAAAGCAAGTTCAAGCTGCAAGGACAGAGAGCACTTTCTCCAAGGATCCTTGTGGGAAAAAGCTCTTCAAAAAGCAAGAGTGGTCTGTGGCTTTTCCTGCCACCCCAAATGCTCTCCCCTCCTTCCCCTCCAGCTGTCTCCACAAGACACACATTGGATTAGTACCATTAGGAGTTGGAGAAAGGAAGGTCATTTTCCTTGCACAAGGTCAAAGTTCACTAATAAAACATCAAAAAAAATATGCTGAACGTATTTTCTTGAACTGTTCTTTATGCAGTTCACATTTGGGTTTTAGCATTACTAACTCACCATTTTTTTTTTTGCCTTGACATGGAATCTTTTGTGACCTACTGGTGCTGCATCTGCTAATTTTCAACCAGGTGGCTGTTTTTTAATGCCAGACTCAATAATTACCAGCTCAACCAATTCATATTTTAGCCCTTAACTTGGTGATTTACTGCATTTTCTAACAGCCCTTGGTTTCCATAGTTGCTCAGTCCTTGTCTGAGCAGGCAGACTGAAACAAATTATTGAATGGCAGTAGATTGCAGAAATTCAGTCTCCTCGGCCTTCAAAATGAATGACCCACTGGGAAGGCAGTGAATAAACCCTTTCCACTGAGGAAAACAGTGGAAAAGTCAAAGCAGCAGCTGAATACACAGGCACCCTGCTGAGTAATGCTCAGTCAAGGAGCTTAGGCTGCCCAGCCATTCATCTGCACACAGTCATGAAAATACCACACATGATTGATGTTCCTCATTTCAAAACATCTTCATATCTCCTCTTTCACAAAAGACTCCTTCTTCCCAAGTTGGACAAGGCAGGAATGAACTAGACAACTCAGCATGATCCCCACAGCTTCAAGGCACAAGCATCAGAAGTGACTAGCTCTTACAATAGGAAGCAAGCACATGTGGAGAAACCATTATCAGGCATTAAAAAAAAAAAAAATCAAAGAGATTTATCCTGACAACACCTGCAGCTGCTCATGTAAGAGCAGTCTGGTGTCACCCACAATTTCCCCCCTCAGCTCTTAAGAAGTGAAGAGGCCAGGAGTCAGGACCTGCTGCACTGTCCCTCTTGAAAGCCTGTGCTGTACCTTTGATCCCCACTGCCTGCAGCTTCCAGCTATTCCTTGCTCAGGCATCCCTTCTCAAACCCAAAGGAAGCCCATCCCAGCCGGGGCAGAACTCCCAGGAATGCCCCGGGCAGGATCCCTGTGTTGCCACTAGCACATGACTTACGTCAGCTGCAGCACCTGGTCCTCCATCAGGGAGATAAGAGGACAGATGACAACTCCTGTATGTCCAGTATAAACAGGAGGAAACTGGTAGCACAAGCTTTTTCCATAGCCTTAAAGAAAAAGAGGGACGAGTGAGACATCGTGCCTTCCACGCCCCTCTAACAGGCAATTCTAAAACCTTGGTGAGCCCTAAAAGGAAAAACCCAAGACATGTTTTTTCTGCTACTCTCCCCAAAAAGGGAAGGATTTTTTGCCGTTTCTTAGGATGTAAGGGTAACTTACCAGTTGCCATGACAACAAGATTATCTCTTCTGTCTTCTAAAAGAGAATTGATCACTTTCCACTGGACTCTTTAAATTAAACAAAGGGGAATACTTGATTTTTGCCACCACACAGATCAAGCAAATTTCAACCAACTGCACATTCTGCTGAACTGTGGGTTAAGGAAACCCCTGAGGGTGCCTGGGAGTGTTGTCTTTGCCCACTGTCACCACCCAGACAGTCCAACTACTGCAGGTAGGCCCACAAATGTCACAGTGGGGATCTCCAACAGGACCAAGGCAAACAGCATCTGTTGCAGGCATTCACAGGAGTTCACTGTGCTTTCCACAGTGTTTGTGGATCAGTTTTCTTCAACACAAAAAACAGGACCTGGATTTGTTTGTTAGTGTCTTTTTTAAGCACTAATAAAAACATCACCCGGGTTGGAAGAAGGGAAGGAAAACAAACCCCGAGTGCCCATTTTAAGTGAAAATATACTCACGGTTTAAAAGAAGAGTGCCCAAAATAGGTCTTCAGACACGTGATGTGGCTTTCACCAGGTACTGGCAGCAGTGGATCTTTAGGGAAAGAGAAGAAAACACTCACCTGGCATTGAATTTTAAAGAGATGAAGCACTGTCTTCACAAACAACAGTCTGCTTGTGGTTAGTGGTGCCCAGGGCTTAGAATATGGGCGACCCCAGTGAAGTGAAGAGAGAGACATCAAACTCAAGATATTTACAGGCTGGAATGAAGGATTAAAAAAGCAAGCAGGCTCCTCAGAGACCCTTCATGAGGAGGAGAACATATGGCTTGATTAATGAGATGGAGCAGGAGGATTGTAATGCATAACTGCTTTGTTTGGAACAGGTCCACAACAACTCAGGGTGTGTTTCTCTCCTCACACTTCAGCCTCTTGTCCCCATTTGATCTGACTCCACAGGGACCCAAAGCATGAGTGCAAGATCACCTCCAAGGCAGAATTTCCTCAGGGTTCAGAACAGAGGGAGATATGGGAGGTGCCACCTTGACATTCTCATCTTCACACTGCTCAAGTTCTCCCTTGGAAACCCAGGGGAGCTCAATCTTTCTGCATTAAGAAGCCCAGTGTTGCTGTGCTTCCACAGCTGCTTCTAGACAGGGAATTTATCCACTTCATCATGGACTAAAATTACAAAACATACCAAAATATTCCTCCTCTTCTTCCTCAATGCCTTCATCTTCATCACCATCTGCTGTTACATTTACTTCTGCATCAGGAGTTTTTCTGGCTTTATTGGACTCTCTTTTAGGTAAAGCCCCTTCACAATCATCTACATCATCTAAAGACTAAAAATTGGAAGAAAGAAAGAGATTTGGGAGCATGAATAGGTAGGTAAAAAGTTCACCTGAGGTACACATGAGTTTTAATAGTTAAAACATAACTTAAATCCAGTGGGTGGATCAAGTTCAAGCAGGTAGAGTCAGTATGCAACAGGATGCAAATGATATTCAAGTCTAACACCTGAAAATTGAATTCTTTAGGTATCCACACATTAATTCCACATCCACCTGCAGCAAGCAATACTTATTTTACTGTATCTTTACTTCATATTCCCTCCCCTCAACTGTGCTCTACTCCACTGGGATCCAAGAGCATCATCATTAGAAGAAAAAAAAAAAAGAAAAATAAAGCCTGAAGGACTCACTTTTAGCATCTCCATTTCCAGCTCTTCATCACTTTCAATGACACAGGAAATATTTTGTTCATTGTCTGTGGAACATGCCTCCTACAAAAACAACATGATTTTTCTTCCCAGCAGCCAAGTTCTCTACTTGACCTACAACCTTCTGTACATATCACAAACCATTTCCCTGTATGCTTTTACTTTTTGCTTCTTCTAACTTAACTTCTCTTCCAACAAATAGCTAAATTCAACACTCAGCTCTGAAGCCTAAAACAAAATTCTTCAAAGAAATATTAGAATTGGACAAGACCAAGAGAAAAAAACCCAGCAGCGTCACCATATGTGTGACACTTGCAGCATAAGGAAATAATCTGATTTAAGAGGCATCAATCCACACTGAGCAGCCACTAGAAGGACTGTTAATTTAAAGATCCCTTAGAAACAGACCTGCTTTTTATTCAGGATTAAGCTGAAGAAGCTCCAGTGCAGGATTTGTCCCCACACTGCAATTCTTTGCTAACATACTACAGCTGAAGGAGCAAAAATAATGGGACAACCTGGAGCTGCTTATATCTGGTACCAATCCTCCAAACACAACTGGAGAGCAGCTCTGTGCTTGACTACCTCCACAGGTACTTCCCAGACTGAGCCCTTCTTCCAAAGCACTTGAATATTCTCTCAGGCATACAAGTTGGTGAAATCCTGTGAGAAATCATTACCTCAGGTGCAGCCTCGTTGACCAACTCCTTTGCAGCCTGACACTCCAAGACCTGAAGCTCTTGCTCAGTGATGTCCAGGGACACAAAGTCATCTCTGCCTGCTTTGTCCACAGATCTGGCTGCTGCTGCTGCAGCCCCATTTTCCACAGCAGTGTTACCTCCCTCTACCTCCTCTCCGCTAATTGCTCCCTCCCAGAGGGCATCCAGTGTAGCATCAGAGCAGATGTTGAAGTCACCTTCGAGTTGTTTAGCACATTCAGCTTTCTGTGCCTTGACATTTGCTGACTTGGCTCCAGAATTTGTTGGAGTTGCACCACGGCTCCTTTCCAGTCCAGAAGGGGAACCTGAACCCAACAATGTGCTTCTTAAGGTGTTGATGTTCTCTGATATCTCAGCCAGGATTTCTGCAGCCCTGGGAGGTAAAGCAAGGCAGGTCAACCAAAATGATCAAAGCAGTCACTGCATACATCTGAGCTACAAGAAGAGCAGAGGATTCTGAAGTAATCTGTCTCTCCAGAGAGTTTGTCCAAAACTTCACACAGGAAGACTCACTCGTATGCAACTGGCATTCCCACTTCTTGCTCAGTGTAAAGAAACTTCATTTCCTTCTGACAGCTTTACACAGATCCTCCAAAACACTGTTTGTGGTACTGCCCCCCTGCTCCTACCAAATCTCCTGACTTCCACTGGGTGGTCATGCAAGATCACAAATATTTACAAAAGGAAGTCTTGCTGTGCATTTCAACAAGAAGAAATAAACTCAGACAAGTTCAGTGTCAAACCCATTGCAATCAGACCATATATTCTTACATACTGAGACAACACTTTCCTGGAAAAAGGGCACACAGATGGCTGTTCACTGACATGTGTTCTGTTGTGTGGGACCAAGGAGATAAAGAGCAAAAAAACAAGGTGAAGTAGAGACAGGCTGGCAAAAAAACTGACCTCTGCAAGTTTTCCAGTTGTCCAGGAGAGTCAGGGATGTGGGAGGCCAGGTCTGTTATGTCTTCAGCCAGTGAAGTCAAACGCTCCTTCACACCCTCGGACAAGGCACCTGTAAGAAAGGATTGCACAGGGGTTGGGGCATCCTACAGATACATAAAGCCCATTCCAGTAGCTGCATTTCTACAAAAATCTACCGTTGATAAGAGAGCTGAAAAATAGAGTACACAGAATCAGGCCAGGCTTCCACACACCTCAGCACTGCACCTCTTCCATTACACGTGCTCAGGGAAAACAGATACACAGTGGGACCAAAGTGATCCTTCCCTGCCTCTCTCCAGCTTCCAGAGGAGAGCTGCTAACACAGATATGCTGACTAAACCAAGGCCAGAACCCTGCACCATCTATCAAGGGGATAGTGCTGCCACTTCTGTCTTGGATAGAAAGATGAGGAATGTGTTCTTCAGTCCTAAGCTACCTGCAATAGTTCCCTTATGAAACAAAACTGAACAAAAATCAAGACTTTAAAATCCCTTGTCTAACCAAGTAAACAATGCTAAGCTGCTGTGCAACATTTGGGTCCTATTTGTATGCCTCAAGAAGAGCATTACTTCACAACGTGGTTTGTTTTGTGGCTTCGTTTCTTTTTAAATTGGGCATTTGCCCCTGCATCAGCAGAACTGAAGTTAACTCACTGAAGTGTTTCCATGAACAAACAGGAATGACAGCAGGAATTCTTCCCATCTCTGTGGAGAGCAGAGGCAAAGACAAACAACATCCTAAAACTCCATTCCTACATCACCATGGAAAATGGAGCCTGGTCATCCTGGGCTTCCAAGAGGTTTTACTGCCTGCTCCCTCTGGAAATCATCTCTAAGCACCAAGAAGCCAAACCATCCTGATATTACAAAAAAACAGAAACAAAAACCAAACCTGTGGGGGAATGGAATATGCAATTGCACCCTGAATAAATTCCTTATGCTTGAATACAGGACTTACCTTCCCTTCCATGACATTTCTGGTCGCTGTTGCTCATATTTTTCAGTTTTTCATAAATGATGTAGCCAGCCTACAAGGGGAAGGAAATAATTAGCACTCAGCAGAGAAACATCACCCTGGAGACAAAAAAAACAAATCAGGAATTTCTCAAGCAAACCAAGGCACAAATACACTGTGAACAGCAAATTCTAAGTTGTTGGACCATGCTGTCCCGCCCCAACTCCATCCTTCATCAGGACCAGGTCACATGTCCCAGAATGGTGCACAAGAGGCTAAATCCTGCCTTGGGATCCCCTTTGGAGTGAGATGCTCCTACATAGATCCCAGGATGGGTATCTTGGCAGGTCTGCTGCACACAGAAAGCTCCCAGTCCCACCATCTGCTCAGCTCATTCAGAATTCATGCCCTGCTCCAGCAAAGAGCTGCAAACCTACCAAGGTGGGTTGGGTGTGTTTAAGGTTTCCCTTGACATGAATAATGAAGTTCTAACAGAAAAACACACCCTCAAGCCAGGAATGTGCTAATTAGGCTACACATGTTAATCAAGGCATCTCAGAGAAGTTAAAACTCAATGTTTTCCCCCTCATGTTTTCCTGGGAGGCTCCAAAATGCCAGGTGAACAGAGGACAGTGGGGAAGATGCATTGCCTGGAAAAAAACTGGTTACATCAGCTGAACCAGGCACCAAAAAGAAAGCTTTTCCTTGGGTCTTCACAGGTGCTAAGCCCTCCACAGTTGAACTTGCAGCTAAACTAGAAAATATGCAGTGTTTCCCCAAGGCAGGAAAGAGACCACTGTCCCACTTCCCTTCCTCTGTTTAATCCTGAAGGGATTTTTATTTTTTTTTGCTGATGAAGGATGATTTTCTCCCAGGAAGCAGCCAGTACCCAGTTGCATATTGGTAAAATCCTTCACAGAGCTGCAAGAAAAATCACACTCCTTCCAAAATAATGGAAAACCAGGGACTTCTACAGAGCTATAAAAACCCACAGGCAACTAAATAACCCTTCCTGATAATCATTGCTGTGGTTCTCCTGTATTAGCCACTGGAGAAATGCAGTGTTTCTTCCAAGTTGCTTTTGAGTCCTCCCATATTTAGCAAGACTTTGGTTCACAAGCAGCTCAAAAAGATGAGGAAAAGAGTGAAAAACAAAACCAAAAGCAGGAACAAGCTACAGTGAATACCTGCAGACAAGGGAATAAAGAAATCACTACCCACTTTGCATTTCTGGAAGCAACTATTGCCCTTAGATGTAGCTTGGCTGCTGTGGGACAGTCACATGGCAAGAGCCCAGCTTTCCTCCATACCCCAAATCCCCAAATGCTCCATGAAAACTCGCCTCCCTGGGAGCTTGAAGGGATCCCAAATGGACAGGCACTCCTCAGGCACCTTACCTGGCACATTCCAAGAGCAAACACCACCCTGTGAAGCTCAGGATGAGGTTTAGACACCTCAGCCAGACAAGGAGATGGGACAGTGACCTAAACGGTGGCATTCCCACCTGGAAGCACCACATGGGCACAGTGGATCTCAGGGCCTTCCCAGGTATCAGAAAGGCATTAAAACCTTGGGGTGGTACCTACATAGGCATCTGTGGCTGCATACAGCTTCTGCTCCTCACTGAGGGGGAACCTGTCCCAGCTGCTGCAGCGGACAGACTTGTCCTTCAGCAGCTGCTTCCCAAAAAGGTGTTTGACCAGACCATTCAGGCTCCATGTCTCCTTGCACTTCAGCTGGAGGAGGGGGAGAAAAACAAACATAAAAACCAAAAGGAGGGTTTGGGTTAAAAAGGGAAAAGCAACTGGACCTGGCAGAATGTATCCCCAGGAAGAGCAAAGCTTAATTAATCCCTCATTAGAAGGAAAGAGCTCTGGGTTAGTGAAACTATACTCGAGTTTTTTTGAGGCAGTAACTCTTCTCACTGCTGTCACACTGCCAAAAAATAGGTAATCTCTGTACAAAGCAGTCTCTGGGTTCATAAAATAAAAGCCCTGGACTTAAACAGCACCCCCCCTCTCCTCCAGGATTTTTCCATTATTTGCCTTCTTAATTAGAAAAACCCAACAGCAAACACCAGGGATTTACTGGATAAAAACACAGGAATACTGTTGTCTGGCACCTTTTGTTAAGCCCGAAATGAAACACAAAGCAGAAGAGCACAGCCACAGCCCACACTAACCACTGCTCCAAGTGCTGGGAAGCAGCTCATCCCAAGCCTCCACAAGTGCCCCCACCACGCTGCTGCTCCCAATTGCTTTGGCAACCACTTGTCAATCACAGTTGCTACACACTATTGTCTTAACAGCCACTTTGGGAAATTTGCCTTCAGATCCCAAGGATCCAGGCCTCACAGGCACAGCCCACTGCTATTCCCATTTGGAAAGCATGCACAGCTATGGAGCCAAGCAGCAGCAGTGCAGCATCACTTAAATCTGGTAGGAAAAAAAAACCAAACCCAGCCCTCCCCCTCACACTGTGCTGTTACATATAACCCCATTCTTTGTTCTCTCAGGCTTCACTTTCAAGTTTATTTTTGGTTTGTTTTCTCTTCAGCAGAAGACTTTTAAAGCTGCCATCAGAGATCACACTGCTCACCTCCACCACAAGTTATCCCGAGTCAAGTGATGGTGTCCAAAAAAATCCAACAGGAGGTGACCCAGGAAAGTCCAGATTTGAGAAGTAGCAGCTCCTTTAATTGCTTGAGCAAAATACTTAATTTGTACCACTTGCAGCCCAGCAGGAACTGAAGATTTAAGGTGGCTGCTGTGGGAAGCACTGCCCCCAGGTGCTGATGGCACACCACAGAAGGAATGGGAAGTGCAGGGAGAGAGCAAGCACAGGTAAGGAAAAGCCTTGCACACACAGAGGAGAGCTCTGAGTGACATGCCAGACACAGGAAAGGCAGGAGGATTGGAAAAGCAATGACCTTTGGCTCTCTTCCCCAAAAAGACCACACAGGTCTTCCTACACCAAAGAAGACTTGGCTCTGGAGGCTCTGAGAGGTGTTTTTCAACTGTTCCTAAGAAAAGTTACCACAGATCTCTGCTTTATTCCATGTTTGCTATAGAAATTGAGCTCCCAAAAAGACAAGGGAAGCCTCCTTTTGTACAGCACAACAACAAGAACGAGATTCCCTCCCACAACAAAAAGGTTTTAAGTTTTACTTTCTCATTAGCAACGTCAGCCAGCTCCACAAAGCTCTTCAGTTTGACTTCAAAGTCAATCATCAGCTTCCATTGGTCTCCCTCAATTCCTAGGCCAACCTTTTTAATTGTCTCATCTTCCAGCAGCCTTTTGAGTCCCTTGGGAAAACCTAAAATAGATTAAGCCCAAACATGAGAAACTAAATACTGGAAGATGCCAGAAAGTCGAATGGCAATGACAAAATCTGAGCACCAGGGACACCTGCAAACCCCTGTGCTTTTAAAGGAAAAGCCCCCCAGAGTTGCTCTGTTTATTGGCTTGACCCTGGAATGACTGAAAGCATCAGCTGGTTGGGATGGATCCCCTGCAGAACAAGCAAGAAGGAGGCATCTGGAACACCCAAATTCAGCCTGCCCCCCAAAACAAACCAAGTGGTGTCATTTGGTCACAAAAACCTCTAACTGGAAAAGATGCTCCAGCTCTCAAAAATGTATGTGGATGAAACCAAATGAAATCAGGTTTTTTTTTTTCCACTATTTCCCACATTGTTCCTTCCCAGTTTCTGCCATTCCCAGGGAACAGCATGGGAAGCCACCCAGGAGCACAGGTTCTGTGGGGACACCCTCAGGGCTCACCCTGGGCTGCTCCAAAAACAGCTTTTGGCAAACAGAATCCACCAAGCCCAAACAAGGGCTTTTTCTCCTTGTTAGCACACAACATTCCAAGCAGGTACTCAGATGCTAAAAGGATCATATTTTGACTTTTCCCAAAGTGATGGCACAGAAATCCTGGATCAAGGGGTAATTTTCAAGCCTCCAGGACCGAGTTGAAGCAGGCAGCTTTGTTCACTCCTTTCCTCCAGGAGGGAACAGCCACAGACACTTGATCCTGGGGCAGCAGCAGCCTTTTCCTCCCCTCTGTGCAGTGGGGAATTGCAGGTCCAGTCCAAGCCTTGAGCAAAACAACAGCTGCCAAACCCACAGGGCTGCAGAGAGTCACCACCAAACCCCTCAAGGGCAGGCACCTCCCACAGGAGGGTCTGTGCCCCATTTCCACCACCTCATTCCCAGAGGAGTGAGTGGAACCCACAGTCTAAAACCCAAGGCCACACAGAGGAACAGGCCCCATTTTCAACAGCCTGTAAGGGAACTTCAAAAAAAAACCACTAAAAAAGGGGGAAATTATGAACCATCTTCCCAATAAATCCACCTAATTTTGTCCTTTGCACACAGAATCCAAGAACTCTCTATTCCTCCCACAGAGGAAAGTGTTTTTTTGGGCTTTTTGGGCTTTTCTTTGTGTGGGTATTTCAGCTGCATTTCTGTGGGTCAAATGCCCCACAAGCAGAAATTGCCTGTGGTTCCTGCCAAACGGTCAGACACCCCCAGCCAGCTCCAAGGGCTCCTCCCTTGGGCAGGAGCAGGAATTTTGGGACCCCCCAGCTCCTGCTGCAACAGCCTCTCCCCCCTCCCAGACCACTCCAGCTCTTTGTGAGACTCTTCTCCCCTCAGTTCCCCCCTCTCCTCACGTTTTCCTCTCTCCCCGCCCTCCTCTCGTGCTCCTGCTGG
This sequence comes from Serilophus lunatus, assembly GCA_013399895.1. Lineage (NCBI taxonomy): Eukaryota > Metazoa > Chordata > Aves > Passeriformes > Eurylaimidae > Serilophus > Serilophus lunatus. The sequence continues at coordinate 67,880 of VXBA01004639.1, forward strand.
AAAAAAAAAAGCCTCCAGCAATTAAATTTTCCACCCCATTTGCTCCAAATGGCAAAAGGACTGAGCACCAACATTCAAATGCTGGCTGTGGCACCCCTGGGGAAATCACAGACCTCTCTCCCAGGCAGGGTTTCCATCTAACATTTCAAGCCCAAAGGGTGTAAAACTGCAGCCTCCCTCCCCCTCCCTGCTGGTTTTAACTCTGCTTGGAAGGTTTTATTCACACCCAGAATGGATTCAGGCTCTGCTGAGCACACCACACACCAGGTTTCCTGTGTTCCTTCCCCAAAAGTGATGCCATAAAAAAACAAACAAAAAACAACAGGTATTGGGTTAAAACCCAGCAGTTTTTCAGAGGGTTTGTTGAAGCCAAATTAAAAAAAAAACCAAACAACTAAGAGAAGCACAGCCTGCTCAGCTCAGGCTCGTTGTCTGTCTTGGCAGCAGACAGAAAGCTCACTGGGGGAGCAGGGAGTTACATTTTTAAAGGTGGAATAAGACACAAATACCAAACAAACCTCAGGGGAGGCTCTTTAGCCCTTGTTCAGGGCCCGACACAGAGTTTCCAAGCCCACACAAAGGACAGAGCCCTTGATTTGGGGGGAAAGGGGAGAAAAGCAGGTCTGTTGTACCCAGGGTGGTGTGACACACGGGCTGAAATGCAAACCCGACCCCAAGGGGGCAGCTCAGGCCCTGGACCAGGGGGGAGGGGGGCACAGTACCTGCCATGGAGGAGATGTGGAACAGGTAACACTTGTCCTGGGTGGCACAGACCTGGATCAGGGCAATTTTGGCCATTTTCCCCCTGGTGTAGGATGGTGGCCACTCCACATCAAACCCCACAGCAGCCCCACTGGGCAGGCTCTGCCTGGAAGCAAACACAAGCTGTTCTCCCCCCAAAAAAAAGAGACAAAAAAACACACCAGAGAAAAAGCCACGGGGAAAAGGAGTGAGAGGCATTACCTGATGTCCTCTGAGAGGAGGGAGCAGTCACTGGCTTCACAGCTGTACACCACGGAGCCCAGGAACTCCAGGAAGGGCAGCCCATCCTCCAGGACACTCCTGTGCACC
>VXBA01004639.1:71001-84218 GCA_013399895.1 Serilophus lunatus
AGGTGATGCTCTGGGGGAACTGGGGCAGGAGGTTTAGTGATGAGGGGGCACTGAGGGGGCAGTACTGGGCACTGGGAGGCCGGGGGTGCAGTACTGGGGACACTGGGGAGGGTAGGAGAGCAGGAGTGGAGGCCAGGGGGGCAGTGCTGGAAGGGAGGGAGGTGAAGCCTCGAGGGCACTGGGACAGGAGATGCAGCACTGGGGGACACTGGGGGGACCCGAGTGGCCTCCACGTGCCCTGGGGAGGAAAGAGCAGAGGTGGGGGACAGGGACAGACCCTGCCGCAGGAATTGGGAGCCAGGGCAGGGGAGTGAGTGCCTCCCAAAACAAGGGCACCATAACCCACCCCGGGGCAGCTGGAAGCGGTGCCACAGGGGCAGGACAGAGGGGCTGAGGGGGCCAGAGTGCCGGCAGAATTAGGGCTGCCTTGCCCGGGAGGATGTTGGAGCCGCAGCACGGGAAGGGAAGAGTGTCTGGGATCCTCGGGCTGCCGCCGCTGCGTGCCGTGCCGTGGCAGCCGAGAGGGGATGCAGGAGCCTTTGTAGGGAGGGAGAGCAGCGCCGAAGGAACGGAGAGAGCCGCCGGGGAGCCGAGCAGGCCCCTGATGCTGATGTTGTCATCTGTGTCTCTGTTGTGTGTTATTTCCAGCTGATTGGGAAAGATGGAAAGAGGGAGAGGAGGAGGAGGAGGAGGAAGGAACCTGGGAGGCTCTGGCCTGCACAGGAGCATTTATTCCCAGTCCCAACAGCAGTACCACTACCCGGCCTCCTCCCAGGGGAGCTGCATGGAGATCCAGGAGCTGGCATCCAAGAGAGTGGACATCCAGAAGAAGCGGTTTTACCTGGACGTGAAACAGAGCTCCCGCGGCCGCTTCCTGAAGATCGCCGAGGTCTGGATAGGAAGGGGCAGGCAGGACAACATCAGGAAAAGCAAGCTGACCCTCTCCCTGTCCGTGGCTGCCGAGCTGAAGGACTGCCTGGGGGACTTCATCGAGCACTACGCCCACCTGGGCCTGAAGGGCGGCCACGGCCACCGGGGGCACGAGCACAGCAATGACAAGGAACAGCACTCCCGGAGGCGGCCGCCGCCTTCGCCCCCTGTGTCTGTGGGCTCCGAAGAGCCCCCTCACAGCGTCCTCAAGACGGAGTACATCGAGAGGGACAACAGGAAGTACTACCTGGACCTGAAGGAGAACCAGCGCGGACGCTTCTTGCGGATTAGGCAAACCATGAGCAGGGGACCCGGCATGATGGGGTATTTTGGCCACAGCTTGGGGCAGGAGCAGACGATCGTCCTCCCGGCGCAAGGGATGATCGAGTTCAGGGATGCTTTGGTCCAGCTGATCGAAGAGTACGGAGAGGGGGACATAGAGGAGCGCCGGGGGGCAGGCGACGAGCCCCCAGAGCTCCCCGAGGGCACCTCCTTCCGAGTGGACAACAAGCGCTTCTACTTTGACGTGGGATCCAACAGGTACGGCATTTTCCTGAAGGTAAGTGAGGTGAGGCCGCCCTACCGTAATACCATCACGGTTCCGTACAAAGCGTGGACACGGTTTGGGGAAAACTTTATCAAGTACGAAGAAGAGATGAGGAGAATTTACAACAGCCATAAAGAAAAGAGAATGGATGCCAGAGGGGACAGTGGCGAAGAGCAAGAGGGTCTGGAATAGAGTGCATTGGACAAATTAACGAAACGAAACGAGCAGAAATTGGTGAGAGGGACTGACCTGTAGTAATTCCAAGTTGCCCCAGTTTTTTGCAAAGCCCTTTGCTGGTAGTTCTTGCTAACTCCAGTACTTAATGTTATAGGAGTCTGGTTATCACGTTCAATTCTGCCCAAAACATGTCTTAGGAAAGGACCAGCCTCCCGAGTCCGTATGAGTCAGCTGCTTTGGAGCGTCGAAGACCATGGAAGTCCGTGTATCAGCACAAACAAAATCCGGCACTCCGACCTTTCGTTAGTCTAGATAAGGCTTGTGTTGCACTTAAACATGACACAAAAATACCCCCACCCCAAAACCTTACGATGAAATGTATCGGTTTCTGCCTGTGATGGGTTTTCCAGGACTGAATTCTGCCCGGACTCGGCTCAGGGGCCGAGCAGCGTCACCGCAGGGCATTCATGGCCGGAGTCAAGTCCACGTGAATTGCTGGTCTGTGTGTGAGTAGGAGAAAGGTTTCAAAAACCAGCATCTGCTGGATATTGGGTGGGAAACAATAGCATATATGTGGGTAAAAACCTCGATAACCAGCCAGACCTTGATCACGTGCTGGCGAAGGGCAGAAGATTTGTTACTCGTTCCGTAGTTTTGTGCTGACCGGATAACCCGAGTGTCCCAGGATAGCAGAGCTCTGCTCGAGTGCTAAGCCTTCTGAATTAGTGGCAGTGGATAGTAACCCACTCCTCATCTCCGTGTTCTGCCCATGCAAGGCTAGTGAATTTTTTTTTTATTATTATGAATTATTATTTTCGATGCATTTTGCCCAAAATCTCAGAAGGTATTTTTGTATTGGGTGTGTTACGGGTCCCAGCAGATGTCAGGAGGTGGAGGGAACGCCACCACCAAGGCTCCCAAACATGGGGTTAATGTGGTCATGATGTCACCTGTTCAAAGAAGACACCTGGGTGTGAGAAGGACCTTTGGGGGATTTGGTGCACCGTTGGATTCGGATAAAAAGGCATCTCTCTCGTGCTGGCCCGTGGCGTGTTTCGGAAGCCGTGGTGGACGCCGTGCCAGGTTTTCTGCCGTGTTGCTTTTCGTTAGGAGATAATAATGTCAGTGCCCTGCTATCAGCCTCCTTCCCACCCGCTCAGAGCTGGAGCTTGTCGAGCACTTCCAGTCCTGAGTGCTCACCCCCTGGTGTCCGTGTTGTCCCGCTGGAGCCCATGATGTCAATTTGACACCTCTCTGCCTGGAGGGAAAATGTGTGCAATTAACCTGGCTGGGAGGTCGATGAAAGATTTTGTTGTTTCTTAAAAAGTGAATATCTATAATGCAAGGGGGCTTGTCCAGCATTTGGGCCAGCTCCTTCCCCCGTCACCAGCGGGAGTTTGGTTGAGCTCCAGGTACTTTCAGTTGCGTGTTGCTCACCTTTAAGCTTGTTTTAAGTAGGCATTATACCCTGTCTAATGAGATATTTATAACCATTCAAATCCTGCCATTACGGTGCGGCCCAGTGTGCACGTGGAGCAGCCATTTTTTTCCCATGCAACCCTTACATGTTTTGGTTTTTAGTGTTTCTGTGGCTGGACCCACCTGCACACACTGCACGGCCACGCTCAATCCGATCACTGTTGCCTGTTAATGTCATAATGAGAAAGGGTGGGGAGGCAGGGTTGGGAACCAAGAGGATAATCTGGACTTTAGTTTGGGTACTAAAATGAGCCAATCTGTTTTAAACTTTAAAAAAAAAAAAAAAGAAAAAAAGAAAAAAAAAAAAAAGCTTGCACCAAAGTCACCAAAGAACCTTTAGGAAAATGTTACGGTTGTGACAAGAAGTAAGAAAGTTAATTTCACTGTTTTAGGTGATTTCCCCCTTTAAAACCACATATATAGCAGTTACAGCAACCAAGCCTTTGGCCAAGTGTCAGAAACTCCCATCCCTTTCTCCGTAGATTGCTCTCTTTCAGGTCCTTTGTCAGACCTGGGAGAGATGTTTTCGCTCCATCACTTGAGCCGCCAGTGGACTGTGATGATTCCGTGGGAGTTATAAATGGTTCATCATCACTCTTATGTCTTCTGTCCCGGTGGTTTTAACAGGTCAATTATAAAAAAATAAAAAGCCACAAACCCCAACATTCAAATAACTCTACATCCCGTTTTTGGTGTGAAACTAGAATTTAGTGAATGAGTTGTTGGCGTGTCGCTGACTGCTGCTGCCCGTCACAGTGCCTGAGGTAAAAAAATTCCCTTCTAGTCCAACAAACCGGAGCTATGAATGTACAAACTTTTTACGCCCTCCTTCCTTCCCATTTCCACGTGGCTCGACATGTCCCCATCCCTGCCCACCTTTGCCTCAAGGGATCCTAAAAGCTCCTGTGTTGGAATTAGCCCAAGTGACCACGTGTGTCATGAGTGATCATGCCTTCCCTGTGTTCCTGTAGTTTTGGTGAGGAAATTACTCATGACTGGAAAGGGGTGTTTTCTTCACTGTCTTAAAAGGAAAAAGGATGCAAAATGGCTTTTCTTACTACTGCCCATTTTTTAAGAAAAAAACCCTTTCTCTTTTGTTAATGCATTGGCCTTCTGATGCCATTAGTAGATATCACCCAGGAACCCAACGTCCGCTGGCTGCCAGGCTGGGCTCGGCTCTGGCAGGCAGGTATCCCATAGGATCCACTCTTGCATTTACTCCCCCGGCACGGGGTGCACCTTAGTATCCAAACCTGGATCGGGATCTTCACGTCCGTCGCCGATCGCCCCTGGGCAGACCCGGGGCAGCCGCGGGTTTCCGCCACGCCGGGAAGCGACGGCGTTGGCAGGGGCTGGGTCGGATGGTAAATGGATTTCCACGCGATGGAGAGCACCAGTGTTGGCAGGCGTTGGGTCCAGGGGGTGATGTGGCAATGCGAGACTTGAAGAGTGAGATTTGGAAACGGGTTCCTTCGTGTTTTTGGCGGCGCTTCTCCGGCGGCAGCGTGGGCTGCCGGCGGGTGCAGGGAGGGCCCAGCGAGAAGCTCCCGAGTGCTGAGTCCCTGGTGCGTTTTAAATGTTCATTCCTGACGCCCTGGAACTGCCATGTCCCTTAAACTTGAGAACACACAAGCTTATTTGCACTAGAAAGAACGGCCAAAAAACAATCCTTAGGAGGACAGGGTGAAGAGCGCTGGTCTGAACCTCTTTTTCTCATGAGAGATTAATTTCCTATTCAAGCCCTCACCTCTGTTTCAAAAGTGTATGGTCCCGGCAGAAAGTCTGCCAGTTGAATGATTAAATCCTAATGCACTTTATATTGTGTAAATAATATTAGGAGCACATTTCTGCTCCCGCTCTGGTAAGGGGATGCTTTGGTAATGTAGTCTGATGCTGAGAGAAGCCGTCTCCTGCATGCACGTGTCTGTTAGAGACCTGTCGTACCTGCTTGGTCCAGCTCTGCCTGTATGTCAGAGGAGGACAGACGCTGTGTTGAGGATCCTCTGAGACCACCAAGAGTGGGATGATTTGGTTTTCTTTAAGTTGCAAAGTGCAGAGCTGCTGAGCAGCCTCAGCTCCGCCGTTGCGCCGTTGCGCCCCTTCTTCGAGTCGGGCCCCCTGCGCTGCTGTTCGAGGCTTAAAACCAGGCTTTCCACGTGCAGTCCTGACAAAGCCAGGCCCAGCAGCTCCCCTGCGCTCGGCTTTCCCCTAAAAACCTTATCCCTGGAGGAAGGGGCTGCGGGGATGTTGTGTCGAGTCTGGCCCAGAGCCGGTTTCCTTGGTAAAGTAGAGAGCTTTCAAAAGGTCATGAAGTGTTTTGCACTGGTGTGGTGAGGGCACTCCGAGGGGGTGGCAGATCCCTCCCTCCCTCCCTCCTTCCTGGGTTCCTGGTGCCGGGCCTTGGACGATGGACTTTACCCAGCTATTGGTATCTACTCGTCGTCGTTAAGTGTTTCTTATCTGTATCCAATATATACCAATTCATATCCACATATAGGCATTTTACTATATTTATGTGAGTATATTGTAGCCTGTAGTAGCTCGTAGCGAAATAATCTTATTTATCTGAAGTGTGCAGTCTGAGGAGGGGACGTGTGCTCCCACCACCGGTCTGGGTAAACGAGTTATTATTTCACCCAGAGCTGGCTGTGAGTGAGCTCTTGGTGGTGGCCCTCACAAGCATCCCTTAGGTTTTCAGCAAGGCTGCAAGGGAAAAACGTAGTTGAAAAGAGGCAAATCTCTTCCCTGGAGATGCTGAGGCGAGGTGAGAGCTGTAAAGAAGAGGTACATCCAGCCACATCATGTTTCCATGCCATTTTACAACCCCTAGCTGTGCACATCTGTACTGCCATGTTGGTGAAATCCCAAGCAGAAGTATTAAAATCCTGTCATTTATGTAAAAAAAAAAAAAAAAAAAAAAAACCCCAAGCAATTACCAAAATCAATGTCAGCACATTTTTTTTTCAGCTATAGATGTCATAGTCTGGTAATTGCATAATTTCCACCCCCCCTTCCTCCTCTGGCCTATTGAAGTGCCCTAAACTCCCAGGGAAGGGAGTTGGTGGTGGTTAGGAAGCTCACGTGACTTTCAGTCCTGTTATCCAATCTTAGTCATTGTCATAGCAGAAAAAGGGTTATTATTGTGTATCTTTTTTGTGTTTATCCAAGTAAGAGTGGAATTAAAGGCTACACCATAAGCTAGACCTGAGAGCGAGGCTGTGACCTCACAGCCTTTGCCAGAACGGGTTCCTTTGGGGTGATCTGGTCTTGCCTAAAAATGGCTGAGTTCCGTCATGGCCACAGGAAAAAAGCCCTGACCAGGAGATAAGGTGCTTCTGGACTCGGGTGATTTGGAAAAAGCTAAAGCCAGATCTTTCACTGCTCTGTTCCTCCCAAATCTGCAGAAGCTTTCGTGGGCTGGTATTTTGTCAGCCCGTGTTCGGTCCCCCACCTGCACCTCCACAAAGGCAACAGTATTCTAAAGCAACGAGGTGAACTGAAATACCAAGAACTCCTGATAGATGACATGGATTAGAAATTGGTTTTCCAGAAATGTCAGAGCATAAATCGAGGTTTTATAAGCCGGATGCCGTCCTGGCATTTCTGTGATGGATGTAATTAGATCGTTCCTTCCCCGTGCGGGGGGAGGCAGAACCCGGACCTGCAGCCCCGGGGGGCTCTCTCCTGTGCACGATCTTCTGCAAAAGGGGTCCTCGTGCTTGTTGGGTCTGGTCTGTGCTCGTACAGGCCTGCCACCCCCATAAAACCATCCTTAACCACTTGCTAACTCATTTTCTTAATTGCTAGGCTACCTCGGAGTGGCACACGGGAAATTCGAAATCTGAAAGGACACGTTCCATCTTTCAGGTGTTCCGGAGCCACCCTACCTACGAGGTAACGGCTCCTGCCTCGGCTGTGCAGGCAGTCAGGTGGGTTTCTCAGCCACAGTGGAGCAAACCCATCCTGCAGGCACGAGTTTGCGTCTGTTCCCTCATTGTCGATCGTTTGCCGGGCGGAGATTAATTGGAGGCGAGGATCGCCCTCGGTGTCGGGTGCTGGCAGCCGGATAAAGCTGAGACTCCGTGCCCAGCCCCACTGACAGAACGTCTGTGCACTCTTCTGTGGGCACATATTAACGTGAGGGCGAGGGAGAGAGGGATATTGGATCCATAAATGCATGGATGTACTGCAAATAGTCGTTTTCCTCCCTGTTTCCTTCCCCTTGAGGTGTTAAAATGTTACCTGTCGTCTTACTCTCTTTTCCCGTGTCCAGCGTGCAATAGGAGCAGGGAGGTGGATTTCACAAGCAATATCAACACACTCTACTACTGACCTTAAATCTTTACTCTGCAATAGAATCTGCGCTTCAAAACAGCACGGGGTGTGCGGGATAAAAGACACGGGTTAACCCCGGGCTCTTACGAGTATTCCCATCTGGTCCTTGTTGGGAGCGCGTGTTGTTGGCACGGCGCGGAGGGAGAGGGGGAGTAAGAGCTTCCCGGCGAGGCAGAGGAGCGAGGGCAAGATCCTTGATCCAGGGAATCGCAGGGCATGGCGATGGGTTTTATCTGTAGCAGGAGGAATAGGTGGCACTGGGAAGGAGGCAGATAGCCTGGATTCTCCGCTCAGGGAGCAGCGTGGTTCTCCGTCCTCTTTGGGAAGAGTGACACGCTCCGCCAGGGTCTGATCTGGCCAACAAACCCAAGCCCGTGTGCTTTTCCTGCTCCAGGAAGAACCCGAGCCGTGGAGTGTCGCGTTATGGAAGGGGCAGCTGCTCTTTTCCATTCGAAAGGAAAGGTGTTGGTGAAGGCTGGAGGGAAAGAAAGCGGCTTTCAAGAGGCAATTTCCGTGCGCCTGTCTTTGCAAAAGGGGCTGTGTTGTTTCTAACAAGACTCTGCAGATGATCACCACTTGTGTTGCCTTTGTTTTCCTGGGCCCTGCACGGTGTTAACAGCTGTTGAAAGCTCTGCTTTGAACCAGTGAAGTGCTGGAATAATTGCAAGGACTCTGGAAAAGCTGTCAGTATCTCAAGCTGGGCAGTGGAGATTGGATTGCTTTAGCTTTATCCTGCCTGTGCCTGTGTTCCCCACCACTAAAATGGGGTGGATGATACCTCCCTACCTCAAAGGGATGTGAGAAAGATCAATTCGTTTGGTTTGTGGCGATCTAATCCTGATCAATACCGATGACATCTGAAAGCAAAGCAGGGAGAAACTCAGTGTGAAATGGAAGGTTTGTAAGGTTTAGAACCTGCCTGACTCTAAAGTACGAGGGTGCCTCTTATGGTGTGTTTTGGGGCCCACACAGCAAAAAGCATCCATGTTTTTCCCAGGTTGAGCAACCTGGAAAAATCTGCTCCTTTGAATCTCCTGTGAGGATATTCCTAGCCCCCCTCTCCAGACTGTTAATCCCCTCCTCCTCTCAGACACTTTTCCTGCTGTCCAGTCCCTGTGTCCCTTCCTTCCATCTAATTCCATTGCTTTTTGCCTTAAAGGCCACGCTCTCCAGAGGAGTTATGGAAACAGTTTGTTTTCTTCCCTGCTGCAGCTGTTACACATAATTAAAGGCTGTTGTCAGGTCTCTTCTGGATCCTTTCCTGGGGAAATACAGAGCCTTCCACTAGGGGTAATTTTTAGCCATGTTTTTGTTGCTTTCTGATGAGTCCATTTACGCAAATGTAAGGAAAGCATCAAGTGACAATATAAGCTCCCTGCACCAACATGTTTGGAAACACAGCTTTTCCTTTGCCTTCCTAAATCTCCCAAGGATTGCGTGTTCTCATCATATGAATAGTCACAAAAAAACACTTGCATGAACTTCTCCTTAGTAACATTTTTAATTGTGAGCAGATCTGAGGGGTTTGTGGAGGTCTCACTGGAGAGAAGCTCCTCCAGGTTCTCACTCCTCTCTCTCTCCACTCCACACGTGCATCCCAGCGCCTTCCAGAAGAGCATTTAAGCATATGACCAACATCTGTCAAGCAGCTCTTTCTTCCCTCCCCTTCCTAGGGAAAAGGCTGAACGTGCCAATGCAGCCCTGGTATTTTTAACATAAATTAATTATCCCTGCTGTTCCATGTTAGCACTGTAAAGGGTGAGCTGGAGCACGTTCCTGTGCTGGCAGCAGCACACCCCGACAGCTTCGCGGTACTGGAGAAACCAGAGGGCTCACAGGGAGCAAAGCCTGGCTTTGGCATCGCTCCCACCTCTTCCCTTGGCAACTGGTGTTCAACAGGAGCCGGTTTGTTTCTGGAAGTTCCCCGTGGACCTGTTGCTGCTTTGCAAATTGTCGTTTTTGCTTTGAGCATGGAGGAGTTTGCTGTGCTGCTTCCTGGTTGGGAAGTACCTGATGGAAAAAGAGAGTCTCTCTCTCTCTCTCTCTCTCTCTCTCTCTCTCTCTCTCTCTCTCCCCTCTGGGAAGCTGGCTGGGGGAATCTGAGGCCAGAGACCTTATGTTCAGGCACAGAGGTGATGGAGCAGCACTCTGGAGTAAATGAAACTCCAGCAGATGTATTTCTTTGTGGGTTGCCTCCAAGATAGCTGCTTTTTCCTTCCTTCCAGATGTTTGAACACTCCCAAGATCTCTGTAGCACTGTTAGAACAGGTATTTGTGAGGGAACAGAGCTGCCTCCAAGGACAGTCTCTTGGCCATGACTCCAATAAACACTGCCAAGTGTTTAAAAAGTGGAGCATTGTGATGGGGGCACTCTTAAAGGAGGTTTTCACAGGTAGATGTGGCAGCAGGGATGAGCAGGGGCTACTGACAGCCAAGAACAGACGGCAAGGATTTGATTCAGTTTTTGAATTCAGGCTTAAGAGCCCTAAATCTGTTTTTTCTAAGATCCTTCTTGCTTATGAACCTCTCTGGAAATGCTGTGCAAATCCCCAACGTGCCTCAGTTCCCTCGCTCCCCACGTGTTCGCCAACTGCTGCAGCCGATGCAGGACAAGAAGATGTGGAGCTGTTTATGTTTCTCCCAGACAGTTGTCTTCCTCCGTGTGTGCTTAGGAATGTTTTGGCCCTCCTAACCATTCCAGGGATCCTGTTCTGCAGCTCTCACCTGCTTCTGCACCCGTTGCGTGGACAGCGAGGCTCTGGCAGATGTGAACTCTAGGCTGGGACAGGTTCTTGGGGTGATGCTGCAGCAAAGGGGGTGGTATTTAACCACCATTCCCTCTGGGATGGCTCCCATGTCGAGTAGGGCTGCAGGAACCAGTGGCCTGGGGCAGATTTGATCATGTGCTGGTCGCAGACTGGCTGCTTCCTCAGAGCAGCCGGTGCGCTTGTAGACACTGTCTGACAGCTTCCCCTGGGATGAGCTTTACTGCATCTGCTGCAAAGTGTTGCTCCGAGCTCAGGCTCTTCCTTCTGGATCCTTTGTTATGTGTAACCTTAATTTTGTTTCCAGGATTTCCTCCTCCCTGGGACATTTGGGATGGGGTGCAGAGCCATTAGAGTCGCTCTTCCCGGCGTGTGTGACAGCAAAGGCCTCCCGTATCAGTTTGGGAATCGATCCAGGGGTTTGATGTGGGCTAGGAAATTCAGGTATGTGGGATGAGCCTGCCCACAGCAAAGCGAGAGCTGTGCCTCTGCCAGGCTCCTGTTTGCTCTCTTACAGTCCTGTGCTGACTCCAGTTGCTGCAGTGGGAGCCACCAGGACCAGGGACCAGCAGAGCCTGCCCGTGGGACCTGGGTCACAGTGGCAGCAGACACCTGAGCTAGGCAAGGGACCACCACCCACAGGTATCGTGCATCACAGGGAAGGCATCAGCAGCTTTATCACAGCAGCCCAATTATTTCATGCCTCCTTTCCTGCCCCAGGGGACTTTTAGCTGCATCTGCTCTGGAGAGGGTAAGAACGTGTCTTTCCTGGGATCAGTATGTGCCAGCACACGCCCTGCACAGGATCCTGCTGCATCCATAACTGCACTTAGTGCTTATGTCAGCACTGTCATCCCTCAGCACTGTCAGGGGTAACCCTCTGAGGAAACGAGTGATAAGTTCCTTTTAGATGTCTTATTAAAAAAAATAATTTAAAAAAAAGGAGAAGGAGTCGCCTGGTGAACATTTTCATGGATGCTGCCAGCTTTTAACTGCAGGTTACCTTGGTGAAGGCATATTACAGAGACTTTTCTTTTAGGAACAGCTTAAAACTGTCTGCTTGGCAGTGTGTGCTTTATGCTGCTACGTGTGAAGCTCCAAGAAAACCCCCAGTCCAGAGCGTGGGGCAGAGGTGGTGCCCACTTAACTCCTCCCTGCAGCAGCAAACTGCAGCTTAGCCTGTTGCTTTTCTCACCCTCGAAAGTTGGGGTAACCTCACTAATCCTTGCTTCTCAGGCTCTCCCCAGAGGGAAGTTCATCCTTCTGTTCCATATGGCAGCCCTTGAGCTGTTGCAATAAGCCCTTGAGGTGCTCTCTGAAAACCCGTGCCGGCCTCTTCCTCTTGGCAAGGCCGAAGACTCTGTGCAAAACAGAACAAGCAAGAGGCCAAGTCATGGGGGTTTTTCGCTTGCCTCAGCCCAAACACCAGCCTCCTCCAGGCTTGCAGTCTTCCAAGAGCTTCCCACCTTTTGAGCCAAGCTGTTTGCTAGAGGAAGGAGAATTGGTAGTGTTGTGCTAGCAATAGCTGGAGTCCTCTTTCACTAGTGAAGGCATTTTCTCCTTTGAATTTTGTTTGAATGCAGAAATTATTGTGAAATGAGAGCTGTAGTACCGAGAAAGGGGAGATCAGAGCGTTCCTCTGGATAGGGTTTGATGCAATTTGAAGTGGAAGATTGGCTGGAAGGTAAACTGATTTGGGCTAAAAAAGCTGGTGCTGTTAAACTGTGTAAAGTGACTCTTTAGCAGATGGTCCAAAATAGCTTTTTTTTGGCCTCCGACCTCTAGGAAAGATAACTGGGTTTTTGATCTTAGATTGAAGGGGCAATTTCTGCTGGAAGAAGCTTGTGTTCTTTAGAAACCATCTCAGGCTGGCATTTACTGTCAAAAACACTGCATGGAAACGGACAGGAAACAAACCACAAGTCACACATCTGAGTCAACTCCAGGGGAGCCTGATGGAGCACTGTCACTGAGCTGGACAACCACCCTGGATTCAGGATACATCCCAGTTGTCCATCATCCCCCTTTCCTGGCCGCCAAAATTTCCCAGACACCTGCAAGGGTGTGATGAGACAGAGCTCCTGTTTTTGCAGCATCCTGCCTTGTACTGGGGCTCGACCCACTGGCTGTGGAGTTGTTGTGGCTCCCCAAGGAAAAGGGGATGTTCCTGCCAAAGCCAGATGGGAGATGGTGAGGTGGGCGTTGAGTTGGTTCTGAGAGCAGTGCTTGCTCCCCAGCTGTTGTCTAGGATGCTGTGGTGGCTTTTGGTACAGCTGCAAAAAAAAAAAAACAACCCCCCCAAAAAAAGCTTTCTCGTTGAATTTCAAGGCCTGTTTTCTGCCAAGCCACCCCCTGCCGTTTCAAATGCATTTTATTCTCCTTTTCCTTCCACTGGTCCTGTTCCGCTCCGCTCAACAGCTGCTGCATTTAATCCCAGAAGCTGCAGTTGGTGGGGAGCAGAGTGATCTCCATACAACCTCTCTCTTACTCGTAAGTGTGCATTATGGAGCTTAACTGGCGGTAATAAAGTGTTTTGCTTTCAACACACCGTCCCTGCGGCCCAATGTTCCCGTCCTCAGGCTCCATCCTTACAGCAGGGCCACGGATCTGCTGCTCCACAGGAACGTGCCTGGCAGTGCTGGACACAGGCACCACAGATCCCTGTGGGTACCCAGACAGGGGGCACGGAGAAGGCAGAGCAGAGAGAGCTGGCAGTGGTGGCATTCCCAGGTGGGAGCAGCCCTTTGAGGAGGAATGTGTCTTGACAGTCGAGGAAAAAGGCACTCAGGGTCTTGCTTGGCTGTGGCCCAAAGTGCAGGTTCCCACCTCTGTGAGGTACTCTGGCAGTGCAGTCTCTTCAGGGACCACGGTGGGATGTGGGGGAGCAGGAACAGGTTGCAGTCCTGCTCCTTGGTTGGGGGTTTTTCCCCCTTTCACAACTACTTTGCATGTTCATGGGGTGCTTTTTTTTTTTTGGGGGGGGG
>VXBA01004639.1:100933-111318 GCA_013399895.1 Serilophus lunatus
GGCGGCCGCCTATGAGCTGCTGGTGCTGGGCGGAGGCTCCGGAGGACTGGCGGGGGCCCGGCGGGCTGCGGAGCTCGGGGCCCGAGTGGCGCTGGTGGAGCCGCAGCGCCTCGGCGGCACCTGCGTGAGTCGCTTGGGGGGAGACCCGCGGAGGGGGGGACACGGGGAAGGGGGACACGGGCAACGCGGGTCCGGGACCCCCGCGATGGCCCCGGGGGTGCTGGCGGTGGTCCCCGAAGTGCTCCCGGTGCGGGAGATCGGAGGGAAGGAATCGCCCTCCCGGAGTGGGGAGTGTTGCGCAAGGACCTACCTTGTCACGCTGAAGGCAGGACGGATCCCACTCGTCCTCTCCACCTCTTTCTTCCCGGACGTTCCCGAGCCGTTTTCAGGCCAGTAATGGGATGCTAATGGATCCTGGGTCTGTGCAGCAGAACTGCAAGGCGGCAGAGCAGAGCTCATGGGCACGGCGAGCTGGTAAAAGGCCAAAAAGCAAGCTTGTTCCTCAAAGAAGCCAGGTTTTAACTCCTTTAGTACGTCCTGCCGGAAAAATTGCCATACTAGATCAGAAGTGCAGGAAGGAGATGGCAAACACCTTTCTGATAGTAAATCGGTTTTACATGATTCGTGGAAAAAAACCCCTTGTGTTTGCAGACTCCACCTTGCATATTCTCTTTCAAGGAAGTGAAAAAAAACAGTCAAACCGCAAGAGGGTTACACCCCTCTTTTGCCAGGAACCTGTAATCCCACCTTTTTTTTCTGGACAGAGAGCTGAGATACAGCACTAGCCTGACATGGGATGCTCTCTGGAGCAACACCTTTGGAAAACTGAGCCTTAACACCAAGATTCCCTCTTATTCCCCCCCAGGTCAATGTCGGGTGCGTGCCAAAGAAGGTAAGGGTGTTTTGCCACCATCTCTGATGGCACCTCCTGTGGGGCTTGGGTTAAGTGCCTGCCAAATTGCAGGGAGGTGCTGGCACAGGGTGTGAGGAGGAAAGAAGTGGGAGGAAACAGGCCCTGGTAGCATATTGGGCTGCTCTAGGCAGAGGTGAGGCACCAGGAAGCGTGGCAGGGGTTTTTCCAAAATGCAACCGGTGTTTCTGAGCCAACTCGCGGTCTGTGTGGGCAGGTGATGTGGAACACAGCTGTCCATGCAGAGTTCATCCACGACCACGCTGACTATGGCTTCGAAACACCCAGTGTCAAGTTCAGCTGGAGGTAAGAATGAAAAGAGCTGATTGGAAACGAGTGTTTCCCAGGGGGCTTCCCATGGGCAGCAGCCGCAGGTCAGTGCTGAACCACACAATCATTTCGGTTGGAAAAGACCTCCACAATGATAAGATTCCAACCTTTGACCGAAGGTCTCGTGGACTAGACTGTGGCACTAAGTGCCACGCTGTTCCCCCTGTGGCAGTGCTGGTATTCCCTGCTCTGTTCCAGAACCATCAAGGAGAAGCGTGACGCGTACGTGCGGCGCCTCAACGACATCTACGAGAACAACGTCAAGAAGGTGGGCCTGGGATGCGCTTGTCCTGCCAGCCCTGCACCAGAGTGGGCTTTGATGGACTTTTGGCCACTTTTCCAGCCTTACCGGGTGTCCTTCAGCTGTCTCCTGCACCACATCCTGCTGTTAATCCTGTACCTCTTACCCCCCTCAAGGCTCACATCGACATCATTCGAGGCTACGGCAAGTTCACCGCTGATCCCGAGCCAACCATCGAAGTGAATGGGAAGAAGTACACGGCTCCTCACATCCTTATAGCCACGGGCGGGTACCCGGCTGTCCCTCCCGACAGCGAAATTCCCGGTAAGCCTCAAGAAATTCCACAGGGCAAATAGGGTTTTGGGAAGGGAAGGGAGAGAGCTCAAGGGTGCGAAAGGGGCTCTGCTTTGCAGGTGCCAGCCTGGGAATGACCAGCGATGGCTTCTTCGACCTGGAGGACCTGCCCAGGTAAAGTGGGTAAAGAAGCCTCAGTTTTGGAGGATTTGGGGCAAAAAAAGTGGAGCTCATCCCCCTGTATCCACTGGCTCTGGCTCCATGTGCCTGGAGACGGCATCGTTGCTTCTCCGCAGGCGCAGCGTTATTGTCGGGGCCGGATACATCGCAGTGGAAATCGCGGGGATCCTTTCCACACTGGGCTCCAAGTCATCCCTGCTGATCCGCCAGGACAAGGTAACACCACCCCACTGTCTGTCCCCTTCTGTGCTTCCCACCTGGCAGGCACATCCCAGCTTCTCTGCTTCTTGTCAGCTCCTTGTAAAGGAAGGTCCGAGCAGGCACAGGGTGATCTTGGCACTGAGTGGTGATGCAAATGATGGTGGCATTGGGCTGATGGGTCTAAGGAAGGGCTGATGGGGGCATGGGCATGTTTTGGCAGCACCAACCTGTGTGCCAAGCCTTTCTGCAGCTCTCTGTGACACCACTGCCATTCCCTTGAGCTTTGCTTCAAGTCGCGACTTGAGGAAAAAAGGAAAAGAAAATACTGGAAAATAGACAGAGAAGTTTGATAACCAGAAGCGCCCCAAACCTCTCGGGTTCCAGGAGCAGGGAAATGCTGGTGAGGGGGCTGCCAGGCGGTGCCTTTGCCTGCAGACCCCTCATCTGAGAGGGGTGAGGGGTTCCTGCCCAGGTCCTCCGTACCTTCGACTCCATGATCAGCTCAAACTGCACCCAGGAGCTGGAGAACACCGGTGTGGATGTCTGGAAGCACACACAGGTACAGATGTGCAGAGCAGCCCATCCCTCCTTGAGAGGCAGGGCTGCCATTTCGGTGACATCCTGGTTTTGTGGTGCAGCTGCCGTTTCCTGTTGTAAGGCAAAATCCATTGGCACCTTTTCTTGCGATTCCTGTTATTCCCCCCACAGGTCAAGACTGTCACTAAGGGCCGTAGTGGGCTGCTGGATGTGACAGTGACCTCCTTGGTGCCTGGCCACAAGCCAGCTGAGGGAGTGATCCAGGATGTGGACTGCCTGCTGTGGGCTGTGGGGCGGGAGCCCAACACCAAGGAGCTGTGCCTGGACCAAGTGGTGAGGTGGCAGCACATCCCTTCTGTGCTGACGTGGAGATTCCCACTGGTCTCCAGGTGTCCCATGGGCATTTGGGGTTCCCTTGGGTCTCCAGAGCCTGTCACACGATGGTGTTCCCACCTGCACGGGCCCCCCCGTGGGCACTGCTTGTCCCATCCTTGCGGGAGCGCTTGCTGACATGGCTGCTGTTTCCCATGGCAGGGCGTGCAGGTGGATGCCATGGGCCACATTGTGGTGGACGAGTACCAGAACACCAGCAGGAGAGGGATCTATGCCATCGGGGATGTCTGTGGGAGAGCTCTCCTCACCCCAGGTACTGTGGCTGTGCCCCCCCCCTCCCTTCCACAGCCCCTCAGTGCCACCCCATGGGCTCAGGCTTCCCGTCCCTCCCTGCAGTGGCCATTGCAGCTGGCAGGAAGCTGGCCCACAGGCTCTTTGAGGGCAAGCAGGATTCCCAGCTGGACTACACTAACATCCCCACCGTTGTCTTCAGCCACCCGCCCATCGGCACCGTGGGACTCACCGAAGGTGGGGACAGACAGGGCGTGGTGGGGGTGCAAAGGGGTGGCTGGTTTGGTCTCCAGCCAGGGTCTGAGTCTGGAAAAACAGGCTTTGAGTCCCTCTTAGTAAAGGCCTGATGTGGACGGTGCATCCCTCTGACCCACGTGCTGTGTGTTCTGCTGCAGAGGAAGCTGTGGCCGCACATGGGAAGGAGAACGTTAAGATCTACAGCACGTCCTTCACCCCGTTGTACCATGCTGTCACCCAGAGGAAGGTGAAATGTGTCATGAAGCTGGTGTGTGTCGGCAAGGAGGAGAAGGTGAGTGCAGGGGACCAGGGGAGGACAGCCAGGAACCACAGCTGGCCGTCCTCTCGTCCCCAACATTGCTGGCTCTGAGCTGCTCAGCCGGGGCCTCGGGCTGAGTTCAAGCTTGGGCTTTGCCACTGCTGGGCCCCACGTGGCCTCTCGCTTCTTCCCCGAAGGTAGTGGGATTGCACATGCAAGGGATGGGCTGTGACGAAATCCTGCAGGGCTTTGCCGTGGCCATCAAAATGGGGGCCACCAAGGCCGACCTGGACAACACCGTCGCCATCCACCCCACCACTGCAGAAGAGCTGGTGACACTGCGCTGAGGCCTGTGGACACAGGCACACCCGGTGGGGGCGGCTGCAGCTGGGAAAAAAAGTTGTACATGTTCTTAAAAAGTGCCTTAGTGCCAGGTGGGTTCCTGGAGAGCGCGTGTGTAAAATTGGCATGGCGCGCTCTGGAGTGAGAAATACAGATGTTGGTGTTGGAAAGTCTCTTGCCTTCTGCTCTGTGGTGTCTGTCTCCTGTTGTGCCACCCCTGGATGTGGTTTGGGAGGAGGCTGGCAATGGCCAGGCTTCTCTACCATCCCTGACACCGAGGCTGCGAGTGGAACAGCAGGGCAGGGTGGATCGGTGCTTTGGGTACTCAGTGCTGGGGTATCTCAGGTGGGCTCCATCCTGTTTATCTCCTGGAGGGACACACCATGGATGCATCAGCACCACTTCTGGATGTATGCCAAGAACTCCCTTAAACCTGAAGGGGAGGCAAACAGCCTGTGAGACACCAGGCTTTGCTGGGGTGTTTCCATCCTGGTCAGCAGAACGGTAGCAGGCAGGAAAATCCCAGCCCTCTGAACTCCATCAGCATGTATTTAAAGAGCATATTGGACTGGTAGGAGCTCAAGGACAGGCAAAAGCCCAGATGTGACTGGTGTCCTCAGTTATCCATGTTATTCCTTCAAACACTAACCATTTGCAAGGCTTGTTGCTGGCTGAAGCACAGGAAATTGCCTCTGGGCTTGCCACAGCCCATCCTCAGGCACATGAGAAGAGTTACTTGGAGTTAATTCATAATTAATTACCCTCTGTAGTGATGGGGACTTTGCCCTCCAGTCAATACACTGTAATGGCACTTTGGCTGACAAGCTTGATCGCTTGATTTTAAGGCATATCTTAGAGTATTGGCAAGGTTTGTCCTGTGCTTCACAGCCTGAGCAACAATCAAAGTGTGTAAAAAAACAAAAGGCAGGGGCTGAATGTCCACAGAAGCCTCGTTTTTGGAGGATTTGGGGCAAAAAAACCAGAAGCAGAGCCCAGGAGCCATGGGGTCTGCCTGTGAGGGAGGATGTCCGGGGTGGGGGATCAGAGACAAAATTCCCCTTTTCCAGACCGTGATAGCAGCTGAGGGCTCCAGACCCGGCTGGGAAATAAGAGACCAAGTTCTGTGAAGCTTGAGGTGAAGCTTTGCCGGACACTTTCGTGTCCTGCAACAGACACCAAGTCCCATGTTTTAGAGCGGGCTCAGAGAGGGTCCTGCGTGTTTGTGCTTTCCTCTCCCACTTAGTCACGGCCCCACCGAGACCTGCCCCTAGCCCTGCCCACTCGTTCTATAGCCATGGCCCCTCCCAGCCCCTGCCCCTCACTGCTGTCCCTCCTCAGGCCACACCCCAATTGCCCCACCCACTCCTTTTACATGATAAACCCAAGGTTTAATCAAGCAGCACCTTAAACCCCTCGAGGGCA
Source organism: Serilophus lunatus (assembly GCA_013399895.1). Lineage (NCBI taxonomy): Eukaryota > Metazoa > Chordata > Aves > Passeriformes > Eurylaimidae > Serilophus > Serilophus lunatus. Next base: position 106,511 of record VXBA01004639.1, read on the forward strand.
GAGTATTGCCACATCCCAGTCATTCTCTCTGGGTTTCATTTTGGATATTCCGGGACAAAGGAAGGCAGTCTGTCCCTGACACACCACAGCTCCTGGGAAATGCCCAAGAGAAGAAACAGAATTGCTGGGAAATGGAAACTGTAGTCCTGGCTGCACAGTGCCAAGAACATTTCCAACATTTCTATTCATCACCTTTGGAGCACAGGAAACACCAAGCTTTGGCCCAGTTTGGATTAGGGTTAGGGTTCATGTGTGCAGGGAGATGGGAACTGCAGACTGCCTGGAATTAGTGTCCTTGGAGCCCTGTCTGGTCATTCCAGTGAGTGGGGACCACCCAGATGCTCTTTACAAACACAAAATGTAAATTACACTGTAGTCAAATGCATTTCCAGCAGAACTGGACCTACCTGCCCAAGGTGACCAGTCAATGGAAGTCAAACCAGTGAGAATCCAGGGAGAATTTAAAGTGGGATACTTACAGATTTAATTTTCCAGAAACTCCAATTCTTTTTGGCACCTCTTGCTTAAATGTTTTCCTCTTCAAAGAGGTTAATTATTTTTTTAATGACCAGATTACCCAAATTAGGAAAAACCAGTCAGCGTTCCCAAAACATCTCCATCATTTTCATATCCATCTGCAAACAGGGGCCAGTGGACAGGAACCTCCCCTAAACAGGCTCAAGGGATGGTGCCAAGCCTCATACTATCAAAGTTCAGATTATTCTGGCATTATCCACAAAAGGGACAGATAACCTAGAGGCAACAGGAACTCAATTCAGCCACAGGAAAATGTTATTCCTACTGAGCTTTTTGGGAATCCAGGTGAAAGTCCTCTTCCCCATCCAGCAGTGGGAGTTGTCCCTGCCACAGATCCCGCACTGACCCTCAGCCTTTTTGGAGCCAGTTCCCTTGTCACAGCCCAATTTCTGCCGAAAAAAAAGGGGAAGACGGGATATTAGGAGACAATTCTTCCCTGTGAGGGTGGGGAGGCCCTTGCACAGGTTGCCCAAAGAAGCTGCGGCTGCCCCATGCTTGGAAGTGTCCAAGGCCAGGCTGGTCGGGGCTTGGAGCAACCGGGGATAGTGGAGGGGGGAGGAGATGATCCTTTATGTTCCCTGCAACCCAACCCGTTCTGGCATTCCGTGATGATTCTGTGATGTCCCCCTGCACCTATTTTGCATAGTTTCTTTCTCTCTACTCCCAGCAGATGGAGCTGCCATCCTGTAAAAGAGAAGGAAGTGTTCTGGGAGAGGGATCAGCTCTGCTGCTCACTGAGTATTAAATGTGTGTGTGTGCAGAGAGAGCTGGGGTGGGATTCTCAGACAAATCCCTCTCATCTGGATGCAGGGCCTTCAGGATCCTTTCTTGATCAGAGGTTTTTCTAACTGTGGTTCTTTCCTGCTCCCAGCTCTGGGCCCCCAAAATTCTGGGAATTCCATCTGCAATCACATGTGGCAAAACTGCCCTTAATACAGTGTCTGTGTGCATGGCTGGAGTTTCTTATCCTCTTATAGCAAAGGATAATTCCATACAGAGTTAATATAATTCCACACAGAGTTATGACAGAAAATATATCCATTGGTTTAAATTCATATAATTTAAAAACTGTTCTAAGAATAAAAAAGGAATCTAAAAAGAATCATTCCTAGATCCATCAAGTCATTATTAATTGGAAGCCTATTCTCTCATTTCTGTTCTTAGGATACTGTTTTTGTTTGCTGGAAATCCTTAGGTAGAAGCAGGTAAGAAAAAACTTGTCATTTCAGCTACAAGCATCACCTGGTTTTACCTGGGCCACACAGACTGTTCTTTTCCCAGGTTCCCGACTTCCAAGCTGTCCTTGCCCACTCTCCCAGGAGGCTGGATCTAAATGCTGGAGCTCAGCAGGCGGGAGCAGAGCCCGAGAGCTGCTGCTGTGCCGGGAGCACTCAGAGCACCAGGGGGTGGACCCCGGGCTGTAATGGATGGGGGGACGTCGGGAGCAGCACCTGCAGAGGTGATTGCAAATCCCTAACCCTGGGAATGAGCTTCCCAAGGCAAAGGGATGCCTCAAACAGAGCAGAGTGCGAGGCACTGGATGGAACATATCCAAGGAGCCCTGTTCCAACCAGGCACCCCCCAGGCCAGCAGTGGCTAGAGGTGAGAGCCCTCCAGCCCCAGGGCTCTGCAGCCTAGTTTTGGGCTGGGCTCTCTGCTCCCTCCTTCCTCCTCCCTGCCTCAGGCAGGAGCCGCAGGGGCTCTGGGATCCCTCTCCTGCCAGTGCAGAACAACGAGCAGCTGCTGTGGAACTCCAGAACCTGTGAGTGGGGTACCCTGGGGGAGAGGGCTGGGGGCTCTTTTGGCTGGCATTGTTCTGTTCCTGCCTCTTACTGGGGATGGGAGCTGGGGGAAAACTACAGGTGTTTTGTTGGCAAGAGGTCTGTGTGCGTGTGGGGGGGATGCCCCGATTTCCTGGAGGGCACAACACTGGCTGCACGGGGCTCCCTGGTGATGCCAGGGATCTGCCTACTGGCAACAATCCCCTGGGCTGCTGAAGCTGGTCGCAGGGAGGGAAAGGTTGGAATACAGAGCAGTTTCTGCACTGGAAGGGGATGGGGGTGGCAGCAGGTGCCTCTGACCCCGATGGCTTTGGGGTGGCCAGAGCTGGGGACACACACGGCCCCCACCAGCAGGGGGGAGGCACCTCTAATTCTGATGCTGCTCCTGGGCTGGGAGCTGCACCCCTGTGCAGAGCTCCACGATTTGGCAAAAGAAGAGCCTGTGGCCACTCAGAGATTCCTCAGTGACTAGGAAAAGTTGACAGCATCATCTTGTGCTTTTCTATCAGTAACAGAAACCTCCAGGAGGAGAAAAGTATCTGGAGGCTGAAGGACCTCCTGCTGTCCTTTAAATCTGAACCATCCCAGAGGCTGCAAAGTATAAAGTGCAGTGGGATCAGTCTGGGGGGTTTTGCTGGAGAAAGGAGGATGGGATGGAATTCTGAGCAAAGGAGAAGCATTTCCTGAGGCTGACAGGTACCTGTAGGATGGCACCTCCACCCAAAGGAATGCCCCTGTGCTGCTACTTTTCTCCAAAGGAAGGGAAACTTAATTCCAGTCCTTCCTCCTTGGACAACTGGGTTGCAGCTGTCACTTAGTGAACAGAATTGCCTTCCATTGGAGTCAAACCCAGAGGTTTCTGAAGTAACCTCTCTGCATGTCCAATTCCTGACATCAGTTGTCCAGGTGGGGCTTAAAATTCGGTGTTAATTGCCCAGCAAAACAAAAATCAAGTCACTGAGGCAGCACTAAATGGACACTCTTGAGCACTAAAAGGATTCAAATCCTTAGAGAGCTCCCAGCAAGAATCAGGGGTTAATGTCTAAGTGAGCATTTCAAGTCCCTGAGTGGAACAGTCAGCAGGTAGGAAGTACAAGGAGAGCTCACTCCAGGTCCCTGCTGCTCTGCAGCCCTTCCACAGCCCATTATCCCTTTCCAGAGGTGTCACTGTGCAGTTCAGCCCCTGCTGGAACCTCCACAGACAGTTCTTTCTCCCGGGCAGCCTGGAGAGTTATTGAACATTAAAGGTGTTGCCACTGGACAACAATTGTTTGGCTGTGGCCAAGTGTTGAGGGTCCAACTCTGATGTGCTGCACAGGGAGCTCACCTGTCCTGCCCCTGGGAAGGCAGAATGCTCTCCCTAATCCCTGGTGAGGCATAATCCTGTATTCCACAGCCCGGGAATTTGTGGGAAGGGGAAAATGCTGTTTACTTGCAGCAAGCTCTCAGGAGCAACCCCTTATGTGATCAGGTGGGCAATGACAGATTTAAATTAAACCTTTCTAAGGCTCTTGCTGACTTGTCACACGCTGCAGAGACATCACTTGGTACTAAGAACCCTTGGGATGTGCTGTGTTGGGATTGGTTTGCTGGGGTTTTTTCCTGGTCATTGGCTCTGCGGTGATTACGGGATCCTCTGTGCCCCCTCCCATTTTTTGAGAGGGCCCATAAACCCCACACTGGCAATGCTGTGTCTGCCTGTACCTGCTGAATTAGCTCACACCGACTGATAGGCTCCTAAAGCACTTACTTTGCCGATTTTATGTTCCTCTGGGACTATCTCATGCCTGTCCCACTTTCCAGGGTCTGGCTAAGCCATGGTTGCACTTCCCAATCACTCTGCTCCCTGTCAGCGCCCCAATGACAGGGCTGTCACCTCCCCCTGAGCGCTCTGACAGGGAGTGACTCCAGGGCAGAGACTGAGTTGAAATGGGCAATTTGGGAGGTTTATCTCCCATTAGTGGGGAATTTCGTGCTGCCAAGAGCCCGGCAGGGATCACTGATTTAACTAATCCCCACCACTCACTGCTAAGTGCTCCTGGAGTCTCTCCAAGTCAAAAGCTGTAACCAGCCCAAAGAATATTTAGTGGGGTCCCTGTGATGGATGGGGAGCTGCTACTGACAGGCTGGATCTCAGGAGAACTTCAGTCATTTTTCTACTGAAAGCTTTCTAAAAGGGGGAGATGTTTCCCAGCTAAGGCAGCTAAAATCCTATGGCTTGCCAGGCTTCTCAATAAAGTGGCTTCTAAGTGTGCCTGGATGTGGAAATATTACTTTAACCTGATTTCAGGGAACAGTTGCCCGAGATTTTAATAAGAATTTAAAACAGCCTCTGACACATCAGATAGAAAAAACAATATATTCAGAAGCTCAAAGATTGACTAACCATGAAGTAAAAACAACAAGAGCCTAATGACAAAGGCATAGTTAAGCACCCTCAGCTCTAATTAAGCAGGGTGTAAATGATATCTCTGTAAATGGAGAGCTATA
>VXBA01004643.1:0-25580 GCA_013399895.1 Serilophus lunatus
CGCAACAAGGGGGTGTCCGTGGAAAAGAATTATCACTATGATATGCCTAAAAAGGCATTGCTGATTTTGAGTAGAAAATAAGATCACATACAGGTTTCATCTTGAAGGATTTCCGCTTCCCTTTTTGCAGTATAAACATTCTATTCATCCCTTGCCGATGCTTTCTTCCTCTTTCCATTCTTGATATTTTCATTGGCAATATTTGCTTCTTGCATGGTATTTTAAAATAGAGTACTTTTCTCCAAATTTAGCTTAGTAAGACGTTTTTTCCTTCTCTCTCACATTTCCTACTTTTCTTAGTCTGACTACCATGATTGTTCAGGGCTTCCCAGCTGCTAGTCCTTCTAGAAGTGGCAAAACTGACAATGATAAAGACTGTTTTCACACCTTTTTTTCAAGACCATATGTTTATCTTGAGCAAAACCATGATAAGCCCAGCAATAGTGTCTGTAATATTTGAGAAACAATGAGTTTTCTCTCAGAGAGAAGTGATCTCAAATTACAAGGGATGAAAGAAATAAAACATACCAAAGTAAATAATAGAATTTTATGTAGTTCATTTCTTATTATAAGAGTGAGACTAAAGGCAGTAGAAACTTAAGATACACACAAACAAACTAATTTTTATTCTCACACTCCATAATTTATAAAATGAATTCCAATTAGAGTTTCTATATAAACAAACTTAAAAGTTGAAAGAAACCTCCTCACTGAACTAATTAGATAATCGTGGAATTTGATCTTTTGAAGAAAAGTTTATACTGATACAACAACTCAGGTTCAGTACAAAATGAACATTGGCATACAGTGGAACTCAGCATTGCTTGTAAAGTCCCTTTTTTAAAATCATCACCTGATTTCAGGGGAAACCAGTTGATGCAATCTTCTTGGATCTCAGCAAAGATTTTGATACTGGCTCTCACCATAGCCTTCTACACAAAATGTCCATCACATAGCTGGATAAACACATCATGTGGCAGATGAGCAGTTGACCTGGCACAGAGGGTAATAGTGAATTGGGTAACATCAGACTGGCTACCTGTGGGGTTCTGCAGGTCTCCATCTTGGGCCCTGTGCTCTTCAATATCTTCAAAAATCACTTGGATGCAGGACTGGAAGGGATACTAAGCAAGTCTGCAGATGACATAAAACTAGGAGAAGCTGTTGTCTCCCTCAAAGGCAGGGAAGACCTGGAAAGAGACCTCAACAAATTAGAGGACTGGGCAATTACCAACAGTGTGAATTCCGACACTGGGAGTGCCAGATTCTGCACCTGGGATAGATGGACAGGCTGGGGATTGAGATGGTAGAAAGCAGTGCACAGAAAGGGACTTAGGAGCCAGTAGGGCCAACTGTGTCCGGGGGGGCATCAGGCAAAACATCACCAGCTGATTGTCCTGCTCTGCTCTGCACTGGTGTAGCCTCATCTTGAATATTGTGGGCAATTTTGGATACCTCAGTGTAAGAAAGATATTCAGCTATTACCATCTAAAGGAGGGCAATGGAAATGGTGAGGGCCTTGAGGGGAAGCCGTGTGAGAAGCAGTTGAGGTCACTTGGTCTGTTCAGCCTGGAGAAAAGGAGATTGAGGGGACACCTTAACACAGTCTACAACTTCTTTGTGAGGGGAAGAGGAGGGCCACTGTGGTGACAGTGACTGTGGTGACCAGTGACAGGACTCAAGAAAATGGCCTGAAGTTGTGTCAGGGGAGGTTTAGACTGAACAATAGAAAAAGATTCTTCACCCAGAGGGTGGTTAAGCACTGCAACAGGCTCCCCAAGGAAGTAGTCACAGTATGAAGCCTGAAAGAGTTCAAGAAGCATTTGGATGATACTCTTGGGCACATGATGTGACTCTTGCAGATGGTCCTGTGCAGGGCTATGAGCTGGACTTGATCCTTGTGGGTCGCTTTCAGCTCAGTATATTCTGTGATTCTGTGGTTTACTAACTAGATTTCTATAAATGTCAAAAGAGCAAGAAAACTACATCATGGTCTGAAAGTGGAGAAAAAATGAAAAAGGGATATTTTATCAAGTGACTTGAGAGAAGACGATAATGAAAAGATACCTGACAAAGAATGATAAAGTGTACACAGCAAACATTTGGGAGGAAGATCAAAGAGTAGTAACATACAAGGGAAAAAGATACAAGCTGTATATTTTTAAAAAGAAGACAGAAATTGGTAAAAATAAAAGGAAGGAAAAAAAGAGTATATGCTGTGTTTAGATCTGAGGACTTCAGCAGCAGTGCTCACCTAAAACTGGTCTGAATCAGACCTGAAGAGTCAGCATATGATGTATCCAAAGCAAAGAAACAGAACTGTTTTGCTCTGCTTCCCATTACAAACTGAGGTTTAAAGGTAATATAAGATAAATGAAATATGCTTTAACAAGAACTTAAACTTGACCAAGAGAAAAAGTTTTTTGTCAACTGAGTAGTTGAAAAAGAACAATGCAAGATTACCAATTTTCCGTAGTAGCCCAAATTCCATGTCTTTTATACCATACCAGATTTGTAAGATTAGTTAACAAACTAGGTATAGAATAAAACAAGCTTTTCTGAGAGGCAGACATCTGAAATGTTTCCCAGACATCACAGAAATTTTTCAAACAAAACTTCTTGTTCAAAGTGACAAATATGGCAGTGACATGTATTGTATTCTTTTGCATGCAGCTTTTATTTCAAGTTCTTTCCTCTAGTCATTTGTTTAGTCACATAGACATACAAATATATATAAAGATATAGTATATCAAACTCTTTCATAGTTTTTTTGGTAGCTGCTGTTGTCTTTAATATATCAAATTTTGCATTAGAAAAGGGCAGTTTTTGTATACTAGAATCAAACTCTTGCCTGTCTAATAAAGACCAGTGGTTGAACTGTCTTGGTTAGGCTGATAGGTATCCTGTTTTCAGTGAACTCACCCTTTCTATTACATACCATGTTAGTTTTAAAGAAGGTATTAAAATAAATCCTCAGTGAGTCAGTTTACTGTGTGTTAAAGCCTATTGCTATTTCTATCCCTTCCTGACCATTCAAGATAGTAGGTATTAATTCAGCACTCTCTGCCATAATTACCTAGAAGAACCCTAAATGCAAAAGTAAAGAAGTTAAGAGGGCTAACATAAATTTATTATGCTAATCTAAGGGAGATTCAAAGCACTGAAGCATGCTGTTCTGCACATCTAGGTAACCCATCAAGTCCATTAAGTATAATTTGCAATGGCCAGAGGGATTTTTAAAATATTTTTCCCATCTTGCAGTTAGAAAGAACACCTAGGTATTACTAGCCTTCTGACAAAACTTCACCATTTGGAGAGAAGGTATTTCTGGTACCTAGTGATTGAAATAGTTTGAGTAAACTATGCATTTTATCAACATGGAAGGGTGAAGATAAAGAACTGCTCACTTTAGTCAATAATACCTTCTTGGGTGTACTTCCCATATTCCTGTGTTTCCTGGATGAACTTCAAGGAATAAGGGAAAAAAATCCTAATTCCAAAGGACTGAAGGGAAGATCTGCAAGTCATTAAAGCCAAGTCCGACACAGAGTTCTGTTACTGAAGCGGAGAAATATTAGCTGAAAAAATTACTGAAGCAATTAGAAAAATTTCATTCCATTCCTCTTAAGAATGGCATAGGAAGACAAATTCCTTCTGAAACGGAAGTATAGTAATGCAAAATAAGGTCTATTCCAACCAAAGTAAACCCACTTGAAATACTACTGCATCTCAGTGACAGCTTTAAATACAAATTATATTTAATATTTTATATTTATTTTTGTCACTAACTCTAATTTTATAATCAAAAGCTCATCTCCTTAAATCATTGTCATACATGTAGGGGCTTTTATATTTTTAGGTTGAATCACTTAGAGAAAACTGATAAATCTTTAACATCTTTATTTTTTTTGAGACATAAACATCCCAAGTAACACAAATTTTAAGATTTGTGAATTTCAGGACTTTAAGTTACATTCCTCAGTAAGAGAGAAACGCTCTTAAGAGTCAGCTTAGCAGCTGCCATCAAGGACTGTGATGCCTGGACCTACCCAGACAGGTGTAATTCCATTGTTATTTCTGAGGACATAACAGATATTATTAAAACATAGAAAGAGGAATGTAGCTTTATACTATAATTTATTTATATCACAGTTAAAAATTAACACAGTAAGTGATATATAGCAACTACAACTTGTGAAAATAAAAGTAACCAAAACACTTTTCTCTGTTAAGCAGATCTATTCAGCTAGCAGCATGCATAACTGAATTTCTCCTTCCGCATTTATAGTTCAGAAATTTAACCTCTTAAACAGATGGAAGCAATCATATATCATGTACACCCTAAGAGATCTAGATAAATGAGCTGGTCTGCAGGATAAATCTTGAGAAAAACTGATTAGTTACAAGCTCAGTGTTTAAATCCATTTTCTCAGTTCATGAGATTTTACACATATTATAGTAAAATTTTCCCATTCCAGCAGAATTCAAATGGAATTAGGACATATATAGTCTATTCATAATGGGAAACCTCTGGAAGATTTTGAGATTAATCTTGACAGTTTTTAAATTAAAAAAACTCTTAATACTGTCTTTCAAAAGATGGCAATTTTTGGGAGGAGAGCTTCAATCCTGAAAGGTTTCTTTCTCACCTTGATCTTTCTGGTTTTTGGTGCTGTGTTTGTTTGGTTGGTTTGTTTTGTTTTTTGGTTTTGATTTTTTTTCATAGGTTCTGGGTATCACTATTCACAGTTCAGAAGATTTAGCCTCTGCTTCTTCACAGAATTAGTTTATTAATTAAATATTTCACAGCTTTCTTCCTTTATCCAGTTCAAAGAACCCCTTAAACTCTGCTACCCATCAGAAGGGTCACAGCAGGCTGTTAAAGGAGCCCGTGCAGGTTTTCTGCTTGCTGTCCAACCTGCATACCCAGGCCATGCGAACTCAGAATAGATGGAGATCTTCATTCTGACTAAAAGCCAGACACTGAGTCAGTGTAAAAATTAAGCAGAAAAAGGGAATACTATGGGAACAGCAAGGAAGCTTCTCAAATCTTCAGGATTAATTAATAATGAAGAGTCAGAGAGAGAAGGCCTGCTTTTTGCAGACTCCCCAAAGATTTATGAAATACACTGCAGAGCATAGGGTCAATCACCTAATGACCCTGAAATTATAATTTCTCATCACTATTTTTTGCCATTTACTTTATTCCTCAAATCTGGATGAGGGAAAGAGAAGAGAAGCAAAGTCTAAACAGTCAGATTGTAATTAGCAGCAACAGATACCAGACCTACTTCACCTCACCATAACTCTTACAATTCTAAGACAGCCACGCTTTTGAATTACTGATTTATTCCAAGCTTTAAAATGCATATTGGTACACAGTGTGCAATATTCACACATCCTGAGGACTGGGTGCTGTATGCACCCAACAAACTCCACAGACGCCCATAGAGTGTGTTGAGATATATTGGAAAATACCCAATAACAAATTTAGATCCCCATGCTATGAATCATGCTATGATGGCCTAGTTTGGTATAGTATAGCTATCTTAATTTTATTGAAGAAATTACTGTTAAGACACAAGAATGTATGTACATAGGAGCTGTACAGACAATTTTGAGGTTAGTTCTAAACAGAAGCATATACACAACACATTAACACATAGCACCTACTATTTGCTATTATTGGGGAAAAAAGTAAATTCTTTGCACTCTTAATTAATAAATATCCATTTTACAAGATCTCTTGTGCAAGGCAAAAGATGTTCTAATTTTCTTCAGTGACATAAATCATAGACTGGCAGTGAAGTTATGAATTTTTCTGATAATCGTTTGGCAATTCAGCCCATGATGCAGCAAAGTTGGTGCAACTGGGTAACATTCAGTATGAATGAAACTGCACAATTTTCAAAAGATGTTCAGTCAAAAGAATACAAAGCAACAATGGAAGTTTAATAAATATTATGCACTTAAACACATAGTTTGCATGTGTTATCTCTTAAAATGTATTTTCAAGATATTTGCACAAAGCCTTCAGTATTGTTCAAAATACAAAGTTAGGAATGCAATTTAGTTTAGACAATAAGGTACTTTTAGCCATTTAGAAATAAACAAGATCTAGAGAGTTGTATGAGACCACAATATTCAATGTCATGTCTGTCTTCATAATTTCTTGTATTACTGGAGCTTTTAGAGAGGCAAGAACATTCAGCCTGCAACCTCCTATGCTATTAGCAATGGTTCATTTTTAATAAAGTAATGTCAAAGGAAAGTCTTCTCTATTATTAAGTTTCAAAACAATGAAGATATACTACAGAAATTTCATGTATTTTCATTATTTAACTGAAATTTTCAATGGGCACTCTGTTCTTGTGCCATTCAGGGATTTTAAAGAGCTATTAACGGCAATAAAAGGACATTTGTGATCAAATTACTTTCAGATTTCTGTGTCTTTACAAACTTACGTCCATGACTGTATTGGGTCTGTCTGAGATGGAACCCATTTCCCCATATAGCAGCCCTCATAAAACACCTGTGTTTTGACTACTGCTGAGCACAGCACTGGGACTGTAGTGTCCCTTCCCCAACTGAGGGCAAGATTCTGGGAGGGGACACAAGTAGGGCAGCTGACCCAGACTGACCAAAGTGACATTCCACACCATATGATGTCAGCTCAGGTATAAAGCTAAGGAGAAGCAGGAAGTATGGGGGGCATCCACTGTCTCCCATGGTGGCTCAGCAAGAGAACCACTACACGTGTTGAAGCCCTACTTCTCTGGATGTGGCCGGTCATTGCCACAGATGGGAAACAGAGATTAGATTAGTGCTTCGCTTTTGAGCATGTAAGGTTTGTTCTTGCTTTCACTTTTATTAAACTTCCTTATCCCAATCCACTGTTTACCATCTCATTCTTTTCCCCTGCCTGGTGGCAGGGGGGGGATGGGGGGAAGGGGGGTTAGAGTGACTGCGGGCTTCTGGCGGCCAGTCAAGTTTAACCCATTACAATGACCTAGGATTTTATTACACAGAAACCATATATACAGCAAATAGGCATCATGCACAGAATAAATTTATGTTTCTCTGCCTCCTGAGTTTGAGTTTATTGTTTGATAAGTTTTCTGTCAAAGAAAATGAGTTTTGATAAGATTTGTGGCAGCAAGTGTCTATGACTCTAATTCTAAGAGAATACTTGGATATTATCAATGGATACTGCTGTATTTTAAGAGGCATGAGAATCTGACAAGGAAATTATTTGATGACAGTGAGCATGCCAGAAGACAGAAGCAGAAAAAATGTGAGAAGTTGTCACAAGAATGAAAGTTATAAATGATGTAAAACTTAGTCAACTATTACTAGCAGTGCTGGTTCTTGAGGCTAAAGCAAGAGTTTTTCAGAAAAGATTGCTGGCTAATATGGTCTCTTTTACTAAATATAAGCTTGTCTTCTCTCTCAGATTTCCCTGTTAATCAATGACGCTTAACTCAAAGAATAGGAGCCAAACCCACAAATTTCAATGCAACTGCAACCTAAAGAAGAAATACTTTGTTCTATGTTTTTTTCCTCAATGAAGCAACTGCTAGGGCAACTCCATTTATAGATTAAATTGGTACCAATTAACATTAACGAAGTAGATGTATTGTAGATTATTGGTACTGTATCCTGCTATTTTTTCAGGCTGTTCATAAAAATTCAACATGATCAATATCCATATCGCATATTTTTGCAAGTAGATACAGAATGGTGTATTCTAATATTTTTTGCATAAAGTTCCTACACTGAATGAAAAAATGACTTGATGCATTGCCATCTTTAAAGCAAAAATCTAAAATTAAGATGTTGTTTTGTAAATTTGTCTACTGCAATTGAACACCCGACTTGCAGTGTGATCAGTGATAAGATTTTACGTTGAAAAGTATTTGCTACTCAGCATACACAGTTGCAAGGAAAAAACGCAAAGCATACAAAACAAAAAAATATACGCAAAACCACCCTGCTGCCCCACTCCTCCTCAAACACATCTATTCCAAGAGAGCATAATGTTAAATATCCACCCTTTAACTATGCCAGTGTGGTTTTGTGGTTTAATATACTATAGTATATGAAAGGTGAAATAGAGCTATAGCAAATATTTGTCTGCATGCCCACAAAAAGCTAAATATACCTAAATATAACTGCCACACTAAATCATTCCAAAGCCCATCATCAAAAAATACTGGATGATGAGCTCACTCACAAGAGAACTTTTATATATACATGTGCATCTGTTTGTTTTCTCCCTCTTCCCTTTGGACTATGAAGTCCAATAAGGTTTTGTATGTGCAACATCTGGGCAATGCCCACACTCACTATGAAGTAGCACATACATCTGTGACTAATATCCAGATCATTCCATTTGTTGGACTCAAGACAATAAAAACGGTGGATGAAGTTTAAAGAATTTTTGAGGATTTGTGGGTGGGTGGCCAGTCAGTATGACTAAGACACAGGCACTTTCTAACTGCTTCAAAAAGACTTCAGTCTGACTCGTCAGAGTCCCATGTGGTCAGTATGGAAAAAGTGGAAACCACTAAAAACACCCTACCCTACTTGGATTTTAACTGTGTTCATGCTTAGCTTATTTTTGATAACCTTTCCTCTCAAAGTCATACAGACGAAATAGTGGAGTGAGGAATTACTTCAGTGCATTGCCACAAGATTTTTAGCAAGTTGAAGGAAATTTCGAGACAAAAAAGCCAAAGTTGCAAAGGAGACTGGAAACGTTAAAAGAAGGATATAGATAAGCCTGCATCTTTGCTGTTTGACAAAGGTATGAATAATGTAGAGTTTTAAAATAATAGCTACAAAAAGCTAAGAAAGCATACCATAAGGGGGCCACTTCAAAATGATTTAATTGTAGTGTAGCCTCAATAAGAAGGCATTTAGGTGAGCAGGGAAAAATAATAAATCATTATTTCCATCAAACTGTAGGGTAAAATAACCTCCAGTTCCATTCTCTTGCATAGGGATTTGTAAAACTTGAATTGTGTTACACATGGGAATGTGTTCTCTCTGCTGAATGCAAAAATAAAGTGATGTAATATAGTCAAATAAATAAGCAAGATGAGTGATGATGTTGCCTGTGAAGGCGATGAGGTCTTGGAACAGGTTGCTCAGAGCAGTGATGCCTCATCACTGGCAATGTTCAAAGCCAAGATGGATGGGGCATTGAGTAACCTGGTCCAGTGGAAGGGGTCCCTGTCAATGGAGAGAGCTTTGGAATTAGATGATATTTAAAGTCCCTCCCAAAACAAACAATTCCATGATTCTAAGATTGATAAGCTATCGTTAATTTATTAAGGAGGATGAGGAACTCAAGAAAGACTGAATCCAGGAATAGAAAGGGAGACACCTACAACATACAGTTAAAAAACCTCAAACCAACAAAATCCTAAAGACATTCACATAATCCACCCATGTTAAGAAGATTTTGCTGCGAGACACACTGCAGGTTGAGGTTTGGGCAGATATGACCAATTTAGGCAAAGTAAGGAAAGATGAAGGCAGCTTCTGCTGACTGTGAAAAAGAAATTTTGACTAAGAGCCAAGACTTCCCTGCTATGCAAGAAGCTGAACCATAGGGACCAAAGTGCACACAACTACCCACTTTCCCAGATGTGTCAGCTGGCAGCTATTTATGTTTTGATATAATAGACTTTATTATAAGTAAGTGGTTTTATGCTAAGCTAATGCCTTTCATTTATTTTTCCAGATTATACTCTGAAAACTACCACAGCAGATTCCACATGGCAAAAGTGGCAAAAAAAGCAGATATACTGTAGGATTTATATAGAATTATGTTCTTCTACATTCCAAGAAGTTCTTTGCCTGAAACTAAACAATAGCTTGATAAAATGCCCTTACCTGTTCTTGTTCCTTCTACAACAACTCTCTCCTGCTTTCCTACTTTCTCAGACTGACCAGCTTAATAGCAATATTTTATTACCACATGGTATAGCCTACCCATCCGTTTGTTTTTCATCTACTCAAACTTCAAACTACAATATCTTCTTCGAGTAGGGTGCAAACCAATTTTATGAAATGGAGTTCTGGATTAGTTCTTGAAATACATGAAAGGCTTGTCATAGAATCACTCTAAATAATATTTTCTCTGAATATTTTCATTGCAATATTTCAGTGGTAAAACATTCAGATCCTCTTTGAAACTATGCTAAGGCACATGCAAAATAAAGATGTGAATATGTCTTCACTAAGGGAAAATTGTGCCTTACAAATTTAGTGGCCTTCTATGACAGTGATATAACATCAGTGGTTGAGAGAAGAGCAACTGAAAAGCACCTGTATATGTGCAAAGCATTTTACATTGTGCCATGTGATGTCCTTGTGTCTAAACTGGAGAGACATGGATTTGGTGGATGGACCACTCAGTGGACAAGGAGTTGGCTGGATGTTTTTACTGAGTTGGGGTCAATGGTATGACAGCAGTGAGTGCTGTTATTCAGTGGTCAGGGTTGGGATGGGAATTGTTTAACATCTTTGTCGGTGACATGGTGTTATGACCCACTCTGATAGGCAGGAGTAACTTTTTTTTTTTTATTAATACATACCTTGTAGTGAATTAAAGTAAATAAATGCTAGATGATCTGTCTATCTATCTATCTATCTATCTATCTATCTATCTATCTATCTATCTATCTATCTATCTATCTATCTATCTAATCTATCTATCTATCTATCTATCTATCTATCTATCTATCTATCTATCTATCTATCTATCTATCTATCTATCTATCTATCTATCTATCTATCTATCTATCTATCTATCTGTCTGTCTGTCTGTCTGTCTGTCTGTCTGTCTGTCTGTCTGTCTGTCTATCTATCTATCTATCTATCTATCTTCTGATATGATCTATTTTAGAACAAGCTGGCTGCAAAGGTCTAGACATTGTGTTTTTTATTATCTTTAATATCATGGCAGTTTAAAGCATAAAGGTATTGCAAAGAAAAACCAGTGTTTAGCTGTTTTGGTTGTAATATAGCAATGTATATCATGCAAGAAAATGTGTAAGAGAAAAGAGACAAAAGAGCACATAAGGAAATGTGTAATGGAAAAGAGAGAAAGAGCACCCAAGGAGAGAGAAAGAGAGAAAGAGAGAAAGAGAGAAAGAGAGAAAGAGAGAAAGAAAGAGAGAAAGAGAGAGAGAGAGAAAGAAAGAAAGAAAGAAAGAAAGAAAGAAAGAAAGAAAGNAAGAAAGAAAATAATAAAATTTTTATACTCACTACTCAAAGGTCTCTGGTGAACTTGGTGGCTGTTGTTGTTGGTGCCTTGGTCTGTTAGGGAGTGCCAGGGGAGACAAGCCTGGGAAACATAAAGTTTATCTACCCTCAGAAATCCTCCTGGTGCCTTCCCTCTGTGCGTGTATGTGTGTGTATGTGTGTGTGTGTGTGTGTGTGTGTGTGTGTAGGAGAAGGGGAGGATGGCTGTTTTTGCACAGTCATGTTGGTTTTGCAGAGAGCTGGAGCTGCTGGTTTTTGCAAAGTTCTTTTTGATTTGAGGGTGGGGAGGTACGAGCTGAGGTCTCCTGAGTAGTTGCTGGTGTGTGCACACAGGGGCCTCTGGCACAGCTTGGCCCTTAGCAGATAAACATCACACACCCAGAGAGTGTCACAGCTCTCTTTTAGATAGGCATCACACACTTAAAGAAACATCATATAGCCTTAGGGCCTCCACAAATCTAACAGTCTGTGGGCTATAACCTTCTCCCTTCAACCTTCTTTTCAATCCCCTGATAGGAGGCTTGCATAACTTGCTCCAGTAGCAATGTTCTAAGGCAATTTAAAAAGTCCAGTTTCTGACTCATGGACAGTGGGATTGAGTGCACCATCAGCAAGTTTAATGATGACACCAAATTGTATCAACAGTATTACTTCATGTTACCACAATTTCTTGTATACCCAAAGCAGGAAAAATAAAACAGCAACTGTGTGGATAACACAGTGCTGTTCTGACAGTGGCTGAACTGTGCTTGCACAATTTTAGTGTTTTCTTCCCACTCTGCCTCCTGTAGCAAGCTGGCTGAGGGTTTACAAGATGCTGGGAGGGAACAGCTGACTGATACTGGTTGAAGGGATATTCCATACCACATGACATAAAAACTCAGAGAAAGAAGGAAGAAACGAAGACATTCATTTTTATGACATGTGCCTTCCAAAGCAGCTGCTATGCTTGCTGAAGCCCTGCTTTGCAGAAGTGGCTAAACATCTGCCAGCTGATGGGAAGTAATGAATAAATTCCTTATTTTTCTTTAGTGTGTTGTCCTGGGAGACTGCATGTTGCTATCCTAAACAAGGAGGGCACACAGTACTATCCATATTTCAGAAGTTTTAATGTCTTGTTTTTGCCTCTATTAAAAGTAGCCTAGGTTACTAAACTGGATTGAGGACTGAGGAGTAATGTGATAGCAATACTATCTTGAAATTAAATCACATATCTACTGCCTCAAGTGATGTCTGCACTGCATGTTTTGACATTTTGCCATCAGTATCTCTCAGTGTATGAAGGGACATGTGCTTCTGAAAGTCTTGGGAAGAATTTCAGAATTCTGAGGTGATTGCTGAGCAAGTCTTCCCAAGAGAACACTTTCTTATACTGAATTTTTGCTGCTGGTCACCTCAGCAATGTGGCATGGCAATGTTCTACCTATTTGTTTGTCTCACAGACTCAGAAGGACTCTAAAGCATGAAAGAAAAGTTCTCCCAAAACATGTGGTCTATATCATCAGTCTCATCTCCAGAGGTAGATTATTTGTCCACCGTATTGACAAAACTGATGTGAAATTCCCTAGCAGGACTTTAGCTCAGAGGTGATGCCAGAGAGTAGTAAGCTGTCAAATATATCTTCTCAATCAGTGTATTTACAGTCCCCAAATTCAAATTATTTCCCACTGAAAATGGTGTGAGGGCTTTCACAGAAGAGATGACTAATGGGATGGGGAGAGAGGAACCATGGAAGTTTCAGAGTGACTGCAGAGGCTATAGGCTGCATCCAGGCCTGACAACCTTTTACTATGTATCTCAAAGAGCAGCAATACCAGAGCTTTAGTCCTGTAGTAGGACAAATAAGTATCAGGTTGCTTAGAAGATACTGAACACTTAATATGGAGGACGCGTCATGAGGACACAAATGTAAATACATAGTGAAAAAATGTAACTGTGTAGACAATGTCTAATGAACAGCCTTTAGCTCATTATCAATTAAATCACCCTCCACTCTCCAGTCCTGCTCTACTGGATAGTTTTTAGCCCAGTGCAGGTAGATGGCAGGAACAAAAATCGCCAAACCAAGGGCAGGGAGAAGTAGGCTCTCAATTCATAGTTTTTGTTAGTCTTTGAAAATAAATTTAAAGCAATTCTGGTATAATTTGTTCCACGATATTTAGGAGAACTTGGAGAGAAAATAAAATTAGAAGAGGCAAAATATCTTTAGAAAATATTTCCTTGGATTTTCAAGTTGCCCTCTAAATTCCATTCAAATAGAGAAGCATTAATAAGAAGAAATACAATCTTCATTTCAGTATATAACATGCTAATGCTTAAGTGTCTTGCTTCAGCCACAACTTCTCTCCCAGAACAGGTGGAGGTACACTGAGAACTGCAGCATGTCAGATGTTCCACAGAATAATGCGGCCCACGCACAAAAAAGCACAGTAGAATTATGCACAGAACATTGTTTAAAATGCTCTGTTCTCTCCTGCATAATTTCCTCAATCTTATTATACCAATCACCTGGAGCATAAATCTGTCTTCAGCATCTGTTCTTTCTTCTGAAGCAGCTCCCCATTGCCCTTGACTGCTGCTTTTATATACATTTCTTTATCAAACCTAATTGGAAACAGCATTGAAAGCAACACTTACCATCTCCCCATGCTGCTTAACCCTTCTGCACCCAGAACAACATTGAACCTTGCACACGAGGATGCAATCCTCCAAAAAGCAAAGTATTCTTTCTCGAGCTGAACCTGATAAGCCCTCCTCATCATTGGGGCTGCAGCATTATCTAGATATCCCATGAAGAAAACAAACTTAGAATTTCAGAATTTCAAGGCTGCCAGTTATGAACAGAGACAGAAACATCCTGTTGTATGAGTCTTATGAAGCTGGCAAGAAAAAGCAGAATTTGGTCCACCAAATTTGCACCACCATATGTATTACAGTCACCTACTGGGATAGGTTTGGGGGTTATGGTAAGAATTATAGATATACCTCAAAAATATAATAGGTTTAGTCCAGGCACAGAGACCTTCCACCCATTTTAGTTGCAGTATTAGCATTAGTTGTGGCAGTGTTGCAGAGAAAACAAAGTATGTTTTTGCTGTTTTAGTTTAAAATAAATAAAAACAAAGTAAGAAGATATATTTTATATTAAAAAATAATCTTAAGTAATACTTGGAAAATTAATGATTCACAGGGTGTACTGCAGGTCACAGTGGAAGTATAAAGCCTTTCATTTCCAGTATCACTAGTTTGCTTTTGTTTGTGCTCTATGGTTATATATCTAAATCTTTAAAAGCTTTAGATTTTGATCAGCTGAAGCATAAAAATGCCTTTAAAGTAGATGTTTCATAATAGGAATAGAATAAAGGATGTTTCTGCACAAAATGTATCTTCATAAATGAAATAACACTAATTTTTTAACTGGTTTAATGGTGTAAATGTATATCAGTATTGCTTAATTTGTAGGGCATTTGATTATCAAATACAAAGAAATTTAACTTTTCTAATTTTATAATTTCAAACTGGCGTTTTGGGACTACATATTATATAATCTGTAACAATTTGTTTGCTAAAAAGAAATCAAAAAAATCAAATTCGGTCATATGAGTATGAAGTGCCTTAAAAGTGACTCATAGAAACCAACTGGCTTTACAAAGTCAACATTAGATGTATTTCTAAACCACAAGTGTGGATAAGTCTATGACAATATCCTCCAGCAATTTATAATTTCCTTCAACTCATGCATTACATCAGCTCCAAGGTATTTCTATATGCATTTAAAGTTCAGCTAATGACCAGAAAACTTTATTCACTTTCTCCAAATTGTGTAATTTTCCTCAAGTCCCAAATGTCAGATATTTTTAATTACAATTTTTTCCCAGTCAAAGCAAATATATTAAGAGGGCTCATCTGAGTCCGTCTTCCCACAGTACCTTCAGCTCAGATACCTTCCTTTGTGATGGAAATTTGACCTTTTAGGTTATACGGGTTGAGGTTAAACCTTCAGTACAGTCCCTGATCAGTGGAATGACCAGCCATGTAACTTATGAAAAAAACGTAAATACTGAGGGTACTAGGAGCTATAACTGTTGTATTAATTTTAATATTCTTCCCTGAAATGATACAAAGGATGGAACGTAACACAAATGTCCAGTTCCTTACTTTACTGCTCTAATCATTTTACTATTCTTTAAGAAACATAACTATGCAATCACCAGATGTACCTTAAACACATCTTTGGCAGCTCCTCCTGAATGAATTCCTTTCTCAAACATTTAAATATCCCTTTCTCTAGATAATTAATACTTGCAGCTTACATATTTTTATGTCTCTACTTGTATATATTTATTCATATGCACAGACATATGACTCCAGTTCTCTCAACTGCCCCTCACTGGATTTATACTCTAGACCCTTCACCAATTCCATTGCCCTTCTCCGGACCTGCTCCAGTACCTCAATGTTCTTCTTGAACTTAGGAACCCAGAAACAGACACAGCTGCTGCCTTACCAGTGCTGAGAACAGTGGGACAATTCCTGCTGGCCACACTATTTCTGACAGAAGTCAGGATGTCACTGGCCTTTTTGGCCACCTGAGTTCACTGCTGGCTCATGTTCAGCCAGCTGTCGACCAACATCACCAGCCTCTTTTCTGCTGGGCAGCTTTCCAGCCACCCTTCCTACAGCCTGTAGTGCAGCAGGGTTTTTTTGTGACCCAAATTCAGGATCTGGAACCTGGCCTTGATGAATGTCATATCGTTGGCCTTGGCCCATTGATGGAATCTGTCCAGATCCGTCTGGAGAGCCTTCCTGCCCTCCAGCAGATTTACACTACCACCCAACTTGTTGTCATCTGCAAACTGACTGAGAGTGCACTTATCCTTTTGTGCAGATTGTTGAAAAGGATATTAAACACTGGCACCAACAATGAGCCCTGGGGAAGACCACTAGTGACTGGCTGCAAGCTGGATGTAACCCCATTCACCACCAATCTCTGTACCTAGCCATGTACCCAGTTTTCTACCCAGTGAGTAGTACTTCTTATGGAAGCATCTATAAATGCTATTTCTGCCCAGAAGGCTATAGAAGTATCCACAAGGCCTCCCTTTCTAAGTTTGTAGCTAGAGTTAAGAAGCACTTTTTGGACAACAGTTTTTGCCTGTTACCTACTTAACATTTCCTATAGCACTTTTAATACTTGAAAAATACTGCATAGCAAAGTAAGCTTATGGCAAGTGAATATTAATGGCAGGAATTAGAGCACAGAAATTAATCTATAGTCAGAGAACACTAAAGCACAGGGTACTAAGTGACATAAGTAGGCTAATTGGATGCTTCTTCCAGGAACTGTTTTTCCCGCAAACTTTAGATTCACCTGACAGATTTACTTGATTACTCTTGTGATAAAACAAAAGAAAATGCTCCTTTTTGTGTCAGAGTAACAGATCTGTGTCTTGACATCAAGAGAAAAACAACAAAAAATAAACAAAACAAGAACAAAACCCAAGCCCAAAACAAAGAGGTGCACCTGGGACCTAATGGTCTATTTTCTTCATAATTTATTTCAAGAATCAAAACAGTTCTTCTCCCTCTTCTCACAGTCCTTCTCCTATCCTTGACAAAGACCATTCAGGTTGTTAGAATAAGATAGCGTTTAAGAAAATAACTATAGAAGCTCTGCTCAACTATTTTACTATACAGTATCTTGATCAATATCTGCACATGCCTAGTGATGACCTAGTTTAAGAATATTATAGCTGCCCTCCTACTCACAAAGCATGGAATCTGCTTATGACTTCTAGGTCTTTTGGTTTTTATTAATTTATTTTTTTAAAAAATGTAATAGCCATCTGCCTTCCTTAGCCCAAGGAACTACTAAAGTGTAGCCTAATGTACAGATACTTATCACGGTTTGTGTGTTTCTCTGGCCTGTGAGTGGTAACCTGGATGGAGCAGGCAAATTCCACACAGCAAGTGAGAGAGAGAAGGGCGAAGTAGGAGCAGCAAGAACTGACAGTCCACCCAGAACATTTCCTAATTAATGTCAGGAAATTTCTTCTTGACTTTTGACAGCAACCTGTCCAGAGACTCACCTGCTCAGAATGCAGAACCAAGTTGAGTTTTGAGGGAAAACTTAGGTAATGACATGTCAACATAAGGAACTGTCAGGAGTAAGCCTATACTGTGTTACAGCTCTATTAGAGTCCATTAATTGTTTTTGATAGAACTCAACACGAGTGGGAACTGCATGAAATCCAATACGAAATGCTGAAAATGGTAACATTATGTTTAATATCTTCAAACCATCAATTCATAATCTTATACATGGTTATATTCTCTATAGCATTCAAGGCTGTTCTCTTGTTAACAGTGTGTATGCCATGTTTGCATTACTAGTATTTGTAAAAGCTCAAATTAAAATATGAAAGCAAGGTTGAGGCACAGAGCCACTTCAGACTAAATTATGAATAAAGCAGCTGTGCTGACAAGTGAGTTCACTAGGAAAATCTCTGGATAAAGGAGTTGTAGATCCACTTACCTACACCTAGGCTTCTACTATGCATTTATACGCCAAAAGGTCTCTGAAACTCTCCAGAAAATGACTTTTGTCCCTTCTGGTCAGGCAAGATACCCTTGACACTTTACTGGTATAAAGTCATTGCACAAACTCAGAGTATCAGAGGGCTTAAAAAATATTACCTACCTTACACTAGTTTCTAGAGAGACATATAATTGTCTGACTTTTGCTGATTCAATAGAGCTCTCAATTAGTGAATATAAGGTCAAATAAAGTTGGAGAAATTTCAGTAGCATTAATGGACTCTAAATAGAATTAACGCCATAGATAAAAGTCTTATAAAAGACTTTACTACAGAGAAGTAATAAGTCAAATAAATAGAACCAGGGTGAAACTACAATTACATTAAATTAATTATTACATAGAAAATTAATAGCTACCTCATTGCTCTTTATGCATCAATACAGATTGTGATACATTGCCTAGCCATCTTTTCGAAAGCACATCTTAAGTGGTATACGAACATTATTGCATTTCAAGGATATCCACATTTCAAAAGACTCAAAAATGAGTCTCACTTTGTATAAATACACATCAGAATTATCATATACATATATTTATATAACAGAAGTTAATTCCAGAATTTTCTGTGGAAATATATGCATCCATATCTGAAATTATAGTTTCATACTTTGCTATGCTCTTGTTTACATTGTGAAATAACCTAGAAATCTAAATATGCTTGTCTTTATATGTTCTTTAAATAGGACACCATTTGTTCTGCATCTGACACATTGATTTATTCATCTATATAATGCACAACCATATGTAATCTTTGAGATGCAAGTATCTTATTAGCTTATAGATTATTATTAGAAAACCAAGACTGAAATCTTGCAAACTTGCCCATTGATTTGATTTTAGCTTATATACCTCCATACATAATAGAAAAGTAAATATTTCCACCACAAACCAAGAGCAAATTTTCTTTGGTTGTGATTATTAGACCTCAGTAACACATACAGACTCTTAATACAGATGTGCATATTTGGACTATATATCAATGGGTTTATCACACAACAAGTTTAATTAAAAGATAAATACTTCATTATCGTGACTTCAAACCAATCACTATGAAGTTAGCTTGTGCCAGAACAAAAATAATAGAATGAAGGGAGGTGCCTGCTGTATAGACAGTAGTTACTGAAGGTGGAAATTTGGTCGATTTGTTTACAAAATGACAAAAAGAAAATTGGTTTTCTTTCTGCCACTGCCTTGTTCCCTGTTATGGCCGTATGTTAAGACAGTATTCATCCACAGGAACATCTCACATCTATTTTATTCCAAATTTCTGTTTCAAAGAGGATACTCCAAAATATTCTTTAGTTATATGCTATAATACTACTGCATGCTCTTCAACATAGCTACTAGTCTTTTGCGGTTATGGGTTGACTTCCATGTGAAAACATTTATTACCTTTCAAAGGCTGCCTTTTTCAAATGCCTAGGAGACAACTAGGCATAGGAAAAAATACTGCAGAATGAGACAAGTAACAGTAGATGTAGCTTGTGCACATCTACTTGACATAAGCTACTGAATGGCTGGAGTATTCCAGATCAATCACTGCATTAACAAGTAATTTTGTCTTTACCATTTGCAATTGTATTATTTTCTCCCTAAAGATAAATCAAGTGCAGGACAGAAATAAGATGTGAAATAAAAAGGTGGAGCAAGAAGATACTCCAAAAAGGTTTCTTTGTACCATGCATCTTAATGTCAGTGGAATTAATTCCTGTGAAAGAATTGTATAGTAATTTTGTAAATTTAGACTTAACCCAGAGTATTCAGCATAACAAGGAGATTTTTTTTTTCTGATAGTCTGCAATAAGCATTTATAAGGCCAAATATCAGCATGGGAAGTTCCCTTGATATTCAGAGGTTCACTTATCAGAGCCAGTTAACAGCCTTAGCTGTCAGCTACTAGCCAGTTCAGTATGAACAGATATAGGTAAGTTATTAAGGAGATACTGTCAGTATACTCTATGATGACTGCTTGTCTTCAAGGCTTTTGCCAAGATTATCAGTAAAATCTCTATTCTTGTAAATATTTTTCCCACTTTTCACCAGACCTCAGTAGAGACAGAATGGACAAAAAAAGGAATCACTATCATGCTTCAAGTGTTGCCTTTGGGGCAATTTTACCACAGTCAGCAAGGACTTATTTGAGAAACCTAGTAAGAATTAATTTTAAGAACTCAAAGCTGCTTCTTTGATGACAAAGTGGTTGAGGTGTTTAGGAAGATAATACTGCCAAAAGCGTGTCAATATTTTTGCTATTAATTCTCCTCTTACCTTTAGACAACATGGCTGAAGCAGCTTTTTCAGGACTATGAATTTAAAGACAAAACCACACATTAAAAAAACAAAAACCCAACAAAATCCCCAAACAAACAAACACACATACACACAAAAGAGCCCTCTCTTCATTCTGCCTTCCAAACTGCAGTCTTCAGTGCCCTCTGTTTTTTTATTATTACTACTTAGCGTTAAAAATGCAATAGAATGGATTGCAGAAGGGAATTTCATAGTGAGGACACTTTTGACAAAGTTACTCTTATCCTACTGTAAAACCTGTGTAATATGGGCAGGATAACAGTTCACTCTGGAGTAAACAGAAGTAGTAACACAGGTTCTTTACTTGCCAGGCACAGAAGGGTGAAATGATTTCTCCCCCCCGTCTCTACACAATATGTTTGCATGTTGTATACCTCCTAAGTTTCTAAGGTATGGAACTTAGCTTCTCAAAATACAGTGAGATTGCACTTTGATCAGAAAAATTGTTTCTCACGTTTCTATAGTATAACAAACTTTCAGTACATGCAGTGGTATGGATTAACTATTGTTTTCTGGATTTAGTATAACTCACCCCCCAAAATGGCAGGCAGAAAAACCAGTCTGCCTCTTAGGCTATTTGACATGTCCATATGCCACTGCACACACTGAGCCTCAAGGTGTTTAGGTCAGTCCAGAAGTCTTAGGTCTGAAGGGTGAAACTAGGGCTACCAAGCTGTCCAGTGGCTGTAATTTTTGTGGTACATGGTTGTCACTGAGACATCCCCTTCCTTCCCAACTTTGAAGAGTCATTCGTGTATCTCCACATTAAAATTGTATCCCAGGATCCAGGCACACCTTCACACCTGTCATGACACCATCTATACCTTCAGTTCATCAACCACCCCTGAGATAAAAGATAAGGTGACGCTGTTACCTCATGCCAAACTCACGTCCAGCTTGTCATAACACAGACGGGCAGATGGACTACTGGCAGCAGGAAGCTCCTTCTTATCTCTCACTGTTCTAATTTTATATTTCACTGTGTCTTGATTTAAACATGAGTTAATGAACTCCAGTTATGCTTCTACAGCTATACCTCATTTTTTCTGAGTATTTGTTCCCCTCCTTTACCCGGCATTAAATAGCCTTAAAATCAAGACGTTCAGGATGCCTGCTGTTGGACGAGCAATGAGAAGACACAGAATCATAGAATAGTTTCGGTTGGAAAAGACATCAAAAAATTGTGCAGTCCAACCTCCCTGAAATGAGCATGGACATCATCAACTAGATTGTGTTGCTCAGGGATGGAACCAGCTGTCAGATATGAGCTTTCACTGAGTACAAATGGTTGTGCAGACTTAGTAGTCAGGAAAAAAAAAATAATTCCAAAGATGGAGCAGCTGTAGGAAGAGCAGGTAAAGCAGCAGGCTTTCCTAAGTTTCTTTGGAGACTCTGGTGATCACTTAAACATTTGTTGGTCTTACATTTGTGATGTCTGAGTCTTACTAGGACTCCAGTAAGGGTCTAGATCTCATTTAATAACCTTCTTGATCTAGCTGTCCATGAAATAATTTATACTATGTGCAGCTGGCTGTGCAAACAAATAAAAATCTACATCAACAAAATTAAAATGTGTTATATTTCTTCACACAGTAATGTGAAGAGAAATAGTGTCTAAAGCATGGAATATATTTAATTAATTGAGGTATTTCCCAGCACTCACATAAGGTTTTAGAATCTGAGAGCATAAGAAAATTTTCAATGCAGGTTAAAATGATTTTTAGTTACTTATAGTTACAAGTAGGTGCTCTATACATCACACTGACAACTTAAATCTCCAAAGTATAAAAGCCAAAGACCTTTGCCCTGCCTAAAAGCAACTTGCTGGATAAAACCAGGGAATTTCAATTAAGGATGAATGTGCAATTACTTTAAGGAAGAATAAAATTAAGCTTTCCATTAGGAATATATGAGCAGCTGTTAAAAAAACCCAAACAACAATGTCACTCCTATCTCTTCATTCAATTAACTCCTAACCTTGAAGGCCACAGATCATTTAATTTGCCACCACATCGATTAGTCAGTTTTACATTTTCAGAGCACTCCTATGCCATTAGGTTATTAGATCCAGCTAATTTATTTCCCTAGAATTACATGAATACATTTGACAAATTCATTAACTAATGAAGTTAGAAGATTTATATCAAATCTTTTCTGTAACTATTGAGAACTACCATTATCAAAACACTGATTCAGAGAAAAAAGAAGATACTTGAGATATATTTCTAGATATAACATGCAACAACTAATATCTTGAAACCAAAATTGTAATTTCCTTGCTGCTATGAAGATACAGAAACAAGGAAACTATGTTAAGCAACAAAAAATATCTTAAATATTATTTCTCAAAACAATTAATAATTCTATCTGTTAAGTACTAAAGCTCTGTTCAGTTACTTAAAAATATATTTGAACTATATTTCCTCTCCAAACAGTAAAGCAATCTTCATATCTATTGCTTGGATGAATGAAAATGCATTAACTCTAACAAGGTATTTTTATAGAGCAAGATTCAGAGCACTTAAAAAAAATCATTTTTTCTTCATATAAATTGAGCCTATACTTTAATATCTAAAGGAATTTTATTTACAGAAAACAAGTAGGCATACTTCCTTATTTTTTAGAGAGTGTATAAAAGAAAGCATTCTCCTACCTTAGTAAAAGATGCTTGCAGCTGACTGACTGGAACAATTTTACTTGCATCCTAGTAAACTCCTGAGCAGTAATCCTGTTATGAGTCTAGAGCAGTTTTATGGGGGTGGGACTATGGGGTAATAATGAATTCACCAGGGAATCTTCCTTTTCAAAGAATGGTGCTGCAGACAAGGAAGTCACTCTATACTTACTGTCATAAGCTCTTGGATGATTAGGTTAAGACACGGACTAAGTATATGTACATACATACATACAGTGATGAAGACTCAAATATTTCCTATGTGCTAAAGCTTTGACAGGCTGAAAACTGCAGTATATTTTACAGGGAAAATGTATGTATAGATGTGTGTATATGTATATTTTATATATGCCAAAAAAGAGAATCACAAAAGGCACCTATGAAGAAATTACCTATTTAGAATATAGGGGCGTGGCACAACATCTGGGTCTAGCAGTGATTCTAGCCATTTAATCTGAGAAACAGAAAGTCCCAGTCAATCATGCCAATCCTTCCCNTAATCCTAAATGATAAGCTGCATAAAAAGCAGATATCCATCCTTCACCCCTCTGGCTATCTCTAATTTCCCCTGTAGAGTGGCAGCACAGATCTAATGAAGGAGCTCTGTGATATGTTAACGCAATAACATAAAAAATAGTTTCCTGCGAGCTCTGCGATAAAGAGCAGTAATGTTTATAGTAATTATTATTAACATGTATAAACAAAAAAGCCTTGGGGAGTATGTGTGGTCACTTGAAATAGTAGACAACAAATATGAGAGCAAACTGATACTTTGAACGAAAGTAACATATATCTGGTAAGTTTATGGCAGTAAATATGACAAAGGGTGAAGTAGTATCCTAGTATTCAACCAACCACTTCAGTGGAGCTGTATGAAGAATGGTCATACAACCCCATTACTGGACTGTGTGAACCTATCAGCCTTTATTAAATGATTCCACAATTCTCTTTTCTCATTTACAGGTAAAAAGCAAAACAAAGCAAAATTTATGGCTAGGTCCAAAACCAATGCACATTCAGGAAGTTAAAAATAAGGCCCAAATTAAAAACACCTCTCTCAAGCCATAACTAATACCTAAATTTGTTAAACTTCCAAAGGAATCAATGGACTAAATAAAAATAAAATTCCCTACATACCTATAGCTTCACTTCTATAACTATTCATAGGTGCTCAATTGATAGAAACATTGAGAACTTTGATGACTCATATTTTCAAAATAAGAAAGTGGGCCAAAATAGATGTTCCTTTTCTTAAATCACAGAATGGGTAAGATTGGCAGGGACCCCACTGGGTCATCTACTGCAAACTCCCTGCTCAAGCAGAGCTATGCCAGAGCACATTTCAAAGGATTGTCATTGATAAAGACTCTCTGGCATCTGCCATTCTGTCAGTTCTCAATCCACTTCTTAGTCCACTTATTTAGTCCACACTTCATGAGTCTGCTAATGAGGATATAGTTACCTTTAGTAAATCAAGCTTTAGAAATCCTTCCAGTGTCTCTATTTGTCTATCACATATATCACATGTCAGCTTGTTAGCTGATAGGTACAAACAATAATACCTTTCTTCTGTATAAATTCCAGCATTCGTTCAGGATGTGAAAGACAAATTCAGCTCCTGTCCCTTCAAATGCAACCTGCATTTCCCAACTCTGCACAAGTGCCCTAACCAGCAAGTCACAAAGTGTTCTGCGTGCTTCCCACACCCTCTTTTGAAGCTGTATCAACAAGGATAACACACTTAAGAGTCTGAGTTTCTTAAAAGACAAACCAAAAGAAAAACCATCATCCTAGAGTGAGCATTACCTGAATAGCAAGTAACAACCTTATCTGAAGTAGAATTCTGAGGATTTTATTTCAAAAGAAATGAAAAGAATTTACAATTGCTCAACTCAAAGGGCAGAAGTTAAAGGAAGAACAGTGAGGGAAGAGAATGATAATATTCATGTCAAAAACAAGAGCAGAGATGTTTCCCATCTTTATAGCAGATAGCTTGGCACGTAACAAGTTGCAGGGAAAAAAAAGGTTTTCCAATGCCTAACATGGATTTACCAGTAAAGAGGGAGACTCAATTTTAAAAATATTTTTGATTCATTGATTGAAAAGCTTTTACCTTCACCTTAGAAAACCTAAAAGAATACAGGCTATTTATCTAAAATAAGTCTGTTTTCTCCATTTGATACTATCTCCCATAGTAAACTCCTGGTGAAACTGGTGGATTGTGGCTTAGAGAGATTTTCTCTGTCCTGGGTTAAGAATTGGCTGGATGGCCGAGCTCAGAGAGTGGTGGTGAACGGTGTCATGTCCAGTTGGAGGCCAGTCACCAGTGGGGGTTCCTCAGGGTTCAGTGTTGGGGCTGGTTTTGTTCAGTATCTTCATTGAAGACCTGGACAACTAAGTTTGCGGATGACACCAAGATTGGAATGAGTGTCAATCTGTTAGAGAGTAGGAAGACCTTTCAGACGGACCTTGACAGACTGGATAGATGGGCTGAGTCCAATAGTATGAGGTTTAATAAATTTAAATGCCGGGTTTTACACTTTGGCCGCTATAACTCCATGCAGAGTTATAGGCTGGGGTCGGTGTGGCTGGAGAATGGCCAGGTGGAGAAGCACTTGGGTGTGTTGGTTGATAGGAAGCTGAATATAAGCCAGCAGTGTGCTTAAGCGGTCAAGAAGGCCAGTGGCATCCTGGCCNTTAAGCGGTCAAGAAGGCCAGTGGCAT
>VXBA01004645.1:0-82679 GCA_013399895.1 Serilophus lunatus
GTTTAAGGATAGGTTGGATGATTTACTTAGTAATATGATTTAAATAGTTTAGATGGTTTAGAT
The DNA here is from genome assembly GCA_013399895.1 of Serilophus lunatus. NCBI lineage: Eukaryota > Metazoa > Chordata > Aves > Passeriformes > Eurylaimidae > Serilophus > Serilophus lunatus. Next base: position 64 of record VXBA01004645.1, read on the forward strand.
GATGGGATGGTGTTGGATAGGTTGTTAAGTTAGTTAAAAGGTTGGACTTGATGATTTTTACAGTCTTTTCCAACCTTATTAATTCTGTGTGTAATTCTGTGTGTAATTTGCAAATTTCAATCCAAACTAAGGGCTCAATCAAGCAGCACTGGTGAAATAGCTCTACTCTTCACTCTCTTCAAGGTTGACAGCGTGAAACTCTCTGTTGTGCGGAAAAGTAGAGATCAAATGCACAAAGAAGAGCTATCAGTACTGCCATGTTCTACTCTCACCAGTGTGACATGCCTCCTGCTCACCCCTCCGCTCTGTGAAGAGTGTTCCTAAGGACAGACTACATCCCTGCCTTCCACCCCGTGAGTAACAGCACTACAGGGTGGGCCTTACCCACAGTGCTTTAACTCTGACCAAATTACCAACAAACCCTGTGGGAGGAGAGGATTCACTCCAAAGAATACAAAGGCTGTCTGAAAACGATTCAGATGTTGATTTTGAAAGGAGGAGAAGAGCCTATCTCTGACTCATCTAAAATTGCAGGCAATAATTTTAAGAATGGTTTAGCCACGCTGTGTACTGTGTTCTGGTGGAAATTAAGCACTCTGCTCACTGTACACTTGACACCATCTGAGTTATTAGAAATGGTTTCCATGGACAAATCCATTTCAAGACTCAAAATACAAATGCTCTGTGTATGACGTGCCTGCAAAGACTCCTATAATAATTTCATATTTGAATTCAGAAGCTGAAATGAATTATGAAACTCTCCACATCAACACATATTAAGAAGGAACTGTGAAATGCTGATAAGATGCCAAACTGAAGGCAAGGGGATTTAAAGGTCATTCTGCTGCACTTTTTTATCTGGTGAGGATTTTAGACTGAGCTAATTACCGCAGTACCTGAACACTTAATAGGCTGTGCTAAATTTGTTAGTGATTTTACTAATAAGCTGAGTACACAATCATCTCTATAAGGTCTGCAAACATCTCCAACATCAGGTGAAAGCAGAGGTGATGGGTCCAGCCCTTGCTGGACTGGAAGATCCATGTATAATTTCTAAAACAAATAACCTGTTGAGAGTTTTCTCCCCTTACTCATTATCTTCTCAGTTTAGATTCTGAGCTCACGAGAGAAAGCCTTAGTCTAAGTGTACACTGAGCGCAGTCAATACACTTGAATCCCTGGGAAGTACTGTGATACAAGGAACGATTCATTCAACAATTCCTAAGACAGAGAAGTCGAGGATGGCTGATATAAACACATCAGCAGGGTTTGGGCTTCAGAAACAAGGGCTAAATTCTTTTTCTATTAGTTCACCTCCTTTCATTCCATAAAGAAGACATGGGTCTTTAGAAAATAAGTCAACTTTAGTATTAAAACAATTAGAAATAAACTACTGAAAGATAAAATCAACTAATTAGTTATTTTTTTCCATCTTAAGTTGTACCTAATAGTAGAGCATTAGCATAATATTCAGTAGCAGACAATTTAATTTATGGAAAAAGATGTTCAGAAGTTTTAAAATATGGCATTTTGATAATTTCTTCTCCAAAAAGGATTATGAGCCACAAACCTATTACCTTTACTTTCATTCTAAACTATAGGATCAGCCATTCATGGAAGTAGGAAGAACTGTTTTGGGTATTTACACTAAGCTCTGTACAGACGTCTGTGTTTCTGAGGTACTCTGGATATTCACCATGGTCAGATGAGAAAACACTTACATTTTTTTCTCTTCCTCATGTTTCAACATGAGATGCCATCACCATTTGAAGCCACTATATGAATTTATGTGATACTTAAAAAAAAAAAGCAAACAAACGAGGAGCTGTCTACAGACCACCAGTTCCAAAGTTCAGTCGTGTTGGCACCTGTTTATTTTTGCATACAACAGGACAATTATAAGACTGTAAGAATTGCACTATAGGAGACAAGGAAAAGTCCTTAAAATCAACAGATGCTTTCTTCAGTTTGTGCTATGGCACACACATTTTTTTTCTTTTTTGCGACATTACTCCTATTAATCTTCATTATACTTCATACTGTAGCGTGTGCAATATTCCCTGGTCTGCTCACACCAATTCATATGTTCCTCAGAACATGATCAAAGTAATAGTAGGCTTTTCTTATATTTTCATATTGACAAATGTGCAAAATTAATATTAAACTAATCCTCTTTATTACAATTACAAATCTTATAGCAAAACCTTTGGACAAGTATATTAGAAAGTGAAAGGAAATATATAAAACTCAGCCAAGAACCTCTTCCACAAAATGGCTTAGCCATATTGTTATGGAATTCAGTGGCATGAGATCAGGATCAGAGTGTATTCACTGCATGCAGACATGATTTTAGTCCTATTCCCATGTTTGCTAAGAGAACTGGTCAAACATGTTTTTATGAAACAGCAGATCTCATGGTTTTAGCTCTTTGCTTTCCTATGAGTGTATGACCTTTAACCCTGACTGCTGGGAAGATTATTTAAAATGAAATAGTGAATCCACTGTAATTAATAATTCACAATAACTGGAATCAGTGGTTGGCTGAGGATCTTAGGTATTTCTACACTGACTCTACATGTTTATGAACTGAACTTTACAATAATTACTACTACTTTTTCACAAGAATTAGCCTTCCTTATAGTCGTATTCACTATGAATTTTTTCTGCTTTTATAACAACTACCTGCCACTTATACAAGGAAGATTTTTCACAAGGGGGAGAAAGCCATATAAAATAATTCTCTCTCTCCGTTTTTTTTTTTTAATTTTATTTTCTCCTGGATTAGAACAAAAACCCCAGCATACTTCTTTAGAAGGAAACTTTATGTATTCAACACAGTGTGTGGAATTATTTCAGAGCTTTGGGTCACGAATGGCTTATTTCCATTAGAAGTAATGGTGTTATTCCTGGCGACGTGAGCTTGCGTGATTCCGCTCACAAGTGGAATCTGTCTATACATATAAATCAGTCTCTGCAGTTCCAGGAGAGCAGAGGAGGAGGAGGCACAGCCCATCTCTAACTCCCAGGCTATACCAGCAATTTACTTTAGAACTCTCCACCGCTGAGATTTCCTTAGTTGTTCTAGTTCTGTTGAACCCAGTATTAAACTGAAGGAAGCAATTTTGAAGCCTGGCCTTGGGGGGGCTCAGAGGCAAGGCTGTGGGGAGAGCAGCCCATGAGTAGGTGTCAGGCTGGGGTCTGCCGGGAAATCCACACCTGCCAGAAATGCACGATTAAATCTGGCTCAACCACCCTCTTTTACAACATATCTGGGAGCCCCTCCTTGCCCACCTCTGTTCAGAGTTTAATATATGGAGAGGTGAAAGCAGCCTCTGCTCTGTGCGTTCTTCGTTGGTTTTATTTTTGTACTTTTAAGAGCCTTCAACCACAAGCTCTCTCCCCGTGCCAAAACTGTTGGAGTCAGTCATTACACAAAGAATTGATCTAACCTGTTGTCTTCACCAAGGCTTGGAACAGCCCATGGCTAGGAAGGATGTGTAGCATTTGGCTTTTTGCCCAGAAAATAAAAGACCCTCCAAAAGTTCAGGTGCACACCCACACACACAAACACTCACAGAGGTGTCTCGTGGGAATGGGAGATGGTGGGGCGGGGGGGGAGGAAGGGAAATTTCTTTTCTGCAAGGTTAATTGACTTTAAGGTGAATTTCATCTGAGAATAGTCCTTTGTGCAGAGCACCTCTGTTTGTGATTTGATTGGAGGAGAATGTATTGTGAACTCAAATAACTACACAGCAAAAGAGGGGTGGAACACTTGGGAGAGCTGATTTACATCACCTGGCCATAACAAAGGGCAGACAGGGCTCAGTCTCCACTGCAGATTTCCTTTTCAGAAGCTCTGGGCACACCACAGCCTCTGTTGGTTTCAGTAAAGAATATTAAGTATTGAGGTAGTTCCCATGTACATGCTAGTTTAGAGACACTATGACAGAAACTCTGAAACTGTCTTTCCATTCTGCCCTTTTAATGGAGCTTAGTATTCTTTTGTTATTGTTTGTTTGAAATGTGACACATCAGTGCATTGATTTAATTTAAACCGTCATTTGCTTTCACTGAGTCCTCTCTTTTCCTATGAAGGCAATGGAGAATGGTGGGAAGAGGGGTGGGTTGTTATGTTCAGGAGAAGCAGCCCTGTCATAAGCAAAACCTGCACTGTACACTTTCATGAAGCTCTTGCACTAAAGATTCATAGACAGCTTCAAAGAACAACGATTAGTTATTATTTCTATTGCAGGAGATCAGAACTGGATACCTCAACTGGAATTAGGGTCTTGTTTTGATGACTTGTCTCCACTTTCCCCTCTCCTGCTTCTTACAATACTACCAAAGCATTACCAAAAATACATTTTCTTATGGCCAAAGCCTATTTCTCCAGGAAACCAATTGTGGCTACTGTCTTATCAGCCATATATAATTTGTTTTGATTTAAGGTTTCATTTTAGCTCAAGATGGATTAACAAGATGCAAGGTCCAGTAATTATAACCCAGAATAAATCCAACAAAACTCTGCTTCTAAAGGGTGTGGGAAGAAGAAAAGAAATGGAAAAAGAACCAGCTCTAGCTCCTCTAAGGACCATATTAAAATTTGCAGATTAAAAAAAAATCATATCATGTATGAAAATGGAGCCAAATCAGCAGTTTTGGCCTTGCTTCTTTAAGCAGAAAGACTTTGCAGTCTGACTTCTCCTTAGTTGCATTTCTAGGCTGAAATTCACAGCTGCATTAACGCAGAGCAAGTCTAAAAATGTCATTTATTTTTCACTTTAAAAGAAAAAAAGAGAAAGAAGGTCATATAAATGGATCATAGGAGGAGGTCATTAGCAGACATTTAGTCTGACCATGGCTAGAAGTGCAGATGGTTCAGAGGAACACAGCCAGCTTGGCGTTTATATAAGTTATCTTGTGTCTCTCTTTTTTTTCTCTACACTGGCACTCTGATGAGAAGGTCAAATAAAGGCTGCTTTAGTGTGAGAGTGTGCATGATGTATGACAAAAAAATCCTGTCTCACAGTTAAGGCTTTCTAAACAGCACAAAAGACATATCAATGTATAAACCAATTCTCAGCCTGTTTAAGTCTTTTCTTCCTGAAAGGTGTATGGATACCTCTTTTTTTTTTTTTTTAGAATTTCCTAATGACAAATATTTAGAAATGTAAATATAGAAAAAGAGGCAAAGTAGTGGAAACAATGGAATGTGAACATAAGAATGTAGAATAGGAAGAGTATTTTTAATAAAGCAGGTGAAAAGTAATATATCCAATAAGCAATAAATATTCTTCAACGAAGATCTTTTATGAATTGTAAGGAAGAAGAGAAAAACCCAGTTATAAAGGTCTTAACTGACTGCTTCCCATGTGGCAACCTACCTCCTGCACTACCTTTTGGTTCAGGTGTTCTCTCTGTACCTGCTTGGCAAAGAGATAATGTCGAGTCTATGAAAGACAATGGAAATATTTTTGGAGGGGAATGTCTTCTACAATAACAAAAGTAGTGATCTTTATATGAATTGAGACAGATGGGATTTTGATGTTTAGACATCTGTCTTTCAACTGCTTTTGAAAATACACAGGATGTATCTGGATACAGGATGTCTCAGGACCTAAACGATGCCTAAGTCACGGGCTCCTAATAAAGAAACCCCTCTCAAGACCTAGCTGATGACCTGGTTAACTCTTTGAAACCTCCTGGATGTAGATCATCTTCACTGAACTTCAGAACCTTAAAGGGGTTCAGCCCACTCCTAAGTGCATCTGAAGGTTTGGGTCTGGAGTGAAACTCAGTTTGCAATAGCTCAACAGGCTGACTGAAGTCCTGCCTGTGCTTTTAATGCTTAATTATACCAGGTGCCATGGGGATGGATACATGGAAAACAGATGGAGAAGTATTCCTGAGCATCTGAAGATAAGCAGATCAGTTAGACCAGGTTCTGTAGATCGTGTTTGAATAGTTAATCACAGGAACACAGAGATGAAGAGAACCACATGGGTCACTGAGCTCAGGTCTGTGAAATTTTCTCATTATAATTTACAACCTGGAGAGTATCAAGAATATGCCAGGTGCTTCATATAGTCAAACAGTCTGACAAGCTGGTATTTATTTCGGAGCCAAAGGAGGCCTGCTTGTTTTATGAATCAAGGTTGTTGTCATTTTTTATTTTGAGGCTGGGAGGTAGCTAATCATTTTGTTTACACTGTACTTTGTGGGGTGTATTTTTGCTCAGTCTATTACTGTTGACTGTGCATCATATCCTGGCATTTTAATTTAAGAACTGTGATTGTTTAAACCTTCTTCATAACTACTGAGTAGTTTTTGAATGTATTTTTGCTTTGGGCTATTTAGACACTGTTACACACATATATGTATAGATAATGGAAATTATCAATAAGTACACATATGTCTTATGTGCTTAGGTCCAGCGTTATACCTTCCCCAAATTTGTGCATTATTTAAATACATATGTATATATATATATCTATATATGGAATAAAAGCTTCTTAAAAATCCATCTGAAAGTGAAACTGCCACGTTACCCAAAGCAACTAATGTTATTTTTCCAGACAAAGAATTAGAAGACAAGAGATATGCTTTCTGTAGCTGTGATTATTGATGCAGTTTAATCACTTTGAGTAGGCTCTAAAAAATTAATGATGGTGTGAAGTTAAAATTGATAACCAAAATTCTTATTTACTGAGTGTGAGTTTACATGACAAAATCACACTGTTGTGTCTGTCATGGAGTTCGACACTCTGGTATAAGTTTCCCTATAAATATCCCAGAGGAAGCAAGTGTAGATGGTTTTAGAAGCATTTATTGGGCTATAAAAAATGAACATTATGAATAGGTCAATATTTTTTGAAAAGTGCTAATATAAAACAGTGCTAAAAGATTCAGAAATGATCAGTAGATATTTTAAGCTTGCTACTGACAGAAGTGACATCAGATAAAGACAGGGATAAACATATCAATAAAAGATTTTGTCTACACTATATCATCCATTTGTTTGTTTGAGTTGGTAAGAATCAGACTATTGACTATAAATAGTTTTGTAACCATTGTTAAGTTTTTTATGAATGTACCCCTAATAAGAAGCTTTTGTTCATATGATTTGCATACAAAAAGTTCCTTCTGAAACATAAAGTGCTCAAAGCGTTCACAGGGCAATTTTTGTGTGGTAATTAAATGGCTTTGAAATCTGGCTGAGAGTAACAAATAGAAGCCAGTGAAAACCTCTTTGTAGCTATCAATATATCAGATGAGCTAAACTTCTAAAAATGGGCAAGAATGTCAAAAAAAAAAGGCTTGGTAAGATGTTTCTTGTAGCAGGAATGTTTTCAGGAGTATTTATAGATAGCCAGCATAAGGAGGTATAACACTAAGGACTTAAAGATATTTTGGCTCAGGTACTAAACTTTTCCACAACTAAATGTCTCTAGAAAAATAAAATCTATAGTTCAAAACCATCTGAGAAAACTCTCAGAAGTAATCTTAAGACATAGAGTTGAAAACACAAGCTCAGGCATGCACCCAGAAATGAATTTACACTAAATCCAATAATATTACAATAAATTACAATAATATGCCCGAGGATGACAGTAGATAGGCATGGCAGGCATCTGTGACATGTAAATACACAAGTGAGCTGAACATGAGCTACCGTGCCGAGACTTCCAGTGTGTGAGGACACTTTATTACAAGAAACAGAATCCAAAAGTCATACAGAAAGCTCAAGGATTCCTGTTAGCCCTCCCTTCAAGACCAATAAAGATCTGTTATTGGTGGGACAGGCTGCTTAATGGATTGTTGCTTAGCTTTTTAGCAATGCAGCAGTATTCAGCACATTAAGCAATGATGTACTACTAGCTTGTAAATGACAGATCATTCATTACAGGATTTCAGAGAAATTAATAATCATGATAATGGACCAGAAGTCACAAGTGTTTCTTGTACATTACTTTCTCACTTTTATTGACAAGTACAAACTCATCACGTCAAACTCTTGTACTACACAGTCAAGTGGGAGAACCAAGCGAGCTGGTATCAAGGTTTTGCAGAGAAAACTGGGGGGAAAGTTTACCCAGCATGCTGCCCTGCATTTATCATATTTCCAGAGGGCTGGAGAAGGAAAAGAAACTTCTTCACACGCAACATCTAACAAGCTTTTGAAGATAAAGATGATTAACTCTGAAGCAGCTATTTTACCCTTTTCTAATAAAATGTCTCAATCTGTGTAATCTAGTATACTAAAATGATAACCAAAAAATGCCATGGAAAAACTCTAGCAGAAAAAAAAAGCTGGTCTTTTCAGACAGCTGACCCTTGACACCTTAGGGGTTATTTACAAGGGTAATATGAGACCTTTTTTCTGAGGACAATCAGAAGGATTTGTATCCATTTCCAGATGTTGATTTTCCTTTTCTACCACTACAGTGGAGTGAAAATCAGTCCCCACTTCTAATTATTCACAATTACTATGATTATTCCTTAGGATTATTCCTTAGAATATTACTTAAGAATCATCAGAAGAAATGAAAGGAACATCAGAGATTGTAATGTCAAAAACAATTGCTAAGACTTTCAACAGGTCTCCATATAGATGCCACAAAGGTTTTTTTCTGGGATGTAACTATGGAAGTTCTTAAAGAATGCAGACAACAGGATGACTGATAGGGCATTCAGTCTTATCACAGAAGTACCAAAACTGTTCAGGATCATGAGGTCACAGCTCTGCCACTTTCCCTCATGAATCAGTTTCAGCTTCTAGGAGCCCAATCTTGGCACATACATGCCCACAAGACTGGATGACTCGCTGCAACACACGTTTTCCATGCACCTTTGCCTGTAAAGAAATCAAAGAACCTTTCCGCTGTTAAGAGGAGAGGACCGAGTTCCTAAGTTGTATCTTATCTTAGATTGGTTATTAGGAAAAACTTCCTCACTGAAAGGGTGGTCAGGCATTGGAACAGGCTGCATGGGGAAGTGATGGAATCACGATCCCTATAAGTAAACAAAAAAGCATGTGGATGTGACACTTGGGAGATGGTTTAGTGGTGGACCTGGCAGTGCTGGGTTAGTGGTTGGACTCAATGATTTTAGAGATCTTTTCCAACCTTGACAATTCTATGGTGCATTCTTCAAATTTGATAGCTTATAGTTTTCTGGGACAGCTTCTGGGTTCCTTGTGTGTCTCTTCCAACTCGAATATTCTATGATTTTTATTTAATATACAGGTGGACAAGAAATGACAGCGAAGTTTTATAGAGATAATTTGGGGCTTTTACATCATGTAAGACAAATTTTTCCAAGGAGTGAAAATATGTATAAATATGACTACATGTTCTATTTCCAAGTCATATAGTTTTGAATGTAAGAAAGTATTCTATGCCATAGATGGACAGAGGCATTTTGTCATTAAGGAAACACTTTTCCAATCCCTTTTGCTGTGTTATAATTTTGTGATATAGGAAAAAACCTCAGATGTTTAATACATTTGGAAAACCTTTCTTCCTAGTAAACCTTAGAGTTTCTTGCCAGAACTCTTGGGTCCAAAGTGACCTCACCAGACTTTAGGTGTTTATATGATCCTACTTCTGATCCTCCTAATTCTTCAAGTTTAGAGTTTTATTTCTAGACTGGAGAGGACAAGCTGAAGGCATCCAGAAACAGTGCGTTTTGGCTCAACTCATCTTTTCACCTCTTCCTTGATGATCTGGAAACACACGTTGAGGCAAGTAGAGGGAATATATTCAGAGGAAACCACACTCACTGTGGTCTTTTGTATGGCAAATACTGTCCCTTATAAATATATCAAGGAGTGAAGGTTTTTCCACCAACAACAGCATGGAAATTGGATGTTTTATTACAAGCAGAAAACTGCAGCATTTTGTAGAACAAAAAATGCAGCCCAGAAAGTAAAATACCTTTCCACATTAAACTTAAGCTGTTTGGGCAATGTTGATGAAAGGAAAGCTAGACATTTTTAGCACTTTTTCATTCGCAAAGAATATCTCCTAAGATAACTTCTATTATTTAAACAATTCTGCTACAATTTTATTGTAGACCATTGGATAAGGAGGAAACTAAAATACCTTTAATTATGGATCTATTTAGTAACAATATCAAAATTGTGAGCTTGGTCTTCTAGTTCCAATAGCATACAGTAAATAAAGTATTTACCATCAGAGAGAGCTTCCTTGGCTTCCTGAGCCCCATGATGTTGCTTAGACCAACATCAGCCTTGCTTTTAAGCAGTTTAACCAGTAGTGACATTTTTTGGACTCTTCCAGAAACATAAATGGGCAGCTGGTATTGTTGATCTGCTTGTTTACCCTCCTGCTACTAAATTCATTATATTCTAATGAATTAATTTTAAACTGTTTAGTAGCTCTACTGTTGTTACTGTCCATGTAAGTCAGTGCTACTCTCATCTGAAGACTTCCATGTGTAAATTAGTTACTACCAGTTGCCCTGGCTGTGTGTGTAGGCTGAGACTGCCAAATGCTGGACAGACACACAAGCAACTTAAATTTTATTGAGTACAGAATTAGAAAACAGATCAGACACAAACAGAGTGTATACTGTCAGTGTAATGTAGCCTATGGTAACAATATTCTGACTCCCCTTTTCTTATATCCAAGGGGAAGAACTAAATAGTAGGAAAGTCCACTGAGTAATGCAAGCAATTATATATGTTTTTCCTAAGATAATTTATGTGTTATAGGAACTCAGGAAGGCTACCATCCCTGCTTGTAAGCACAGGCTAAGGCTATTTTATAAACAGTGAAACCACTCATTACTGTTGTCCATCATTTATTACTTACCTAATAAATACTTCAATTACATTTAATAAATAATGTATTCCAGCTCAGTAAAGTGATAATTCTTTAAATTAATTATTAAATTCATGCAAAAAGGTTTTATTGCAAGCACTACTAAAGGAAATCTCTGTCTTTAATCTAAAGTGATTATTCATTATATGCAGTAAAGGCTCTATTTGCATATTATTAGTGAAGTAACCTTTAGCCTTCCTGGAAACCATAAAGATGCATCTCAATGTTCCTGTGCATTAACGCTCTTGGTTAGCCTTCCGAAACTAAAATGATGATAAACAATATATAATAAAGTCTTTGTTTATGGTCCTCTACCAGCTGTTTTTTGATATCTCAAATATACCACAATGACAAAATGACCAGTAAATGTATTACAGCAAGTTGTTAAAAGGTGTTGCCTGCAGATGGTTAGTTGATGGGAAACAGTAAAAATGGAACTGATTAATGCCCTGGAGATCTGGGTAGTAAATTCATCTCAAAAAGACTTTTTAAAAGCCCTCTCTTTGATGATCTTTCATGTACTGAGCTACGCTATCCTTGCCTGCTACGGCGCAGAGACTGTGGGAGTTAGCCATGTATTTTGACAAGACTCAATTCCCTAGACAGTAGAATTTTCCTGTCTTGAGCAACTCTCAATACTTACATAAAGAGTTTCTAACAATATCCTTGTCTACCTGTCCTAACTAGAAAGCATAGTGAAGAAGAATCGGCAGTGGAGGGAAGTCCCACTGATACTCAGCAGAAGAAAGAGAAGCTTCTCTTTTCATCTTTCTTTCTTTTCCTTTTAGAGCCTTAAAGAACTTACACAGGAATCCTCAAAGCAAAAATGATCCAGGTTAGTGAGTCCATAGGGCCTGGTTCAGTGCTGTGGAGTTTACCAGCTCACAGCTGGAAAGTCCTGTCCTGTGGTAAACCCTTCTGCAATACAGCGTTGTCCTGGAGTTGGACTGACAATCTGGTATAGGCTGAGCAATAAATACCACTGATTCACGGTGCCTGAAATCAACCTTGAAATGTCAACCTAAGTGATTTCAAAGAGGACATGTGTCCAGGAGACAACTTCCCTGGCTGGATTCTCCAGGTCTTGGTCCATCAGCCATTCGTCCATGAAGACCTCTAAGACCTGAGAGCTCTGACTGTGTACTATGGAAATGGTTGTTTCACAGGAAGACCCTGGCTTGATCCTCTCCAGAGCTGTTTTCCACTCAGAGATGCCATTTCATAGTGCAGTGTCACGATCAAGGCTTATTATCTCAGCCAGGCACATAACCAGGGCAGTAACACCATCCAGCTATGTGATAAGAAATGAGGAACAGGGGCAGGAATAGCTGCCACAATCCATCCCTGGGACAGACAGACAGGTTGAGCATCCCTTACACAACTTAGAATTTTCATCAAGTGGTCTGCCCCTCTGGAGGATGGAAATACAGGCAGCATGTAGGTCTTCAAAATGCTTGTATCCTGTGAGAACCAATGATCCTCTCCAAAAAAAGAGACAATAATTACAATCATTTACTTATGATCATGTTTGCTCTCCTAAAAGTCTATAGTCTCGACCATAATGAAATTTTTAGTGAATGTTCTCCACACTGTGCTTTGGTTTAGCCCTCTTCTTGTAAGATATTTAAAAAAATTAGTCTCCAGAAAGATGGAACAGAAACCAGATAATAAATTGATGATAGGCTTCTTTCAATAATGTGTCAGGTGAAAAGACCTTGTTTTTTCAGAGTGTATCCTTTGCTTTTTCTTTTTCTAGATGCCAGTACAGGCCAAATACAGGTTCTTTAATTTGCCAAGTGTTTGGAAGCAAGACTGATCTTTAAGTTTCCTTCCAAAACATACCATTCTATAATTTCTGAAAAATAAAGTCACGCAATGCATCCCAGTTGGGAGCTTTTTATTTTAAAGATGTTATTATGCATTTAGTAAGACTACACAAGCAGAGCACATACTATTTCCCATAGGTAGGCTTTTTCACAGCAAATGTCAATAGATAAAATTTTGTTTTCTATTTGTTTGTGATCATTAAAGAAAGACACCTTCAAAAGGCAGTGCAATGTATCATAAGGTGTTTTATCTGGGACAAACAGGGTAGTTCCCATTACAGTAGTCAAGCTCTGTAGTGGGACCCTAGTGAATTAAGAGTGGCTGAAACTACTGCAGTTAACCAGGATGATTCCTGCTTATTGTAAAATCCAAGGAAGCTAGGATACAAACAACCCCCTCCAAAACAAACAACCAACCAAACAAAAAACCAAACCAAATTAAAAAGCAACCAAACATAAAACTCCCCCAAAAACATAACAAAAGAACATTCATAACTTATTGTGCTTCAGCAGATTACGACAAATCACAAGAAAGCATCGGGATGATTATTAACTAGTTAATGCCCAGGACAGGAACATAGCTTATTCTACACCAGCATTTGACCCTGGGGTAACTGCCAGGAGTTACAGAATTGCATATTCACAGAGTATTCTGCCTTGGAGGGGATCCACAAGGATCATCGAGTCCAACTCTTAACCCTACAAAGGACCATACCCAAGAGTCAGTTAGCTGAGTTGCAGCTCCCTTCCCTTCTCATGAATCAAGACCTATTTTGCTTTTTGGCCAGATTGCTTTTTTCAGACAACGATCCTGGAGAAAGGAGCTATTGGACTGTCTTACCTCCCTTTCCAGATCTAATTCCAAATTAAAAGCATTTTCATTGACAAGTTACTCACTAATTTATATGAAAATGAAATATATATCAAATCACTATAGACCCTGCTTAGAGATAAGAAAGAATTCAGCATCTTATGGAGCCAGGCTCCCTTCCCCCATCCTGCTCACACTCACATCTCTAGTACAGAGACCTCTGGTTCACCTTTGAATCACTTATGTTCTCTTCACCATAGCAATCAGCTCAGTCCTACATAAAGTGTAAAGTGCTGACATTTTCAAGCAGCCTAATGTTTCTTGCAGCCATCTAGCAGCCTTTCAAATGCAGAATCCTAGATGCCCTTGCTTTCCTTAATCAGCTAGCAGCAAAAAAGAAAAATGGAATAAAAAGACCTCATATATCCTCTTCTCCCTCCCTTCTGCAATTTGCTGTCCATCCAAACTAATCCCCCTACATCCCTTCTGTTATACAGATGCAGTGAGATCTCTGAACGCAAATGTTGTAAACCTTGACATAACTCCACCGATTCACACTGAGGGAAATAAATTAAATTCACCCAGTTTCTCATCATCTTACAGCCCCTTTAGGGCTAATCATCTGTATTAACTTTCTCTGGAGTCTTTCTAATGTCTAAGTGCCACTGACTATTTTGCAGCCAAAATATGTGTGGCAAGAGAACAAATTACCCAACAGTGGATTTCTTTTCTACAATAGTGGTTGTACTGTTTAAGAGAAAAGAATCAGGTTTGGAGTGATTTTGGTTTAAGACCTGGATGGCAGGTTATATGGCTGACCGTAACAGCTTCATACAAGAATTTGTAGTCAATTTTTCTTTCTTGAATAAAATTGTGCAGTATTTATGCATCCAGATAAAGTTTTATGTCTATTCAAGAGCCACAAAGGATCCCTTTGGTTTTAAAGAGAATGACCCTTTTCTCAGCATCCCAGTTTCTTGAATTACCAAGTTTTAGTAGCTAACTGGCTTGCTTTTCCAGATTTGTAATACATGCAGCTTTCAGTAGCAGGTCTTGAATGTTGATAAAAAGATATTCCTCATGCCTGACCTCAAGGCTGACTGAAATATGCTTTTTAAAGGTGTTACACAATGTAGACACACTTTTTTCAAGGCCGTGGATTCAAACTACTGCTCTTCCACAGATTTACTGTGTATTTCTGAGCAAGCACTTTAAAGGACTGCTGACCATATATTTTTTTCTTTACTGTCTGCTTAACATTCTCCAAGGGGCAGGGGTTGTTAGCATGTATTTATATCAGGATGTGAATTGCACACTGCAGAAAACAGCAGAATTAATTTTACTGCTTGTTGCTTCTTCCACACCCCCTTCACCTTTCTTTCCCTTGGCCTGTTATATTACCCTGTTTGATCCAAAGGCCTCAATCACCATGGAGAGTTGAACCAGGATTAATCCTCATCCTCTGGTCTTTTCAATCCTGTTCATGCCTTGGTGGCAGGTGCTGCTTAGACACCTTTCTCTGTGATATGCCGCTGCCAGTGTTGAAACTCTGTGGCAAAACCAGAACTCAACACCTACCCATTTACTTCTTCCCTCTCCTTTTCCCCATAGTTTCTAGGCCCCAAGGGGAATACATTTGTTCATGAATGCCCATATAGGAACATCTATCTGTTCTTATTATAGATGCATTTACCTGGTCTGATTATAGACTCCTGCTCTAAAATCTCTTCTAAGACAGCCTCTCACTTCTCCCTCTGAGTTTACATAGAGTCTGTGGAGATGAAACTCCTACTTGGGCTAAATTAAAATGTGTTGAGTAACACTTTGTGGGATATCATCAGTCTTCAAACTGAACAAGCTGAAAAAAATCCCTTCACTAGAAATCTGAGAATTCCTCTTTTTGTTTTGTTTTGTTTTTAACTTGTTGTAGTTTTCACATGGAGACCCTACAAGATTTTTAAGGAAGACGAAACCAAACACTATATTAAGAAGAGGTCCTCATCTTCAGTAAGTGAAAGTATATCTCTGCTTTCAGTGTGAAAAGGGCTTCACAGTTCTGTGTAGAAGAAGGAGATGGGTTTAACATCCCTTTTTTCTCCAACTATTCTGCTTTCAATGGAGGAAGCTCTTTCCCTCAGACCTCTCTATTCCAGAAAACAAGGAGCAGAGACTGAGAACAGCCTCATCAGAGGCAGCTGCTCTCATAAGGACATAAGTGCAGAGTTTCAGGTTTTACTCCTAGTTCTCCAACACTGCCCTATTGACCCATTTTTCTTCCTTCCCTCGTTTTTGTTTTGATTCAATATACTATTTTTTTTGGACTAAAAATTAATTCCATTTATTAAAGCAATGATTTCATCCAGCAGATCACATAGTTCATGTCTAGTAATCCTGATCAGGTTTTTCCTTCTTCAACAAAAAAATCCATTTGGGTACTGAGGAAATTTTGATAATGAATAGACTCAATTTTAGAAAGCACATTTTTGGAAGTCACACAATTGCCTACCAGAAATATAAAGTAATGTTTCCAGGGACAGTGGAAGCTAAGTGGCACCCCAGCCAGGGTCCTCACTCTCCTCTCTCTAGAGAAAGAGTTACAAAACAGAGCAAGTGTTTGGGTTTTCAAAAGCAAACTGCAAAACTGTGGCTGCTGGCATCATGCACGCCTTTCATATTTCATACAGCAATCATTCTCCTTATATCATCGGTTAGGAAAGGGCAGTTTGATGAAAATCATGATGAAAAATGTGTGTGAGAAAAGTAGGCATTGACTATTTGGCTCAAACACAGGAATTCTGTCAATGTTATGAAGGGCATGTGGTAGTAGAGGTAGGATTTGTTCTTTTTTCCTCCCAGTGCAGGTCTACAGATTTATCCTTTTCCTTCTGCAATCTCCAGATGATGCAAGTGCTGCTATAAATGATATTTCAGCTCTTTATTACTTCAGACACACAGATTACCTCCCCAGCATCCTTTTATTGCCGAATGTGGGGGAAAAAAATAAATAAAGGTTTTAAAATTGTGCTTTCCGATCATCAGGTTCAGTCTATTTCAGTAAAAGGACAGAGTGGAAAAAGAAAGGCAACAATGATTGCATAGCAACGTTCATACGCTTAGGGTGAAGGATTATATTTTGCTAAACCTTCCAGGAAAATAAACCTCAGGAAAACAAGAATGCTTTATGGAGGTATGAGGCTCTTCTGTCACCAATCAATGATTTTGGCTTGCTATGATTTTCTCACTGCCTGTCTCCATCTTCAGCATGATGTATCATTCTGAGTAGTCCTGCTTTTTTCGGCCTCTTTGCCTATCGATTTAGCTAAATTAATAGTACATCCACCAGAACGTCTGGCTTCCAATGATATTTTTATTTGTTTTGCTACTGAGACTATGCCTCATGTTTGATGGATATGTTCTAGCGTGATGGAAAGAAAAGAAGGGTGAAAACAAAAAAAACGTGGATTAAACTTGGTTGGAGAAATTGCTGAGGTATTGAGGAGGGGCTGAAGACAAGTCAGGAACCCTAAGTGTCATGAACAAATCCCTCCAAATGCATGCCAACAGCTGCCCTCTCTGGTGTTTCTTTGTTCTGAAGAGCAGCTATTTGAAGATATTTAGAATGCACTTTTTGAGTTGGAGAAGTAAAGAGAGGGAGGGCAGCCCATCCAATTTCTGAATCATCATCAGAAGAGGAGCAACTCTTCACTCCCTGTCACCATCAACTAAGAGGAACCTACAGTGTCTATGCTCCTAATTTTAGCACCTCATCTTAGTGGCTATGGCTGTCTGGAAGGCATCCCAGATTATGTCCCCTATTTCTACCTTCTTTCATTTGTATTTAAATGAGCATAGCTTCTGCAACTATAGAAGAAGGATCACGAATCACATGCATGTGCGAAAATGAAGTGTAACAGGGACGTACTAAATGATCCCGTCGAACACCATTATCACTAGGAAGTCAGGTGGGTAAAACATACCAACCTGACTGGAAATTTGTGTTGAGGGTGAGGATTTGATTTGAGTTGTGAAAAAAAAAAAAAAGATCAATTTCAACTAGCCTTTCCTTAGCCCATTTGTTATTCTTTCTAAGAAATTATCTGCCAAGCAAGGAAGAGACTGGTTCCTGCACTTCTCTCTCAAAGACCAAAATCTCATGTGCAGCCAGTGATGGGGATATTATTTTACTTCTGAGCCCATAGGTCTGAACTGGTAGGATTTATGTCATTTAGTAAGAGAGGAGATTGGGAAATACCTGAGCATTTTTTGCCAACCTTGAGGGGGCAAACAGGATGACAGATGTGTCAAGTATTTTCCAGAAGAATTGTTGCTGGAAGTGTTCTGAAATTGTGTAGATGCGGCACTTGGGGACATGATTTAGTGGTGGACCTAACAGTGTTAGATTAAGGGTTGGACTTAATGGTCTTAGAGGGCTTTTCCAATCTCGATGGTTCTATGGCTTTATGGTTCTTAAAGTTCTCTACTGGAAAACACTGATTCAAGGTCACAAAATATACTTTGAGAAGGTTTTGGTTTCACTGGACATTTCAACTTGCATCTTGTAGGACTGAAGGGATAATGTAGCTCCAGGGAATTTCTAAGTCACTGACCTTGCCAAGCAACCAAGATCTGTGAAATCCACGTACAAGGAATGAATATGAGTGTCCAGAAAACATGTTCCTTACACCCCAGAGGACTAAATTGCTACTATAAAATGGCCTGTAAAAGAGAAAAATACACTTTGTCACCTCTAGATAGGACAATTAAAAATGCTGCTGTTGAGGTAAATCAATATCAACTGAATTACCATTATTAATATCAGTAGCCATAACCTTTTTGATTTCTGGCAAGGGTTCATTGCCAATTGTTCAATTTAAAGGAAAAGTTAGTGAAAAGAGGGAGGAGGGACTCAGTTCCTATTAAAATCTTCTTTGTCTTGTAGCACAGATGGAATTCATATGGATAGCTAAAATTGCTGAAAACCATGAAGTATTATTATGAATAGGGCATCAAAAGATAGATAATACCCGATAGAGTAATTACACTATCATGTTTTTATATGGAAATTATTTTTCCGCAAAAATGTAGCCTATTTAGAGGAGTTGAAAATAACTCTAAATACATCCTTCTCTGTCACAGAACAAAACAATTTCAAAGTTTAAACCCCATTATTTTAGAAGAGGTATTTATTTCAAGTAGGTGGCAATTTTCTTCCCCTCCCCCAGCCCACAGATTTCAGCAGCTATTCACCTCTCACAATTTCCATCTAGCCTGTTCTTTAGAAACCAATTGCAACCTTTAGAGTAGTCATCTATTTCTAATGGAAATCTCCACATCCAGCTTTTTAAGCCACTTTTTCAAACTCTTAATAAATTGCCTGAGGTTGTAGAGTTAGTAATGACACTAAGTGGTGGAGGGCTTTCATGAAATATTCTGAACCTCAATTCTCTTCTCACCCTTTCTTTTGTCCACTGCTGTGTGCATTTTTGCAGGTTTTCAACAATTGCACATTCAAGTGGAACAGATGACTTTATACTCTCGCAATAGAATTTGGGAAATGTGCCCAATAAAGGGGTATGAGAAAGGACATGTAAACAGGGTCAGCTGTAATAAAATTGAATCTTGAAAGAGCAGTAAATACTCAGCTCTCACAACATACTTTTCTTGGTGAGAATGATTTCTTCAAGAAGAGAAAGAAGAAATCAGAAGGTGACTTATGTTACTGAACTTACCTCCTGCTGTTTTCTTACAATCAGCGTCTGCTGTGAACTGGAAGTTTTTGAAAGCTAGATAGTGTATAACAACACTGCAGTGTGCTTTGTAGGCACACTCCTTGTGGAAGTGCTGGAACGAGAGGTGGCCTTAAAGGATGGGAGATCGTTATTTATGAATTCTCAAGCATGTCCAAGTGCCTGTATGAGATTCTGGAGCTGCTGGCTGAGTAAAGAGCCAAGACAACGTGTCTCAGGGGATTACTGTCTTCCCAGGTGCACAGCCCTTGACGTAAAGAAGGGATAACTCCACAGGCAATATTTGATTCCAAGTTTCTGCAGATTTAGAACCCATGAAATAGCATAAGGTGGACACTCAAGAGTTCAATATCATAGCATTACAGAATGGTTTGGGTTAAAAGGGACCTTAAAGACCGTATTGTTTCACACCCTGTCCACGGAAAGGGACAACGCCCACTAGACCAGATTGTTCCAAGCTCTCATCCAACCTGGGCTTGAACACTCCCAGGGATGGGGCAGCCACAGCTTCTCTGGGAAACTGCCAGAGCCTCACCACACTGAGCAAAAAATTACTTCCTAATGTCAAATCTAAACCTGCCCTGACAGGGTCAAATGAGGAAAATTCTTTCTAGAATGATTATATTCTGGAATAGAAGGATATAGGGACACCTCAAAAGGAGGTGTTGTGATAAAAAAATTGTGGTCATGTAGATTCTCCAGTGTGTATAGGTACCCAATGTTGTCACTCAGAGGGCAAGTGTAGCCCTGAACACCTAAGCAAGGGAATTGCCAAATAAAGCATGGAATCAGTGTTCTTCGGTATGAAAGATGGTATCCCAGTGCTGGTTTCCACACTTCAGGAGAGGGTGTGTGTGAGAATCAGAAAGCCTTCAGAGGAAAATTACAAGCAGGATTTAGAGTAGGGAAAAACCTGTCATGTGATGAGAGACGTAACAAGTCCAATCTATCCAGGAGTGTATTAAGAGGTGAATTGGTTATGGCCTACAAATATCTGTGTTATGAATTGGTTCTAGAAAACCGACAATTCTTTAATTATGGAGAGCAAAGCTTAATGAGATTTGGTAGTCTGAAGCAAAGCTATTGTGAAATCAGAGAAGGAATGTGGCGTACATTTCTGACTGTGGAGATAATTAACAGCTGAAACAGTTTAAGTGGGTATATGGAAGACTCTGTCACTTGAAAATGAGCTAAAGATAAACTTATTTAAACTCAATTAAGTGCCTGGTGCAGATGTAGCTAGCAAGGTTTTGTGGTCTGGTGTTATGCACATCATATTAGATGGTTACGATAGTACCTTCTAAATTATAATACTTCATTAATCTTTTCCGTATCAAAGGGATACTTCTTTAGAAAGGGCAGGATTTACTCTGAAGACTGCAATTAAGAACACTGCATTATCGCATATTTAATTCTATTGGAACATAAATGAGCTATAAAATTTAAAAGACTTTAAGAAATAAAACCCTATGCAGTGCTCTGGGCTTGTATTTCTGCACTGAATAGTCACCGATTCATCCTCTACTTTTCAGCCATCATCAGTCCATCTGACCTTACCACAGAACTTCATCTTTAGGAACAATAATATGGGAAACCATTCTTCTGTTCATTTGCTCTTCTCTGAGATCAAACCCCCAACCCCTTTGACCTTAAGGGACTAAAGGGGTGTTGGTAAGGAAGGCAAGATTATAACTTTGTTTTAAAAAAGCCTTTTAAAGAATCTTGTGAGTAGCATAGGGAAATAACAACATTGCTATCTTCCATGCCAGCTTGTCCATGAGGATGTCAGTCACCTGACTGATTAAATCCATAGAGAAAAACCTCACTTAGTTATAGGAGAGAATAAAAAACTAAAATGCACGCTGCTGCCAGATCATTAGTGACACAAGGAAGAAACATAGGGCTTGTGTATGATCTCTACATCACTGCTGTGGTACTCTAGAGCTGAGGAAAAACCAATCACAAGACTACAAACCAAAACACAGACATTGGTGATGCAGATGCTCATCCTTGTTCAGGATTCTGCAGGGCACAGCAAGTCGCTGAGGTAAGCAGAACACATGGACTTGTACTTCTGGAATTGAAACCTGTGCTTGCTGAAGGAATGACTTGCATCATCAACAGTTTGAGAAGTCTGCTGCCACTCACACAATACTGGAGTGAGGCATGAAAGAGGTTGTGGACTTATTGTTTCCTACATCAAGGAATACACTCCTCAACGTAAAGTCAACCCGCTACAAAATCTGTGCTAACTTCAGAGCATTCAGTACTTGTGAAAGTTTTTCTCACACAAGATTAATGGGATCTAAGGAAAATCTGCAGGTATTTCTGTCCATCTCAGGCAACACTCTGAAAATATTCCTTTCTCTAATATTGCTCCAAGAGAAGTGGGTTGCTTAAAATTCATGAGGCCTTAAGAAGATCTTGCAAATACAGTGAGTCTCACGGCAGTAACAAAACCCCTGAAAGGTCTGCATGGACAGACAAGTTTCACAAGATGCTTTTACATCTGATGAAATTCTTTGGACCTATGAAAGACATTGAATTAAACTGAAATACTGTGTTTTAAGAAATTCAAGGAGTCCATATAAAGAGATGTATAGACTTTCTGAGGGTTATAGAGGTTTAAAAACTATTAAGATCAGCAATGTTATAAAATCAACTTGCATACTGCAACGGTGTTCAGTTTAAGTATGTGATAAGAGGTAGACAAATAAAAAAAAACAACCAACAATGGTGAAAGAAGACTGATCTGTTCAATGTGGATTTCTTTGCTTTAGAAGAGGAAATACATTTTTCAGGTTTGTTTTTCATAAAGAGAAGACCTAAGAAGAACCTTTCCCCACACCATAATGGAAACAACCTGATGCTTTCAGACCGATGGATCATATAATTTCCATTGGATTAGGAGTTCTTTTTAAATTAGTTTAGTCTCTAAAACAATATGCAGACATTCTATTATTTTTTTCCTTTGCAACTTTGCAAACTTGTCTCCGAGATGTTTGTATTTGTTGTGGTTTCGACCTCCTGCAGTGGGTTGAACTTCTGCCTAGAACAGATATAGTCAATGTGCCACAAGACCAACATGCAAAACCATCTGGGGCTTGTGTGGCCAAATGAGTCACTACTCAAAAGTCTGCTTTTTACTGGATTTGGGGTGAAGGCAACTTTCTTTCCAGTGAGGTTATGAGAATGGATTCCCTTGAGGTCTATGCAAAAAGCTGTGGCATATTGTTCATCCCCACTGGGTAACTGAGAGCAAATAAAAAAAAACCCTAGAAATTAACACAGCCATGTGTGACCAATGGCCTCCGGCTCTAAGAAACAGTGATTCTCATACTTCGCTCTTTGTAATGAGGTACATAAGTTTAAACCATCCAGAAATGAGAATAGGTTTCCTTATCCAGGAGTGAAATAAACCTGTATCTTGCAGCTTTATGGTAACACTGCTATTCGCCCCCCACCCACATCTTAATGACATCACTCTTCACATTCTTCTGGTACGGGTACTCTGAGAAAATCTTCCATTGTCAAGGTAATGTCAAAAAATAGGTTACATTTTCATCCCTCTACCTTCAAACCCTCCAGGAAACCATCTTTCCAATCCACATGATTCAGTCTTGATAAGTCAGTCTTTCCAATAGGAAACAAATTTGTTACTTGAAAAGTTTCCAACTAGTTCTAACAAGAACTGGCAAAGGTCACAGTATGATGACAACTTGATTTCTCTTAAAGCATTTCCCCTTCCTCTGTGATATCTCTGAACACCTATTCTTGCCTTTCAGTCATTATTCCATCTGCTCCCCATAGGAAACACCTGGAAAAGGCAGTGGGAAATTTTTCATGGTGCTATGAGAAAATTTGAAGGAAGGAGATCTCATGTCTTTTCATCAGTTTTTGGACTTTCTCCTACTCTGCCTGCCCAGTTCTTTGTCTAAGGTCTTGGAAGACAAAGCTGCATCTTTGGCTACTTATTTTGCAACTCAGCTGTAGCTGGCAGCATTAAAAACTGAATGATGATTTTCACCCAGGAAACATCCACAAGAGACCCATGGAAATTAGCAAGGAAGCGAGTCCCAGAGTGGACACATCCGTCAACCTGCTAGCTTCCATAAGGAACACTCCAGAATCAGCTCATTCTAGTGCCGTGCAGTGTATTCACATTGGTACAGAATGAGATAGACTGTTCCAGTAATTTAGTCAATGACGATCAAGATTAAAATATGGGTCCCAACATTATTACCAAGTTTCTCAAAGGTGCAAAGAATGGTGAAGGGACAAATTTCTAATGAAATTCAGTGGGAGCCAGACACTAGTTTTTATTAATCCTTTTGAATTTTCCCCTGGTCATTGAGGTACTCATGGGCAGGATTATTTTTTCTGGTTTATGAGGAGAAACTGGGAAGGAGGTTCATTGGTAAAGGTAGGAAGATAAGAGAAAAAACTGAAGTTCTTAGGAGGAGGAAGGGGCTATAACCTATCTGTGTCCATGAATGTACATATATTGCGCATTACGGGAAGTAACAGATGACACTTTTGGATGTTTTATCTGTTTTGTTCAAATTCTGTTGCATTCTTTTCTGGAAGATTTTGCTTCCAGCCTTGTCCTTTTTACTGAAAAACATGACTTGTGCCTAACACAAAGAAATTTCTAACACCTTACATACATTCTTTGATAATTTAGACAGACGAACTGATGATTCTTTTTTTTCCTGGTTAAACTGAGACTACGTATAGAGTGACCTCCTCTAAAGTCAATTATTATCTCTGTCTCCGTGGTAGTGTCACTAAATCATGAAAGGGTCATCTTCTCTAGTTTTTGCTGCTAAAATCCTCTGGAAGTCTGTAGAATAACACAGAACTATACCAAAATAACTGGCATCACAAGATGACCATAATGCTCTTTCACAAGCTCAGCATAAGCTTTCATCAGAACTGTGCTTTATTCTTGATTATTTCCATTTTATTCCAAGTGTCACCTTTCCTGTGTGAAAGTAGCTCCTAACTCAGCTATGCCTTCAAAGGAGTAACTGGAGAAAGAATCTTGCAAGTCTAGTAATAAACTAGGAAATGACTGAGTCTTCCATGGATTTGGGCTCATTTCAGAAAATGTATAGCTCCTATCTCAGATTGGAAAACATTTTTTTTTTTAATTGCCTTTTCATCTATTTTTTTAAAACAGGCTTTTCATTATTCTTTAATGGTCTTTTTATTCAGTTTGTTAAACCAACTAGAAATTTGTAGTCTTTGATAAATCTTGATATAAATTAGACCTGTAGAAAATAAAGTATAGCATGAACTAAGTAGAAAAACAGCTTCAAATAAATACTTTTTGCTCCTAAATCTCTGTTTGCTTTCTATCTTCTTAAAATTTGATCACTATCTCTGCATCAAAATATGATGAACTTCTTATAATGTATTCTGCTTATTAACATTTCTTGATTTTGAGTCTTCTATACAGTCTTAACATTTTTTAGCTTATCTTCAATCCACAGCTTCTATTCAAACCCATTTTCTTATGAGAAACTGGCAGAGAACTATCTTTCATACAGTTTCTTTCGAGCTTCACTCACCAATGCAAACAACTGGTTTTCAAGAAGGACGTGATGCAACACATGAACAGTAACACAGTAAAACAATCAAGAAAAATATGACACTGTAAAAATACGGTAATTTTTTAACATGGCTAATAATTTCATAATGAATTTTCATGGAAAAATAGCTCTTCCAATTACAGAAGAAAATAGGTATAATTATATGTCTATTTATATCCCAATGGTCAGCACACAATAAGCTTTACAGTGGCAATTGCATAAAACCTTGAAAATTCTGTGAGTTTTTCTACTTTAAAGTTCACTCAGAAGGCTGTTTCTTGTTGTCCCTGCGGGCTGCTGGTGGGTCATGACACCTAAATATAGGAATCAAAAAGTGTATTTTTCTACAGGTTGACCTACAGGGATTGACCTTGGCACATGATGCTCAAAAAGTTTCAAAGTTTTTGTGAAAGGGCCATAGAATAACCTGTACTTAACACTCATCAGGCAATCATAAAAACGATGTAATTCCGTAGTTAACCCTACAGTCTTCTGATTATCTGGAAATCACCTCAGTGATATCAACAAAGTATCAAGACATCTGAGCCTTCAAAAATAACTCAATCATTCTCCTTCAGAAAGAAATGGCTTGTAAGCTTAGACTGTAGTATGGATTTGATGGTACTGCAATTTAAAAAGTGCATTTTGAAAGTTTCTATCTGGTATTGAAGGAAAGCTAAGCAGTTTCTCAATATTATGACATTTTGGGAACAGAAAGTGGGCCTTTTTCATGTCCAGAAGCTACTAGTCACAACCAGAAAACTACCATCAGAATCAACTCAATTTCCATTCTCATCAAAAAAGTCACAGGGGCGAAATTACTGCTAGTGGTTTTATCATGTCATTTGTGCAAAATGCCTCACCATACTTTCATAGAATCACAGAATTACAGAATTATAAAATGTTTGGGCAGGGACAGCTTCCAGTATCCCAGGTGGCTCCAAGACACATCCAACCTGGCTTTGGACACTTCCAGGGGTGGGGCAGCCACAGCTTCTCTGGGCAACCTGTGCCAGGGCCTCACCATCCTGAGGCACTTATTTCTGTCTGAGATATACTCGATTAGATGGGGCAGGCAAGAATTCTCTTAAAGAAAAAAAAAATATCTTCAGGGAAAAAAATATTATTGTGTAACTTAGTGGTTTTGGAATTGCAGGAACTACTATAGGAAAAGATAGGCGGACGAAAGAAAGTGTATATCATTCCCACAGGATAGTTTCGTATGAACATTTTTTAGTTAAACTTCTAAATTGTCATTTTCCCTTCCGTTTTTCACACAGCTGAAGCTATGTAAGGTACAGGTACCTTATAGTTCTCTTAGACACAGTTTCTGAACTATCAGAGTTCACGAGCAGTGCCCGCTGCACTAGAAACAGTCCTCATTGGCTACTGTGAATACATTCAACAGACAAAAAGCTGAATTCCAGTGTACCTCCCACAAGTGATTCCATGTTTGAACAGCTCCTTTGCCTGTTAGAACCACAGAGTGATGAAAAGGCAAAGGACAAATGAGCAGCTACAGCAGATGACTCGTCCTTCTACCGGAGGATGGAGCAGTGCAACAAACCAAAGGTGTTTGATGCACAGTTGACCCCAGATGGATTTATCTTCAGCCTTCATTATGTCCAGTAATTGTATCTTTATGACTACTGCACATGCAACAGGGTGGGAAATCAGAAATCAACGTCCTTATGAAATCGAATAATCATGCAAATCTTTCTCTACACATATTGATTTGCTCAATAAATAGAATCCATCTTTGGTGATATTAGCTGATATTTCCTTTTCCTCCAGATCTTGCTATTAATAAAGGCAATTTTTAGTATTGCAAAGGAAGGAATTCATGAACGTTGATGGTCCTAATAGAAAGTAAGTTATGTATCTGACTCCCCAAATGCCTGTGAAAATATTAACCAGAGAATTTAGCAAGGCCTTATGTAGGCTATTGAAGGAAAATAAAACTACTCCAAAAGATTCATGCATTTGTGCATGAAATCCAGTCTATTTTTTCAGCCAGTGGTTTGCGAGTAGTGGTGAAGAAGAAGACAAGGTAATGGAAATGCAGTGTATTCACATTGAAATAATTTACACAATGAAATCACAAAGTTTGCTTTTAATGTTCAGAAACTGTATACAGAAATCTACATCTCAGGAGATGTAAAATATAAAGAGAGGTCTATGTGGTAAATATGTGAGCCAATATTTTGCATATTTGAGAGGCAGAAAATGTCAACTTGCTCTGCCTGGATTAAGACAAATAAACTTATTTTTCACCAAATCATTTCCCTGGAAATACTTCATCTGGATTTGAAGTCATCTAGCAAAAATACATCTAACAGAATATTTCCATCTGCAATGTGCATGTGTGAATCTCAGCTGGTCACCCTGACCTCCCTTGAGAGGGAAGACAAAGTTATGGATACTCACAGGAATCTATGGGCAAAAGTGCAACTCATTCTACAGTAAATATTTAACATGGGTTAAAGACATGATGCCTATTCTCATTTCAAGCCAACAACAGTCTTTCTAACAAGTTGAGCAAGTTTTGATTTGGGTGTGGTGGTTGTGAGAACCTATAGAACAACGAAACCTCATTTAAAAACACACGTATGGGCAAGACCATACATCATTTCAACTAATCCTACCCATTAGAGAAAGAAAGAATGTTGGTGATATTTGCTTACTCTGCTATTGCTATCCTGTAAACTCACTTACAAAGCTCTCTACTTATTTGAGCATTTAAGACAATGTAGTTAAAAAAGCCCTATAGATACATGAAATATGAGAGCTACATTAGAGAGGGAAGCTTTCTGAAAATTTCTACACCTATAGCCTAAGATATTATTTGTCCTGGAACAAATAAACCACATTATACTAACTCATATGTGTGAGCAGGAGTTTACCTATGATGTAACTATTGTATAAAAACTACTGGAGTAATTTACACAGCTCACTAATCCCTCACACATAATAACCTCACCCTCTGAAACTATAAATTAGAAACATAGTTAAATTCTTGTGTTTTCTTTAAAATGTAGGTGCACAGGGAGGAGATTAAATGCATAAGAAAGCCTTTCAACTGGTCTACTGAAGGACCAGGTGTGCTCCCTTCAAATTTCCCCTAAAAATATGACTGAAAGTGGGTGTGAAGAATTAGATTGTGGGTCTGGCTTTAGAAGTTCCTTTTTTTTAAAAAAAAAAAAAAAAAGTTAGCTTTATTTCCCACAAGTTATTCGCTAGTTAAAACTTACATTTCATTTACAGCACAATAATATGTTCTATGAACACACGGACACAGCCTGTCATTTTATATATGGGTTTTGTGAGGTTATAATGGCAATAAAATAACAATCCACAGTTTTCCTGAGAAGGGAGCAGTTCTTCTTGCAAAGTTTCCTCTAGCTAAGCACCACAGCTGTGAAAAATGGTGCCCAGATTATGTCCTGTCGACGGTTAATTTCAAATCTAGAAGTTTATTAACTTTGACTCATAGCAGAAAAGGCCATGACCAATTATTATTCAGGAAAAAATCCTGCTGTTTAGTCAAAGAGCCATACCGAGCAACCCTGTGCTTGATGTGCTTGTGATAAACGTTCACATGACAAGGTTATTTGGTGTACAGAGGCTGGAGGGGTTGTCATAGCAACCTATGCACGATGCTCATAAATTTGATGTGTGGTTATCCTTGCTGTGTATGCAAAAAAACACAAAGCCAACTCAAGCAGTTTAATTTACAGCATTGAATGTCTCAAAAAAAAAAAAAAAAAAAGAAAAGGAATAATGAATGTTAAGGTAATAGGCTTCTTCAGATTATATTCCTTCACAAAGAGAGACAACCTCTTCAAAGCCAAAAAGACTTTTAAGATAATCGTTATGGTAGGAAGTGCAGGTCATCATTAATATTGAGAAAGGAAAAAAAAAAAAGAAAATCTCTGCTCAAGTATATTGATTGTTTTCTGGTACTCTTACAAACAGCTGCCTGTAAGTGGAAAAAAAAATCTCTAACAGCTTCTTTTTTAGTTTGCTTTTTCTTTTTTTTTCCTCCCAGACATGTTGAGATGCAACCTTGAATCAGCTGTCAAGCAAGTCATGACAAAATGCCCTTCTTTCCATAAAAAGTCACTAGGATAAGAAGAATCTATCATTCTCTACAGTTTTGTCTCATTCAAACACAGGATGAAAATGAAGAGAAAAGTGAATGAGCACTCTTTTCAGGTGGGTGAAAAAGGTTTGACTGGAGATCATAAAAACAGTAGATAAATAAGAAAGAGACAAGGATTTTTTATGAACCAAGCAATCAAAACCTTCAGTTTGGAGAAGTTGCTTAAAATATGCCCCTATCTGTATGAGAAGGATTTGCTTATTCCATTCTCAGGAATAACTTGCTACCTGCCTTAAAAAGAAATAATGTCTGGAAGACTGGAGATTTTAGAGTAAAACCACTTGTAGAGAGTAAACGAGGAGCTCTGGACCATCCCCACAAGAACTGGAGAGAGCTGTGGTGGAAATCCTCCCTGCTGGTGTCCCTCCAACTCACACCAGGGCTGCACTCAAATCAAAGAAACCAGGGCATGAAGTAGCAACAGAAGCATCTTTGTCTTTTATCTGCACTTAAACTCCTGCAAAACATATTCATGTGCAACAGGGTGAGATTACTGTCAAATCACAGAGTCACTGGAATCACAGAATTACGAAATGATTTGGGTTGGATTTCGTTACAGACCCCTGCCATGGGCTGGGATACCTTCCGCAAGACCAGGTTGCTCCAAGCCCCATCTAACCTGGCCTTTAACACTTCCAGGGATGGGGCAACCACTGCTTCTTTGAGCAACCTCTAAACCCCTAAAGCATCTGGAACTCTTCTCTGGAATATGTAGATATTATCTCCAGATTCATAAATATTGATGAGTTTAGGATACTGGGCATAACCCAGTCAAGAAGTTCCCTGGTGCACAACAACAGTTCATGCTGTTCAGTGTTACCTTGCTGTTCCAATGGTCAGGTCTGTCCAAGAAGCTGCTTCAATAAAGACGAAAGATACCTATAAATCTGCAAATATTTTCCCCCAAGCTTTCTAACCTATAGGACTGACATGATATAACATATAATTTGTATCTCAGGGATGACTGCAATTTTTTCATCTAGAAGTTCTCTTCTGTGTCTTCTCATCATAAAAATAAATATCTAGGTACACAGATAAACGAAAAGTAGACTGCAAATTACAAAAGGAGGAAATAAAGGCACAACCCTCCTGTTGAGAAAAGGAGCATCCTGACAATGACACTTCTGGAAAATGGTTCATCCCATCCCCAGAGGGGTGCTCAACACAGTCAGATGATTACTGTCTGGAAAATTATATTTCTGTCTGATGGCCCACAGGGAAGTTGGGATGACTACCTCAAATTTAGATGTAGGAAGGCCTAGAGAGGAACAATCCAAGCTAACCATAAGTGCCTACAGGTGAGCTAGATACCACTGTGTCAAGGAGACCTAAGCAGGGCAGTTTACAGGCATGAAGGCAAAATTAACTTCACCCTTGAGTTGACTCTTAAATTTTGATTAGATAAATCTCTTCCTAATTTCCATTAACTACTTTGACTACATTTTTTTGTTGATAATAGGAATCTAGATTACTATTTCATATGTAGTGTTTTCCAATGAGGATCCATAAAACTACTTAAAAATGATCTAGCAAGAAAATCCTCTTTTCTCACCTAGCACTGAAGTCCCACTAACACTTGTGCCTTCTATATTCCTTCCTCCAGGTAGCTACTTTCTCAAGGATTTCATCTTCCAAAAAAAACCCCAAAACAAAACAAAAATCCAACCCACAAAAACATCATTTTGAACTACTCATTAAACTGACAAGTTGCTGTGTTGCTGTGTTTTCAGTGAAACAGGGAGTTCCCACAGGGACTGTCACCTTACACTTAGAAAACCTTCTATTTTGCTGCCACCAACAATGTTTAGAGAGAAAACCACAGAGTCTCAGTACATGTGGTGTCTCAAAGTGTAATAAAACGTGTCCCCAGAGTGTGATCCAGCTTTGTATACCCACCACATAAATGACAAAACCAGAGCTCGTCGTCCTTGGCTCACCTTGTGGTCAACAGTGGGGGAAGACTGGATGGGTGAAAATAAACCTTTTGGGGCACGATTCATGGGGATGAATTTAGATCTATTTCAAGATGAAATGAATCACACCCTGAAAGATCTCTATAGGAGCCCATGATGACTAATGCAGGAGTAATCACCTCCATGACAGATACAGTCGAAAGACAGTGGTTTCAGTGCACAGTGTGCTATAGCAACCTCATGGAAGATGAAAATTTTTGCCTATCCTCATGGTCTGATGACACGGCAATCGAGTGAGAGATTACTCGCCTCTGGATACGTTTTATGAAGAATACAGTGTACAGTGGTCAAGCTCTTCTGTTTTTTCCTCTCCTGTGAAGGTGTCAAGGCATAACATGAATCAGTGCTTCCAGCACAGAAAACATAGCACTTGAGCTGCTGCAGCTTCTGAAGCCTTTCTGCTAAAACAAGTAGTGGCTGTTTTGTTATTCTGCCTTTTCTTGCTTCTCAAGGGA
Organism: Serilophus lunatus; assembly: GCA_013399895.1. NCBI lineage: Eukaryota > Metazoa > Chordata > Aves > Passeriformes > Eurylaimidae > Serilophus > Serilophus lunatus. The sequence continues at coordinate 31,476 of VXBA01004645.1, forward strand.
AAAATAAAGCCTCAGTATGTGGCAGTGGGGATCCTTAAAGCAAGGGGAAGCAAGAAGAAAGCTCTGTGGTTTTTCACATCCTTTATTTCTGCACAGCAAAAGGGAGAAAACAGCCCAGTTGTGTGACCAGAGGGAATTAATTTTGAAAACTGCACTGCTGTGAAGCTGCCAGGCAGTTAAAAAGAGGTTTTTCAAGCCAGTGGCCCTGATTCATGTCACTAGGGCTGAGAGTGGAGTTGCTCTGGTCAGGCTTCAGTCCCCACACTTAGCACAGAGGTCTCATGCTTTAAACCTCGATGACTGAGGATGCTGGTGCTCTCTGGATTTGTTCTCTCTGTTGGATCTGCAGAAATGAAAGGTGATCTTAAGGAAGAGCTCACAGGAGGCCACTGAGGGAAGATGTTATCAAGAAACATCTTTCTTTCACTTTCTAGCCAAAGATTATTGACTACATGGGCCCATATTTCATCATCAAAGGGTAGCTCAGAAGAAATCCCTTCAGATGAAGGAAAGGAGCACATTAAATTTAACATGAGGCATGTTAAAAAACTGCCAGATGAGTAAGAGAAGCATCTTAAAACACTAAAATACAGGTTATCTGGACCAACAGCACATATCACTGGAGTTCTCCAAGTTCCTGTTTGGTGATTTGAAAGTATCAACAATTTATAAGTTTGAATTTATTTTTCTTAATAAAACACTGAAGATTCATTGAAGTTTCCCTTTACAATTATTCTCAATAATTCTATAGTAAAGCAAGCTAAGAAAAAACCTAGAGTTCATCTCCTTCAGTGAGGTGTTGAGGTAAGTAAGAAAAGATTGAAGAGAATCAGCTTTTCAAAACATTTTCTAAAAGTGTCTGAAAAAATAAAATCAGATGTCAGCTTGTCTCATTTTTTTATGAGCCACTGATACACGCAGAGGAGAACATAAATCTACCAGTCACTAGGACCATGACACAGATGTGAAACTGATGTTAGAAGTAAAACCGAGACAAAGCTTTGTTTTGGCCAAGAACCAATGTTTGGAGTGGTCAGACATCTCCATGTAATCCTTTCCATAAAGAAGAATAACTGTATTTTGCTTCATATCCTTGTGGCACCGCAGTCAAAGGAAATATAATTACTTTCACTAGGACCAGTTTTGTTACCTCTTAATGTTTTCATATATTCCCTCTAATCTGGAAAGCCTTCAGCTACATGTTTTGTAAACTCTACACCAGCCACAGGCACAAGTCAAGCTGTCTGGATTTTAGAAAGCTGCAAACAGATGCCACAACCTCCAAAAGAGCCTTGTCTCAGCCTTAGGAATGCCAAATTCACCCCCTGGATGAGTCAAGGGCAATTTTCCCATGCATTTTGCTGCCTGGCTTTTATCACCGCAGCTCTTGTTTCTCACGCTCGGACTCAGGTTTGTGCCCAGCTGCCACCTTCCAGCAAACTCCAGGTTTGTGTCTTGAGATTTTTCTCTCTGCTCAGGTGTCCATACCCTCAGGAACTGCATGTTTCTCTGGGTTGGATTAGGCTGTTGCACACACATGCACACAGAAAAAAGGGAACGAAAAATAAGATAAATACTTTTTTTGGGTCAAGTTGTTCATTGAACTGGGATGTGAATGGTGCAAAAAAGAGGCTTTAAACAAAGTGTCATCTGCTCGTCAATGGTCATAAATAGTAAAGCCTTCTGAACCTCTGCTAAGAAGAAAGACTGAGAGGACTGGATTTGTTCAGCCTGGAAAACAGAAGGCTTTGGGATGAAATAATTGAGGCCTTAGCTAAGGGAGGCTACAAGAGAGATGAGACTATTAACAAGATCCTGGAGTGACAAGACAAGGGGGAATTGCTTCAAACTGAAAAAGAGTATGTTTAGATTAGATAAGAGGAAGAAAATCTTACTTGTAATGGTGGTGAGGCACCAGTACCGGTTTCCCAGAGAAGCTGTGGCTGACCCATCCCTGGAAGTATTCAAAGCCAGGTGGAATGAGGCCTGGAGCAACCTGGAATAGTGGAAGGTGTCCTTGTCCATGGGAGTAGGGTTGGATCTTTGAGTTACCTTTCAATCCAGGCCATTCTATGATTCTAGGAATTATGTCAGTGCTGTAAAATAACACCTACTGCTAGCGTCCTATTGAACAGTAGTAAGAATACAAATAGGGGTATTTTTTTCTGCATCATTTTGATGTTACTCCTCTGTATAGTAAGCAGGTCCAGGTTGTGAATTAGTGCTTTTATCTAAGTGAAAATGCACAACAGGAAAGTTTTTGAAATGGAAAACAAACGAGCAAAGTAGAACTGAAAATCTATTGACTGATCGATTGGGTGCACGTATTTTTTTCAGGAAAACAAAGGAGGCATTAAGGGTTTGAATGAGGCTAAAGCAAAGTAAGAGCTTTGTAGAGAATATCTCATGAAACAGCAGTTGTGCTCACCCTGAGAGTTCACCCCATCACATAAAATCCAGAAGTGCTCCATGCCCCTTCACTCCCATTTAAATTTGCATTTGCTCCTTGGGGTGCACCTTCTTTGACAGCTATTGCCTGTGAGTAAATGAGTTCTTGCACGAGATGAGGGAGAAGACAAGAGTTAAGCTCACTGTAACTCCAGTCTTTGCATTGGAAGCTGCATGGGATCACACTGCTTAGCACAGCAGGGGAATAGGATCACCAGGAAAACCCTCAACCAAAGCTCTGTCAATGTGACAGTCAGACAAGACAGACATGAATCTGACTGCCACCTTCACAGCAAGGATGCTTGCTTAGACTGAATCTGACTTTTATCTCTTATCTGAGATAAAATTAAACTACACCCAGTCAATAAATATTAAAGGAGCTTAGATTTTTATATAGTTTTTAAATAAGTGATATCTTGTGCAAGGATGAGTAGTCCANCCTACATTATTCCTGCCTCTGAAATATTCAGATCCATGTTGGTTCCATAAGACCTCGTCCTTATAAGTTGTACTCAGAAATAAAACAGGGAGAAATAAAACAGGAATTTGGAACTTCCAGGGTCACTAGAGATAAACACCTCAGCTTGATTTCTAAGCACTGAGAGCTACTTACCTGTTCAAGATAATTTTTTAAAAAAAAATTATTTTGAATCTTGATTTTGAAGGAACCACAGAACTGCTTCTGAACATCCTAGTCTGGATTCAGTTCCCCTAAATTCCTTTCTCAGCAAGCGTGTCTTGCTAAACAGGAAAGTTAAATTTATTTCCAATAAATTATTCACATGGGGTTGGTTATTACTATTCTACTGAATGCAAGTCTGAGAAGTTTGAATGATACTTCCTAATGGATGGAAATGAGCAAAGGAAAATGTAGGATGAGTATCAGGGGAAAACTCATAGGCATAAGATGTATATTGTAGGCTGCAGTTTTTCCTTACTGACACGAAGATGGATAACATTTCTTGGTGCTTCTTCAAGATAGGTTACATCAAGCACTAGGAAATGCAGTGAAAAGAATAACATTTTATGGACCTGTAGATTACTGACCTGAAAGAACTCTAAGCGATTTTAGCATCTATAACTTTGACAGTACCTCAGTGATGCCTCTTCCAATCACATTTCAGCTTGAAGTCACAGGATATTTGAATGTAATGAGAATAAAACCTATTAAAATGCATTTACTTTGCTTTATTCTTACACACCACAAAAGAAAGTGCTTCAGAAATAGCTCTGACATGACTCTCCTAATAACACCCTATCATTCCTAGAAAATCTTGCCTCCTAAAAGACTTGAGATTGCTCTCTGGACAGACTGAAGGACTCTGCTGATTCTAATCCTTCTGATTCTAATCCACAGGAACAGAGAATGACAAAAGACCTGTCAGATATATTGGGCCATAGTTGATGAATGTCTTAAAAGTAAGCAGTTAAAAGTAACCTTGAAATCAATAGAGAATTTTACAGGGAGTTGGTGTAAAGACTGTAAAATACGAGTGATTTTTTTCACCTACATGCTGATCGTTTTCTCACAGGTGTATTCTACATTTTGCATGTGTCTGTGACTGCCATTAATGCAAAAGGGAGTCACACACCATCAGGTGCAGAAGCGGGTCAGAGAAAGGTACAGGACCAAGAGGACTTGTCTGTCTTGAGTTGGGTTTAGAACCCAGCTCTGTGCCTGTGTAAAGCTTATCAGTTTTTGTCTAGATATTAAAAAATGTTACAGTAGATTAGATATATATTTTCTAAAATTTAGACGTACTGCACTAGATAACAATTTTATATGATCTGTAATAAGGGTACTGTGCATGCCTTTTTTTCTATTTGTATATATATATTTTACTGTTTATTATGAACATATTTTACAATTTTACTCTTGTATGTATATCTACTGATAGAATTTTTAATTTTTTTTTCTTGTATGGATACACATGAGCGCAAATTTCCATGTATTTTTTTACTGATTCGCTTGAAGATGCCTTTTCATAACATCAGAACATACAGGCTCATACTAAGATTGTTGAAGTTGAAATATTCCACTGGACTTCACTTCTAAGGGAGGGTTGGAAGAACCTTTGGCTTTGTTCTTCTTCTATATATTCTTCTGTAGACCTAAGCTGTAGGAGCCTGTTCTATTATTGCCTCTATAAGAGTTTTGTGAGACAAGTTGCAGAACTTGTTGCACTCAGAAAGTTGCACTATGGAGTCAAGAGACACCATTCCCTTATTTCACTGCTTGCTAGAGAAGGATCCTTATCCCACAGGATTAGAGGAGATCATTCACATTATGCTAAGTAATAAAAAGAGCAGATCTATTCAAAAGATATTCACTGGACAGTATGAAGTTAGAATAAATCTAGTCGTACAAATGTACACCTTCATAATATGCAAGGATTATTCTTCCATGTCAATATGACTGGTTAGAAAATGTCTGTTTGAAACATCAACGTGTTATCCCTCATAAAAAAATTAATTAAGAAATAACAACTGTGTAGGAGAAACCAAATGTGGCCTTTGAAGCAAAGACTGTATAGATCATCTAATACATCAGCACAGGAAAAGCAACATAGAATCTGGTAAGCACCAAACAATCCTGTGCACTCGCTCTACGCCTGTACAGCCTGTCCTCTGAGGAAAACTACTGTGTCCTCTCCTGTGGGTAAATACTTTCTTGTGTGGACTATAAAGAAAGTTTCTGCTGAAGGAAAGTTACCTTCACCTTTCAAAGTATTCCAGAAAGGGGAGCCAGAAATATCGCAGTGAAAAGTAGTAATTGAAAATATATTTCACTCTATAGTCCCTTTAGAAGCACAAGGGCTTCAGAATTTTATGGAGTAGTCAGTGCTCTGGTGACTGAAATCTCTTTTGGGAAAAGGACTGATTTTTTTTTTTTTGAACTCATGATACGACTAAGGAAAATGATGCTCTGTGTTCACTGAAGTAATTTCTGTCCTGCAACAAACCCAGACACTACAGCACCCAGCCACCTAAACTCACCTTTTTCCTGTTTTCTTTTCTAAAACCCTTAGTGATGATAGAGCCCTGTACAAATCACAGCTAGCACAGAGCTGTCTTGCAGAGGAAACTCCTCATGCTCTGTTTCATCTGATCTTGTTAACTTATTTGTTTATATTCTCTGGCACCCACTTACAGTCTTTCATGTCATATGCACAGAGCATTTTATGAAGATCGGAGAAGTCATCCTCATTGTCACTCCTCTTTTGATGGTGAGGAGCTGCTAGGTTTGTTTTACACGTGACAGCATCAGTCACATAGAAATGTCATCCATGATCCTGGAGAAGACATGATGTTAAACCTACAAATATCACAACCCCTCTAACTTTGAAATTGTACGCTTAGCTAGGAGCAGAATCAAAACTCTGGATTTAAAATACTCCTATTGAAGAAAATGTAATAGGTGCTGTTGTGTAAAGAGGTCTTAATTATCATGGATGACTGTTTTAAACAGGCCAGGGATCTAAATTACTTAAAAAATGGGAAAAACATTCACACATTGGGCAAAAGTGCAGGATATACCTGGACCTCTACAGTCTACAAGACACATTTTTGTTTGTTAATGGGATGATCTGAATGTCAAGAGCAGCGCACAACCCTTGCCTTATTCTGTTACTAGATAAAAAAAAGAGCTGCTTTTATGCAGTGGAAACTTGAGAAGTCTAAAGGAAACCCTTTCCTCTGAAGTATTTTGGGGCCTGGGACTGCCATACAATGTTTTGTGCAGATCTCTAAGTGGATTCTCCCTGGGAAACAGGCAGTTACAAAAGCAGATGTCTGCTAGACACAATCGCCTATTTCCCCACAAGTGGCAAAGTCACTCAATTTGCTGAGTGGGGAAACCAATGCATCACAATGTATAGTAACTCAAGTAATTTGTTTCAGTACACATGATTCTTTCATTATCCACTCCAAGTCTTTAACATTTCTTCAGACACACATTATTAAACTACATCTAATTATTAAATATTTAACAAAGACTGTACAGTATATTGCAGCTACCAAGATAGGAAGAGTTGTACAGATTTATTTCTCTGTGTCTGGAGCTCAGTGTGCATCAAACAGCATGGATGCTTTGAAATTTGGTTGATAGTTCTCAAAGGGTAGTGATTTCCTTAGCCCATGAATATTTTTATGATATTGGAAAAAAATAAAAATCCAGAATAGAGAGAAAATCTTGCAATCATAAAAGATATCTTCAAAGTGAAAAAATATATCTCTCTGGTTTAGTCAAAAATTCTCTTAGATAAATATAAAATATTTGACCATCTTAATCTTTATCAGGTAATTCAATTTTTAAAAGGTAAGTTTCTTTCAAATGGAAATATTTTCGTGTTTTTAATTTTCAGGGAAAGCACCTTCAAAATTCGAGGAAAATAAAAATTTAGGTAAAGTCAATGTCATTCAGTGGTAAGTTTTGCTAGTGTGACCTTTCAAACTTTGGAGCTAGTGGCTTGATGTTTATGTTTTAGCTTTGAAGACCTTTGTTTGAATCCAATTTTCTTGTCATGTAGGATAAATGTTGGGACTTCTATTTAATCATTTCAGAGATATTTCTGCGCACGGATTAATGAATTTTAAAGCTATTATGATCATCTAGTCTGACCTTCTGCATAACATGAATCATAAAATATCACACAGCAATTCTTGCATCGAGCCAAATCATCTCCCATTAAGATAAAGCCTTCACACCACAGAGCACGACTTTGAACATATCCAGAAGAGATGAACAGTAGCAAGGGACACACTTTAGCAATGATAATTTTTGTGTCAGAGATGAGTATTTGCCAAATAGAGGTGCTAAGTTCCCAGAAATCACAAAAAGTAAAAAATTCACTGTTTGACGTCTTCCAGAAAAGGCAAATGAGAAGGTTCCTGTGCATGTTTTTTCGGATGGTCCTTATTTAATAAGGTCAGGGATCAGCAATCTCAGGCACGTGCTGTTGTTGGTATTGCGACAGGATTGAAACGTGGCCCTCAAAGTTTTGACCACATTCTGTGAATGTGGGCTGGGATGGACAATAGCAATAAGTGTGGGGTGGAACTTTGAGCAATGTGGTCTAGTGGGAAGCAGAAACAGAATGGGTGAGTGACAGAGTACCTTAAAGATCCCCGTCTTTCACCTCGCTGTTGTGGGCAGGGACACCTCCCACTATCCCAAGTTGCCCCAAGCCACGTCCAACCTGGTCTTGGACACTTCCAGGGGTGGGGTGGGCATGCACAGCTTCTCTGGGCAACCTGTGCCAGGGCCTCCCCACCCTCACAGCCAAGAATTCCTTCCCAATATCCCATCTAACCCTGCCTTCTGTCAGTTTGAAACCATTCTCTCTTGTCTTATCACGCCATGTGTTTTTCAAAAGCCTATGTTTATGTTTTGAAGTTGAGCACATATTGCAATAAGTGACCTTCAGAAGTATTATTGGTTGTAGAGACGAGTGAATATGGCCAATCCAGAGTTTCCCATCCTTCACCAACAACAGCAGCTGCACAGTTTTCTTGCTTCTCCACCAAGTACCTACTGAAATCACAAAATGATTAACTAAACTTTTTTATCCCATTGAGCTGGGATTAGGTACCTGGGATGTTGGCTCCTCTGCCTGGTTTTTAGAAATAGATGTGGTTGTGAGGGTCTGACAGAGTAGGTATTCAGTGGAAAATTGGGAACAAAGTGTCATTTGTTTGGCTGGATATATTCTTGCTCTGGTTAAATTTCTGTCAGGAAAGTTTTATCAGGAACAAAATATTTTGTTTCAGTGGAAATGAGGATCAGATGATTTTCATTCATATGAAACAGTGACTCAGATGCTACATACATGATATCAGAATATCTGGTGTTCCCAGGGGATATTATTTGGGATTTTTTGGATTTCTCTAAAACTTTTTTTTTTTTTAAAGAAAAATTGTCAATAAAGTGACTTTTTATTATTAATTTGCAAAGTGCTGCAGAAGAGCAGTCTCAGTTCCCACCAAGCTTTGTGTAGGCTCAACGGTCTTGTTCCTTCTTACAGCCAAAATTTCTCAGAACAATTGCAAATTATGGGCCCCAGCCAAGAAACATCAACTTACCTCAAAGAAATTCCATCACCATTTCCATTAAGACCAGTTAAAAATGTGGCTGTGCAATAAAGGGGCTACTTTAAACCCATTTTAAAGACTTTCTCTGACCACAGTGGGGTTAAATCATATCCTTTATAGATAAAGAATGGAGATGTGCAATTTGCAGAATTCATTTGCAACATAGTCGTTGGGAGCTTTATTTCTGAACAGTCCAGTATTGATAAAATGAATGGCAAAATCACCAATTCTCTCTGTTCCCCATAAATTATCTGAAGGAGAGGAGAAGAAAAATTATCTTACTGCTAGTTGTGGGAAACTTATGACACATTTTCTTGAAACTGAGTTCCTTGGGATACACTTTGAGGAAGACTGCATGTGAGTTGCCCTTTGAATAAAAATGAGATTTTTTCTGTGATGCTCAGCAAGCAAAAAGAAACCCAATGAACCAAACCCACAGAATGAAAGCCCAGTAAAAATGTTTATAATTAGTGTGCTTAAGAAGACCAAAAAATCGCTTCTTCCTTCTCTTCCTTGTTAATTACTTACAAAGAATTTCCTCTTTTCTTTTTCCACCTATATTCTGAGAATAATTAGGAAAATGAATTAGAAAACTAGAAGACTCTTCATAGGCAGACTAAGGGTAGAAAGAGGCTGAATGATTGACATTTATGGGGAGAATCTATAAGCCATCAAGCACACCTTATTTCTCTCAATAAGGCAGAGCCAAAAATGAACTGTGCTGAACTAAGATCTCATAGTAAGTGATATTTTAGAAGTGAACTTTTTTAAAAAGATGAATAATTCCCATTTCATGTGCGTTGATCTGACTGATGCAGAGAGTTGGAATAATTTCTGCAAGCACTCACTGCCGAGTTTGGTTTGGGCAAGTCACACCTATAACAAGTGTTTTGGGGCTTGTGTGTAACCTGCTTGCTTTTGCTAAAGTGCATTTCAGCCTTTGATGTATGTGAAACAATATTGTCAGTCCCCTTACCACACAAATCATAAATCTGACTAATAAAAACACAAAGATTGTGTATGTAATAATTAGCTCCCAAAGGGTGGAAAGAAGGTTCTTTCACACTGAGTTGCACTCAGGCATGTATTAATGCAGTTTGATCTGATCATTGGAAAATTGTGTCCTGTAATTACTAGGCAAACATGAGGTGGAATGACAGGGAAATGCAATGAAATGAGGCTTTGAGGTGGAAGATGAATTTTCAGAAAGTGCAGTTTGGAAGGAAAACATACAAATCCTGCACAACTGCCTTAAAATACAAGGGACCCTTTGGTTTAAAAATTAATTTTAGGCTCACTTAGTCCAGCAGGACCTGTATGGGGCAGTACAGACCACAAATTGTCATAGAAGAACTGGGTTTTAGGCAGGTGGGTTCTCATATAGTGGGCATCACCTTTGTAAAGCATAATTTCTTCTGAATGGCTCCCCTTCTACTTCCAAAATTAATGTGTGTGTGTGTGTGTGTGTGGGTTGGTTGTTGGTATTTTGTTTGTTTCTTTGTTTGTGTTTTTTATAATTACATCCAGTTTCAATTTTAATACCCTTTTCCTGGATAATAATAACACCATCTCCCTTTATCTGATGTTATGACAACATACAAACTGAATTGGCTCAATGTACTTTCACAAATATCATGTCACTATCCTACATATTGACCTAAATTGCTGCACTTAAGTTTTCCATTTCATTATTTATCAGTATTTGCAAATGAGAAACTGTATTTGCAATGTGCAGAGGTGCTCCATACCATTCCATATGCTAGAAGTGAAACTGCTAGAACTTGGCTTCCTAAGGTCCTAGACCAGGACTTTTGCACCTACAACGTGCTACTCAAGTGCAATACGGTGTCTGAGCTTGTTTTTAGAGGTATTTTCCAATATCAAAGATTCTATGAATTTGCATCTTTCCCCAAGATTTTTACCCCAGTTTTGCAGATTTCCTTGGTGATGCTTAGAAAAATTCCAGCTGACCTTGTAGATTATTGTGTGTGCTGTGAACAAGAAATAGAAGAATGTATTCAAGAATCCGTAAATCTTGGGTTTCCTGTCTTCCCTGACATCTGGACTTCCAGCTGGAAGGACTTCATGGCAGAGATGATCCTCCAGCATTGTTTCAGTTCCTGCATTTGTATGCTTTAAGATGGAAATGGGCACGGTTGGGCAGAACTAACAAGTTTAACACAAACCCAGTGTATTGGCAGCACCTGTCCCAGTGATAAAAGAGAGTGATCAGTGGGCAGTGGTCATTTCACTCATTCCAATCCCACTCTGAAGGCCAAATCTATCTGTTTACAAGAAGGTTCTCAAAGTAATTGTTAACATGGAGAATGGTGTGCTCCTTGCAGTTGCTGTGAGGTCCGTACAGGAGCTCCCAGTGGATTAGTGTCCTGACTCAGAACCCCCACAGTTCACTTTATTATACAGTAATTGCTCATGTTCAGAGCATTTGAGTGGTAGCCTGGCCCATGCTGTAAAGTTTCCAGAAGTGAAAGAATTGCAGTAAAGCTTCTTGTGAAGAGAAATGAACAATTAATTTTCAGTAAACAATAAAAATAGAAGAAAAATTAGAGATGTAGGGATCCTAATAAGAGTGATGTGGACTGGTGGTGCCTTTATTAGTCTCTTTTGTGTTCTCACTCAAAAAATTTATCGTCACTGAACTAGCTGATTATTATCTTTTAATTGCTTCACATGGAATAATTAAATAGAACGAAGACAATAATCTATTATAGGTGGTTATGAGGAGGAACAATTTTTCTCAGGAACTGAATATAGATTTTTTTTTCTTCCTTCACTTTACCTCCAAAACTGCAGGGATCTAATGCATTCAGTGCTATTGCATAAAAAGAGCTCCTGAATTCTCTGAATTATCTATTTTTAATAGTTAACTATCATTTAAAAGTCTCACCTGGATGACGTATGATTGAAGATCAAGCCTCATTGAGCACTGTGTTTTGTTCTGATGACACCTTTCCAGACAGTTTCCTGTGTGTTGTATAAGAAGCTGAAAATCATACAATCTGCTCATACTTAAAAGAGCCATACAGCACTGCTGTGGTTCCCCTGGCATACAGAGCTGGGATCTGCCCTTCTCTGCTGTATTGCTGCTCCGTGCTGAGGGCAGAGGACAAGAACATAGCAAAACTGAGATGGTAGTTTCCATCACAGCACCACTTCAGTGATTCTTGCCCTCTCTGTGGACACAGCTTACACTCCAGATCTCCATGAGCATACAGAGCTGGAAACCTCCTGAGACAGAGTGAACAGGGGTCTGAGTAGCCTGATCCGCTTGAAGATGTCTCTGCTCCTTGCAGAGGCATTGGGCTACAAGTACTTTAAAGGTCCCTTCCCACCTAAACCATTCGATGGGTTCTGTAGTTTAGAGAGAGAAAGAGGCCAAGGAACTTTGATGAAAATGTTCAAAAGCTGAGTAGGGAGAAGTAGAAGCATGAAGCCAGTTTGGCTTTGTTAGGTGAAGACCGTTTTTAGCTCTAACTTCTTGCTGTGTCCCTGGTAAGTTCCATTAAACAGGCAGAGATTTGTTCGGTTAGTAGAAAATAAACAGATATGACCTTTGAGTGGATGAGGTGCAGATATAGTCATGTTTCATATCACTAGAGAAAAATACTAGGGAGTAAGTTGCAATGAAGTTGAGTTTTTAAAATTATGACAGGTAATCCAGTCCACGTTGAAAGCTGAAGCTTGTGGCAAAATGTAGATATAGAAGGAAGTGCTTGAGACAACAGTAAGGGTGGAACTCATTCCTCTCCCTTGTAGATGTTTGAGCATGTTTCTACATATAGTCAACAAAGAAAAATGAGTATTTCCAAGGAGGAAGGGACATATTTCATCGCCTGACACAGGGCATATGATTCATCCTCCTATGCTCTTGAGCTGCTACAGCTTGGCCCACATCTTACAAGGGTCCTTGCAAGAGATGATGGTGATATCAGCAGGCAGATGGGTTGAGAATGGCAACCTACATTTCTCACTACACAGATCTGAACAACCAACAATATTTTTGCCTCTTTGTCCCTGCTGAGTTGCCAAAGAGGAGCAGAATAGTTGGCTCTCCTGCTGACTACAGAAGACCAAATTATTTTGCAGCAATCTCTCAGTGCCCTGTTGAGGGGAGGAACATAGCTGCTTCCCTGGAAGATGCTTGTTCCAGCTTGCTCTCTAAAAGCCTTTTCTCCTGTGTAATCATAATACCAAATTCAGTCTTGATATTTACTGAACTTAGAAAAGTTAGAAAAGTAAGTTATAGACAGAATATGATCCTTTGGGTAAGGTGCTTTTAACTTAGTGGATTCTTAAAAGAGTGTCTGAATCTGGAAAAGCAATCATTATTAATAACACAGTTCTTTAATATTTTCCTATTTAAGATTTGTTTACCCATCACCATTGTTTCATCATAAATATACCCATTTTACAGCTTACTGAAAAGAACTCTTTTTACAGCTTCAACTGAGCAGATCTGGGGAATGTATTTTTTTAAAAACTATTTTTACAGAGAGGCCTCTGCTATTGAATGTCTAATCTGGGCTGTGTCGACCTGCACATCCGAACACATAGACACTCAAGATCACAGTCAATGTTGATGTTTCTTAAAATATTTCATGACCACACAGAAACATTTCACCCACCAAAGTTTCCCCCTAGCCACCTGCCCTAATTCCAGGACAACACTGTTGCCCTGTGGTCTGACTCTTGGCTCATTGTCAGTCCAGTTGAACAGTAAACCCTCTTAGAAAATTTGTTTCTCACAGAGCTTCCAGCGTCATAACCTACTGCAGGAAAAGACCATCATTTTGACTGTGCTTTACAGATGTCAAATCCTTCATGAGACTCAGTTTAAACTTTAGGCTCAATGTCAAAAATAATACAAAAAACTGGCTGTAATTACCTCCTGGAGCTGGCTTGCAATAAATTAAAACAAAATTAAAAAAAAATACACCCCACATTTTAAAGGAATTTTGACTTTCTGCCTAGATATATATTTTTTCACTCCTTGCTTGGAAACTTAAAGAAGGGAACAATTAATGAAAACCAATTGCTCAAAAAGACATGGTTTTCAGATCATGTTTGTTTTCATATCGTAAAGTAACTTACTGTTTCTTAACATAGTTCTAATTAATAAGAAAACCCCAAGATAGATTTGAAATGTAGATCAAAAGAGGAAAGATACAATTTTTTAATTTTATTTTTGTCCCCATGTTATTCATTCCCTCCTGCAAGCCTCATTTTTTCCTTGTTGGCTGCTGTAATATTTCAGTATTTTTATAGCATGCATTATTGTAATTAAAGGGGTGTATATTTTTACGGGCAAAATTGCCTTTTCACAGCTATTGCCAGAAACTATTAGTAAAATGCAAATTAAATGCAGGCTTTTGGAATGGTAAAAAATTTTGCTTTATGCCCCTCCTCCATCATACTATAGTTTTTACTAGTGCACATTTCTCCTTCTCAGGTGCAATAGGAAACAAAAGGTCTGTGATGCCTTGAGGAAAGCATATTGTGTGGGATTTGGGATATTAACAGAAGTTGGAAATATGAGCCCAGATATCTTGACTAATTTTTCAAACCAGAAAAAACCTGTTTATTTGGGAAAATATCATTATATTTAGGTGTTTATCCACCACACAATATGAACTCCTAGGCTATAAGCAGGTAAAGCCCTTGATTCAGTACTGACACTGAACGTTTGTCCACTGAAGGAGATTTGACTGTGCAAATACACTCGGCCAACAATGCCAATGGCAACGTTGCTTCTTAAATTGTTTGTTTGCAGATCTTGTCTATTTTGTCCCAAATTCAAGCTTCACCATCCTGTTTTGGCACCCTGGGCACACTGGAGCTGAGAGGACTCTATTGCTTTAACATGAGCCATGGCAGCATGAACTAACTGGGCTTTGGAGTCTATATTGATAAGCAAATTTAGAGCTCTGCCTTCTGCAAATGGACAGTATTACCCTTTGAAAATGAACACTTTTCCTCCTCTGATTTCTTCCTGGCTGTAGTTCATGTCTTTGACTCTCTCTTGAATTTGTTTCCTGGACTTTGACACTGGACTGTAAGTCTTGTCCAGATGTTAAGTTTGATCCAATCTTTGCTTGTTCTGGCTTTTGCTGCCTGGTTTTAAACATAGTGCACAATTTATCAGGTGTCTCAGTTTAAACTCAATCTAAAGTCTATGAAACTACTCTACAGTTGTTATGTATGTGTATACCTATATATATTTTTTCCCCCCAACATATCAACCCCAAAATATTTTTCATGACTTTTGATTTAAAAGAAAAAAATAATTTAATTATAAATCAGAATATCTGTATTATCAGATCAGTCAGTCCCTCTTATGGGATTGCCATTTGAAATTGAGGATAGAAGCTTTTATGAGGAAATGATGAATTAACTATTTTATCTTAATCCCTAAAAAATTAGTGTGCTAATCTTTAAGTAAAAGGCCTTGGATTTGCCACTAAAATTGCTTGTGTTTTTCAAGTTCTATATAAGAAACATGAAGAACAGTGTGTAAAGGACATCAAGTTTTGCCAAAATTTTTGCATTCATTAGTGTGAAGAAGTAAATCCATGTGTGAGAGCAAATTGCTGCCAGAAACTCACTTTATAGAAATGATCATAATGAGAAATTCCTTGAGTCTAATGGATTTAGTTCAAGAGGGAAGCAAAATGAACCAACGAAGAAATATGTAGATTTTTCCAAGATCAAATAAGACACCATCTTTCAGAAATCTAATGAATGAAACGTAGGAAATCAAGGTTTTCACATACAAGAAAAAGTCACACTTTCACTGTAAGAGAGGATGTTTCCATTACGATGGAAGAAAACCAGTATTTTTTAATGCATATAACAGATTCATTTTGTTCCCCCAACACAGTCAAATCTGTGTAAAATCAGCATAATTATTGGTAAAATGAAGCGGAAAATTGGGCATATTTTTCATATCTTTTCTCAATTTAAGCATATTTTTAAAATAATCTTTAAATGCTTTATAAATGGTGAATCAAATGGTGTCATATTTTACAATGGTGGTTGTTGGAGGGTGATTGCAGATACGGGTATAGTTAATCATCCATCCCATAGACTCCCGCTCTCCATTCATTACACTGACAATCCCAACCCAGCCAAGTGGCTGATCTCACCTAGACAATTAGCTTGTTCATGAAAGGGGATGAAGAATATCTGCCTCTACCACCACTCTAAAGCACGGCCAAAGATGAGAAGAGAGTTCCATTTTCTGTGGCTGAAAAAAGGGATTCTAGGAAGTAAGGGAGTAAAAGGGTAAAATCTGTAGTTTTCCATTGCCAAGAGAGATGGAATTCAGCATGACTAGGAAGATGAAATAGTCTCTAAATACAACTCAGTCAACCAGGGATAAAGGACAGATTTTTCATTATCTTCTGCTATGAAACATACAGAATTTTTCATGTCTCCCTCTTCCTCAAATTTTAAGTCTCCTATAGCCCCACTAAGATAAATGAAAAATGTATCCGTAGTAAATTTTACTCAGTCTAATAACTCTTCCACTGAGCTTGTAAACTCTTAGTTTGTGGATTTCACTTTCTTGAACAACGTGGGTAACCTTAAAGTGCCACAGAAAGTCTCGCTATCAGACATTTGGTACAAACTAGTACCAAATGTTTATGTCAAAAGATAAGCAATAAAAATAAAAATAACAGTAAAGCTTAAGAATGCATGTTTAAAGACCATGTTGCCAAGAAGTGAAGTAAACAGTAAAGGACAACCACAGTCACAGTTTTTCATATTTGCTCTGATCACCTGTGCTTTTTTCTCCTCTCCTCACAGGGACAAGAATGCCTTTTCAATCTGCAGAATCCATGTGACAAGAAATTCTAACCTACCAACACGGAGTGAGAGAGATGCTGATTTCCATTTCTAAAGCGTGTATAACATTCAAAGGCTTTACACGGATGAATTTAGAGGAGATAGGTCAAAAGGTCCAAGCTTCCTCCTCCAGCACTGCCTTAATGTATCTTGCGCACTTCTGCACCACCAGCCATGGCTGTGCATTATTTTACAGCATTTCCTAGCCAAGGCATCGGCATTACAGAAGTTTCTCCTTTTGTGTTATCTTGAGTGTTTAGTGGTTATATGTCTAGCTTTTTCTCACTTTCCTTTACTGGATCACCTTCAAGAGCCACTTGAACATGTTCTAACAAGTGAATTATTCACTTTTGCCATTGTGGATGTTAGTGGTGCTCTAGTCTTGAGATCTCTGCTCCACACACACAGTAATTTTATCTCTGTATGGCTGGAATGCCTTTTGTTTAGCCCAGAAATGGCTTGAGATGCGTGGAAGGGAAGACTGAGCAAATAATCTTGTTTGTATTTCAGGTCTACAAAACTAACAGAACAAAACAGATAACTTCATTTCTGTCAGTTAGAAAAGTTCTGCCTATTCACCTGTGAAAATCTGTTCTTGCCTGACACAGCAATCCTATTTCTGCATGGCTGGAATTTTGTTGGCACTAATCAAGCTTTTATGGTGAACAATTTGAACGCAAATGAAGTTTAAAGATACTATAATGTCTCTTTTCAGGATGGGTCTTTATGGTTAGAAGAATAAATTTTCCCAAGCATCCCCACATGCTGCAAATTTATCATGGCTGTTTAACATGTCTGAAGAGATTTCACAGTGCAGATATTTTGCAGCTTCTCTTTTCATCTCAAAGAGAAACAATTACAATCTGCTCGTGCTCCTGTCATCTGATTACTTCCGACGGGCGGTTGAGTTTTTTTCACCAATCAATGTAGGATTTTGGTGGCAATGAGAGTTTCTGAACTAAAACAGGGCTAACCAAAGCCTAGGCAGGAGGCTTATCAGGGACAAGACAGTAGAATGCGAAACAGCTGATGAAATCAGTGTTTCATTAAGACTTGAACCCAAAAGTGGCTCCTCCCTGCTCAAGGAGAAGAAATCAGGTCATCCTCTTCACTCCTCAGTCCTTGGAAGGAGCTTCATTGGGTTGGGCAAATATCATTCTACTAGAGAAGTGCAGGAGTGAGACAATAGTCGGCCTCAGGGACATTTTCTCTCACATACCTATGTCCTCTCACAGCAACAAGGCACATTTCCACCACAGACCCTCTGATGAGCGCATGCATCTTTTGGAAATCCACTCGGAGTCACAGAAAAGCCCTATGGAGCAAGATTCTTTTGAACATTGCCCTTCTTAAGATAGGAAAGCGACATCCTGGGCTATATGTGGATCAGCTGCTGCACGACCACCGTTGGGCTGGGGAGACTGAATATATGAGCTGTTGGTCCTTGGTTGTTTGTAGCACCTGTGATCTGGGAGAACATAACCGGGGGAGCTGATTGGAAGCCGAGTCATGCATCATCAGGCAGTTCTGCACAACAGCAGCATTAGAGGAGAGGTGCTATGCTGGACCTTGTTCTCACCATCAAGTAAGGTCTGGTGGGGAATGTGAAGCTCCAGGGCAGCTTGGGCTGCAGTGACCATGAAATGGTGGAGTTCAATATCCATGGGGACACAAGAAGGGCACACATCACGATCATTACCCTGGGCTTCAGGAGAGAGGACTTTGGCCTCCTCATGGAGCTGCTTGGTAGAGTTCAGTGGGATGGAGACCTGGAGGGAAGACCAGGAAATCAAGGATCACCTTCTCAAAGTCAGGAAGTCGGGCAAAATGCCAGGAAGCTTGTGTGGATGAACAAGGAGCTTGTGGATGAGCTCTGGAGCTTGCAGAGAGGGCAAGGACAGGTGGCCTGAGAGGAGTATAGAAGCATTGTCCTAACCAGGAAAGATGATGGAAAAGATAAAGGAAAGCTAATGCCCGGATAGAATTAAATCTGTCAAGGGATGCCAAGGGCAACAAGAAAAGCTTCTAGAGGTATGCCTGTGATAAAAGGAAGGACAGGGAAGATGTGAACCATCTCTGGAAGTTAAAAAGAGACCTGGTTACGCAGAATATGGAGAAGGCTGAGATATTAACTAACTTTTTTGCCTCAGTCCTCACCAGCAAATCTCCAGGCACACCCCCTGAGTCACAGATGGCAAAGATAGGAACTGGGAGAATGAAGAACCTGGCTTTAACAGGGCTACTAAAACCAGAACCATGTGAGCACCTGTAAACGCAGGATATCGATCATGTCCTGAAAAAGATAGATTTTCTCACCTGGTGTAAGATTCATCCTCAAGTCTAATGCTGCTCAGCAATGAATTTCACAGGCAGACTCTGCTGTAGGGTATTTCCTTTATTTGTTTTAAATTTACCTACCATTTATTTTAACATATGAGCCCCAGTTCTCATATTACTGCGGAGTGTAAAGAGAAGGAATGATCAGCTTTTCTTACACCATCCATCATCTTAAATAGGACAATTAAGCCCATGCAATTATCCTACTTTCCAAGTTAAATAATCCAAGTCTTTGCAAATTCTCATATGGAAAGTCCATCATGCCTCTAAACCATTGAAAATTACACAGTGCTAATTTAAAACATGGCCACTTATAACATGTGTGTCTATGTCTATTTCTACTGACACTATGACTGTCAGCTAATTGAACATGTGTAACACAGAAAATACAACTCCAGCTGTTTGTTCCCACATCAGCTAATGAAGGGACTTTGATTTCTGGGATGTAAAGTCAATTTGTATGTTCTGAACATGGTCTGGCATATTCCAGAGGGCTAGGAGCCACGACACCCGAAATTGTTGAATATATTCTATCCCCTGACCTCTAGAGACAAGGGGCTGTTGTTTGACTATTTCCACACTGCCCTGTTCTCCCGCCAGAGATTCCCATTGGATTGATGCAGTCCCAGAGAGAGAAAATTTCAGTTATTACCGAAGTCCAAATAATGTCAAGAGTCTCTAGCTGAGATCAAGGCTTCATTGTGCTCTCAGTGGCATAAACTCATACTTAGAGACAGTCCCTGCCCTAAAGGTCTTGTAGTCTAAATTAGAGAGACAAATAAAGGGTGGGTAAGAAAATAAATGTGGAATGACTTGCACAGCTGCTGGAACAGCTGCTATCAGAGTGAGATGGGAACAGGACCCAGTTTGGAAGGTTTTGGGACAGCATGTTAGCTACTGGGCTATAATGCTTCCCATTTTCTTATGGAAAACTACATTTTAACCACCTCATCCTGAAAACACCTGGTCAGAGAGAGCCCAGGGGACAGAGAAGTTAAAATACAGTTACTTGGCACCCTTGGGTTGCATCTGCTGCTGCTGTGGATAAAGCCAGTATGATAGTGTTAAAGGGGACCTGATGTGGGAAAGGGCACACAAAGAAATGTGATGTTTCCTGTGGTTGCAGGTCATTTGTTTACGTTAAACACGCAGGATTCAGGCCACATGAAAGCTTTGGCGAACTTCTGAGCAAATGAGCACTAGTAACTCATTTATTCAAGGAGGCCTTTGCCTGAAAATCTCAGGAACATTTAAATTTGGAACGAGGCTTAGTGTGTCTCTGCACTCCAGTGGGGGAAGCTAACTGGCTCTGTGTGTGGAATCAGCTATTGCATCATCTCACAGTTCCCATGCAATGCTGAGTAATGAAAAGAAATAGATGAAAGCCTGTAACTGAGGAGTTTTCACTGCCAGGGACATGCACAGCTGCATTCCCTGTAGTCTTTCCTTGGCAGACTATTGTCTCTGCCAAGAGCTGGTGAAAGCTGTCTAGGAGCTTGTGCTCTTGCCCACATTGAACACTCAGGTAGTGAACCATTTTTATCACTTTGAGCTGTGCCTCCCATGCAGTTTTATGAGCAGTAGCAAAATCTTACTCTTTCATGCTGCTAAATTTGACTAAATTTCCCTGCTTACGAATGTGTTGGCCATCCATCTGAGCAGCACTTCGCTTCCTATGCCTACCACAGAGTGCCAGCCCAGAATTTAGGACAGCCCACCTCCCTGATATATCAGAAGGGCCTCCTAAAATGGGGAACCCTGCTGAGCAGACAGGACCTGCCATGGTGTTTCCTAGGATTACCTAATGTTCTTCAGTCACTTCCTATTTGAGGTATTTTCCCTCTTGGACTGAATTTCCAAGGGACAGAGCAGTGTAAGAGCCGTAGGGTTTACTGTGATCTCTGCAGAAGATTCCTTCTTCTGAGTCTCTTTTTCCACCCTCTTGCTTGCAGCTACTTCAAGAGACAGACTTCTTCCTCCCATACTCTTTGAGATGGAAATGTCTGATCCAGCTCATACTTGGTGTTTTGTTTTGTTTTGTTTTGTTTTTCTTTCTTTTTCAATAGGTAGTACAAGTTTTCTGCTTGTGTGTAATGCCTGTGTCTTTGCTTCATGGTCTCCACCCCAAACACCTTCCAGCAAACTTGGTAGCCTCATAGCTTTAGCACCAGCCAATTCACTGCCAGTGTCACAGGAGGGAAATCTGCCATGTGCAGCAGCACTTACAAGCAGGCAAACCCCATAAAGACAGTGTATTTAGAATTGCATGTAACTTTTACAGTCCTCCATGCCTATGGGTTGTCACACTACTAGATTTGGGACCCAGTTTTTCTCAGGACTGTGTTACAATCTTCCAGCTACAACCTTCTTTTTTGTTGCACTGTGTTTCCTTCTTCTTCTTTCAATAATTGCTAAAATATCCTCTCTTATAAATGCTAATTTTTCAGTCTGGGCAAAACCTCTCTACCATTACCTCCTGGCAAGGAATTAGCACTTTATGGAGATATCCTTGACATAATCATACGAATTTTGGGATGCTCTCAAATTATGTTACCAAGTATGAGACACTGGCACATGTTGCTCAGAGAAGCTGTGGCTGCCCCGTCCCTGGAAGTGTTCAAGTCCAGGTTGGATGGGGCTTGGAGCAAATTGGTCGAGTGGAAGTTGTCCCTGCCCATGGCAGGGGATTGGAACGAGATGATGCTTAAGGTGCCTTACAACACAAAACTTTCTGTAGTTCTATGACGCTTAGGTGAAGTTGAGTGAAACAATCCCAGACGTGGGAAGTCTTCTGCTAGAGTGGCTTTGTTTCATTGCTGCTATACTACACTGCCTTCTCCAAGCAGAGACAATGTGACAGCCCTCAGAAGACAGCATCTTGCCAATGTAGTTGTGAAAACCTTATCGAACAGCATAGCTGTGTCTGCAGAAAGATTTTATTGGCAAAGATACATTGGCTGGGTACATCTGATTTTTTTTCGTGCTCTTAGCCAAAGAAGCTATGCCAACAACATCTCATACTATAAACTTCACTGCAAGTAGCCCACCATAAATGCACTCACAGAGGCATGCAGAATGGTCATTAAAAAAGATGTTCCCCAGTTCTCTGCTTGGTTCTTGTTAGCCACAGATATGTAGCAAAGTTATAAAAAACAGAAAAAAGGAACCAATCTGCCAGCCACTTAATGTGAGTCAACAGCTGTCTCGTTGTGCCAGTAGGAACTCCAATCAGAGTTCATGATCTAAATTAATTTTAGCGGCACCCAGTGTTCTCCCTGATGACTGTGATTCTTTTGGGTCAATCCTGGGTCACATAAGACTGAAGAAAAAGTGCTTTCACTAACTTCTTTCCTTGGGACCAACTCAGTCGAGAGATATTCCTTGCAGAATTATGAGACCGCTTCACAGAATAAGAAATTGTCTCCGAGTTAATCGCTTAAAGATTTAATTCTCAGTTTTTAAAAATAGTTCACACCATAACAGAGAGTATTTTCAGGGTTTATTCTCTTCCTCTTTTTAAACTGATTTTCAATTCACTGTTACTCAATGTCGCTTCTGCTATTCATGGAGCACAGCCAAGTGAAACTGGGACCCGCTATGCTGCTGATTTACACTATAGAACCATTATTAGCTGGGTTCTGCATTGGCATTCCAGGCATTCCAGTGTGCAGCTAGCCTCCTGTGTATTTATTCATTCAAAATAATGACAGGGCTGGCGAAAGATGCTGGAGTGACAGCCCCATGGAGTGAAGAGGTCCTTCACTGAGCCACGGAATAGGAGCAGCAGTGCCAATGTGTGCCACTCCCTCCTCATACCTCCTGCACCCTTCTTCGTGCTACTCTGCAGCCTTGTGGAGTTACAATCCAGGACAGAGAATTCACAAGGCCTAGTTCATTTTTGGTGCAATTATTGCTCTAACTGTTCATTGTTTTTCATCATTCTTAGGCTTTTAAATTGTTTCCCAGCACAACTACACTAATCAAATGGTCCCATTTCTTGATCGCCAGGGCAAACACAAAAAAACACACAACACTACATAATTTAGAGCTCTAGAGGTAGTTTTAAAGGAGTACCCTGGCCATGTAACTCACAGGTCTAACTAGCTATTTGGGTAGATCTGAGGTCTGTAAATGGTGGAGCGTCCTTGTTTTGGCTATTTGGCCCAGCATACAGAGCACACTGCTCACTCCTTTCTCTCTCATTATTTTGTGAGAAGGAAGTATCATGATAGATCATTAATGTTATGAAAAATGCACTCTTGGAGACAAGTGAGTGTAGGGGGAGGCAATTAAAATGTTCCATTGTGCTGAGCACTGTGCAAACACTGGAACAATAGTCCCTGGAGTGGGGATCTCACCACTGAGACAGACAATAGCAGCCATTCACACCACCTATTATAGACTATTTGGAGTATCCGTTTTAGGTGTGATTCATAGACTAAATTTTCTGTATCGGCCAAGAAATAGTTCCTTCCAGGAAGTGACTCAGAGCACCTAAGTTAGATGGCAAAAAGTCATATGGTAGCAATATTCCCAACGCGTATGTGGAGCAGATTATGGAGAACATCCACCTATTGCCTAATGGACAGCTCTCCCTAAACTCCCTCCATTGCCAGCAGGAGAAGAAAGTCTTTACAAGATAGTTCACAATATCCAAATCAAGTTCTCCTTCCTCCTGATGGAAGCCATTTCTCTTCACAGAGAACAGAGGGGGAGTCTGGGGACAGTAAGTTCATTAGGCTAAAATAACCTCCTGTAGCACTCTTGTAGCTAGCAGGAAAAGCAGCATGCAGCTGCCTAACTTTGTCAGGCTGCCCACTAAATCTATTAATGGATATAAATTGGCAAAAGAGATTGGGAAAAGGGGGAGATTCCATCCACAGGAAAACATACATCTTTCCACATTTCAGTAAACACACTCAGGAATCATAATGAAAAACACGCGACATTTCCATAAATTCGACATCTCTTATCAGACGCTTCTGTCATTTGCATTTAAAGCAGGACACTGTGAAGCCCAGATGCCACAGTGCTGGACTGTTTAAGCCTGAGGACATCCCAAGCTGTGTGCTGTGACCCTGCTATCTCAGGTCACGCACCTTTGAGGACGGCAGTACCTCTTGCCAACCAGGGTGAGAAGAAGTCACCAGGCTTTGGAGCTGCAGGAAACACCTCCCAACACTCAGGTGCAGCTTGTGTATCACAATTGATCTTTTTTTTATGCCGTCCCTAACACTGGCCTAACAGTACCCATTTATTTCCTATCAGCTTTAGCCAACTGATGCCTGCAAAGCAGTTAGAGGCTCTCAGATTAAATATGGTAAAGGAAGAATAAAGTGGTACAAAAGCACTCGGTGCGACTGCCGCCGTGTGCTTCCCCTCCCTCTCCCTGGATGTGTGTGGATGCTGCTCCACCATGACCTTCTACGGTGGTGCTGTGGCAGCCTATTTCTTCACAGGGGCATTTGGGCTGACAATGTGAGGCTCCTTTTCCCACAAAATTGAAAGGAATTTCTGATTATGCACAGGGATGTCAGCCGTGCGAGGAGCTTGGACGCCTTCCAGCCGCAGCCGGATCCAATGATAGCGCTGCGATTTCTCCTTTTTTGGCACTCTACTTGTGAACTTTCTGCTCCCTTCTGGGAGTGATTTCTCAAGATAATACGCTGCTGCTCCAGCTTCTCTCTGATGGCCTAGATTTATAGCTTCTACAGGGCGAGAGAGGGGAAGGGGTGTGGGAGAGACGGGGAGGATGAAAGCAGAAAGGGAAATTATTTTTTGGTTGGGGTTTTATTATTTTGGTCCCACTCTGCTACAGTGACTGTCTCCAGGCTGTGCAGAAAAATAGCCTGTCCTTTCCATCGCTGTAATGATCTTTACTGCCTGCAGTGAAAGGTTGAAAGTACACACGAGTTTTTCTGGCCTCTCTTTAGTCCAGCCCCTGTGCATATGTGGCACGAGGTGAGCACTACATTTATCTCTGACCTTTTCACCATCTCCTGCATCTGTTAACTGAAAAGAGCGGAAGATGTCCCCAGCCTCCTCTCCCACAGAGCAGATGGTACTGGTGACTTGATTTACTTTATCTCTATCAGTCTCATCTTGCCTCAAATCTCTCTGAATATCTAATTTATCTAAAGCCTTCATTGCTTTAGCTACGCTGGGGAAAATTAGAACAACGGCCCCAAAAACCCTAACCACTGATTTTCAGGGAGAAATATTTCAAAATTCCAGATGCTGTGCTTAGAAGTTTAGTAACACCATAATTAACTAGGACAAAAATTTCTCTCTCTGGATGTGCTAATCAGCTGAATATCCTCTTTCCCCAGTGATTTCAGACTGCTGAAGATGTTTCCATAACACCAGAACTGTATTATCCAAGTATTTTAACCCTCTCTCATAGCACACAGGAAAATGGGACAGAATGGCCATTCCTGTTTTACTGGTGGGAAACAAGAAACTGAAGCACAGAACTTCTCTAAGATAGACCAGGTGAGTTAGCATTTGAATATACCTGTTTCTCCTCACTGATTATAAAGGTAGGTCACTGACGTTTTATAGGATTACATTTATAATCCTCTAGGGCTGTAGTTGACAGAGAAAAATACCACACTCTGAGACTCAGCAAGGTCACCCACGACGAGTAGAGCAAGGCAGTGAAATTAACCTTTGTATTTCATATATGACCTGGTGAATAATATGTACGCCTCCCTCTAAGATGCTAGTTCTTGCAAGTATAGACTACAGATAACTTAGTTTGGATTGGAAGAGACATTAAATATGTTCAGATGACATTGCCAGGAAAGGCAAGGAAGTGCTGAGCAGCTCCTAGTGTTCGTCTTGGACTGTGTTTCAGCTTTTTTTCCTGACTGCCCTGAGGAAACCAAGGCAATTTTGTGGTGCTCACTGTGGCTTTAGCTGCTGGGATGGTTCAGTTCTTCAGGCTGCACCTAGAAAGAGAAAAAGTGCTGCAAGAGCTTTCTGTACTCAGCTGCACATTTCTCGTCATCTTGGACAGTCAAATTGCCAGTGCTAAGTGCTCAGTTCCAGGGGTTGTGGCTCAAATCCTGCCTTCTGCAAAGAGAATACATCAGGAGACTGTTTGAAAAACTTGCAATTTATCTTGTTCCTGTTTATCCCTTGCTGGTTGGATCTGCAGGAGTCTCAGAAATTCCCCTCGCTAAAAGCTTTTTGAATGTCAGATGACCTGATTGCAGGTACTGAGGCCTAAAGAAAAGCTTTTGCATATGAGAGGATGTGAAATCAAATGGTGACTGAAGGGGTGATCATAGGGCTTTCTTATGAGGACTGCAGGTAAGCATCCTAGAGGCCAGGACTCGAGAATGTTTGTACGACTCTTGACGCTTTGAGTATTTCAGCACAGAACATGCCCTGGAAGCAGGGCATTAAACACCACTGAAAATCAGATCAGAGTTGCATTCAAGGCAGAAACGAAGTTGACCACTTGGTACTCTCTTAGCTTGTGTTCCTGGGCAGAGGCTGTGATTGAAATGACCTTACAGGTCAGGGGAGTCAAACCCCTCCTCAGCAAGCCTTGGTCTGGGTTGATGGGAAACCTTTTGCTTCCTCTCAGAAATCAGACTCACAGAGACATGCTGAGTGGTTGAAGAAATTATATTTTATTCAGTTTATCAGCACGTGAAAGATAACGGGAATGAGCTGCAAAATCAAGTCACAACCTCTTCTGTGATGGCAATTGCAGAGAGGGGATAGAAATACTACAGCAGGGCAAGTACTTGGGACTGCAGGTAGGTCTTATATTGCCACAGCACTCCTATGTGGCCTAACAAGGTTGTGAGAGCTGTGTGCAGTCAGCACAGCTATTCCCATGCCTAACACAGAAACCAAAGAGCCATTCAGACTGTGCATCACTCACTGCCGCCAGGCAGTCCGTGGAATATAGCAGCCTGGATTAGAGAAATCACTGAGAGTGCATATCTCACATTGAGTGTTGTGATGGCCTTGCTCTGCTGATAGCATGTGGAACAGGAATCAGGCAGGTGGAAAGAGCTGCCACTCTCAATTTCCCATTATTTTCTACAACAGGGAAAGTATGGAAGCCATAGAATCATGGAATAGTTTGGGTTGGAAGAGACTTTAATGACCATCTAGTTCTGCCTCCACTGCCATGGGCAGGGAGGGATACCTTCCAGCAGGCCAGGTTGTTCCAAGCCCTGTCCAACTTGTCTTCCAGGACTGGGAGAGTCACAGACTCTTTGGACAACCTGTGCCAGCACCTCACTGACCTCACTGAACTTTTTCCTAACTTCTAATCTAAAATTGTCTTCTGTCAGTTTGAAACCATTCCCCCTTGTCCTATGACTATGTGTCCTTGTCCAAAGTCCCTCTCCAGGGTGACCTGTCTGTAAGTCTGGTACTTTTTGTGCTCGAGGTGCTTTTGTGCATGAACATAGGCAAAAAGCAAGGATGACTTGGCCATGAAGCGACACAACATTTCCATCTGCCACAATGCTTTTGCTCTCCATGGACACTCCCACTTCTCCCTGTGAACAAGTAAGGAGAGACCACCCACCTGAAGTGCTAAAACCAAAAGTTAAGCTCAGGCTTTGTATGGTCTGAGACAAAATATTTACTAGCTTGGGAGTAACTTTGTACTGGCAAGTAATGCTAATAAAAAGTGGGTTTGAAGTATTCAAAACTTACTGGTATATGCATTAAAACATGTGGTGGAATCTGGGGGCATAATAAAACAGCTGCTTTAGTTAAAGCCAGAAGAAGAGTGTCTGGTGATCATGCTGGAGAAGAGGATTGGGAGCAGAGCAAGTACCGACTTTTAACTGCTTCACCACTGGACACTACCGAGGCACAGCCACAAAAAGGGTGTTTTTATGTAAAGCTAAAGGGCCCCTGAACTAATGATGTTTCCTAATAATACAATTTTCCTCCACTGCCCTGAAGACAAGACATAACCCACACAGAGAGCAACATTTTTACTGCTAATTTATCACCAGACTTAATTTGATTTAACAAGCTTGGCCCAGATAAACCAAGTGCTTCCAGATTAGCCAGCCCTTGTGCTTACATGGACAGTGCTCACAAAATTCAATGCATTGTGCAGCTTATGAACAGGAAAAGATGAGCACAGTTTTCTTTATTCCACACTCCTGTAGGTTTGACATTAGTTAATCTCCCTAGGAAAGGAAGATGGAGGTTGTATCCTCCTATATTGTTGATGTTCATGCTCCTTCTGTTTAACTTTTGAGACGTTTTTCCTGTCTTTGGCACTTTGATATCTCTTTTTCTTTTTTTTTTTTTTTTTCTCTGTATAAGGAACTCTCCTAGTTATTTGTATGTTTGAAGGGGAAAAGGCTTCTTTATGTACAGCTTAAGAGGTCAGGGTTAAAGATTTTTCTTATTTATATGTTTATATGGATTTGATGTAATCAGCATTCACAACCAAGGAGTTCAGAGTTATCCTAGAGAAAGATGATGGCAGAGAGAATAGATCAAAATTTTCTTGTTGTCAAGATGAGCAAGGCTATCATTAAAATCATAACAAATACAATCATTAAGATTGGAAAAGACCCCCTAAGATCATGGAGTCCAACCATAAACCCGACACTGTCACTAAACTGTGTTCCTTAAGCAACACATCTACATGTTTGTTTTTTTTTTTTGAACACTTCCAGGAATTATGATTCCACCGAACTGCAACTATGATTCTCCACTTAATTTTCTTTTGCAGAAATGAAACATGCTCATTTTCCCATGTGCAATATTGTTTGAAGCCTTTGGAGATTCTGGTGCTGTATTTGCTACATGACCCTGTAAATGGTGCCTTCTTTCATTTAGGAATTTGTTCAGCTGTCTGATAAACATCAACACTCCAGATTAAGCTAAATACAGTACTCAGACTTCCTCTAGCAGGAGTCAGTGCTAGCAAGCTTGTGCTAGATGAAGTAGCCTGGGGGTTCTTTATATTTAACATCAAAGTAGGGCAAAACAAATGCAATTATAGCCCAATAATGAAATTTGTATCTGTCGTAAATGTCCTTAGTAACACAGCAGAAAATCCAGATACAGATGAACTAAAAACAGATCTAAGGCGAGTAGCAAGGGAAAGTTGAAATTTCTTTTTAATTTATGAGGAAAGAGATAGCAAACAGTATATAAACCTCACAAAATGTTTACTTTTTTGTTTAAGCTGCAGAGTAAAAATAACTTTGCATTTATCCAGTGGATGACTGTACAGTATGAGACTAACTGGGAAGCTGCTCTTAATCTTGAGCAACAAGATGTTTTTGAGTTCAGAGGTAGGGAAAAGGAATCTTCAGGGTGGTGCCTTGGACTAATGGTCAGAGAGCGCCTCTTTAAAGAGAGATTGCAAGAGCACTTGTCATTTTACCAAGATAATGTTTATCTAACATCAGAAGAGAAGTAGGAGGTGAGGAAGTGACTTTACTCCTCCTTAGAAAGCAGCACTTGCTATTTAGCATTTCCTGGCCCACATTTGGAAATCAACTCTCAGCCTTTTGGCAGAATCTCAGAGCAAGAGCTCAAGAAGCTGGGGACAGGTTATTCTGTTTCCTAATCAGTAATGTGCACTGAAAAAAAATAGAAATTATCATAAAAGCAAATTAATATTCTGTTAAGTTTTGATGAACCTCTTATTATTGGGATCAGGACAGATAATATTTCCTTAAGAGACTTCGTGCATCATCCACAATTTTTGTATATTAGCTACACTAATTTTAATATACTCTCTCTGCTGTGCAGTGAAAATTATTTTATATTTAATGACCAGGCTTCTTTTCCTTTGCTTTTATTGACTAATGCTGCATTTTCAGGAGGGGTCCTTGCAGTAGACCACGTGAATAAAAGTGAAGAGATTATTATGAATAATCAGATTAGAACATGTCCCTGAGACTGCCAGACTGAAAATATATCTTTTGTCAGCTAAAAAATATAAAAGGTCGTTGAACAAAACTCATCTGAGGTGCAATCCCACTCATTCCCTCCAAGTCCTGCAGTGGTGAGAACCAGACACTGAAGTTTTCCCCAGATGAGACACAATGTGAAGGAAAACTGCTGATTTTCCCAGTAAGAAAACATCTAGGGTCTTTATTCTGGTTTTGTTGCTCTGCAGACTGCCTGAATCAAGGTCAAGGCATGGCAAGATATCTAGTTACATCTTCTTTAAGGTGGCTAAACATATTTTAAATAACACATCCCACAAATGAGAAAGTATTTTCCACCGAGGTGGGGCGCATCATCTCAGCTCTCTGAAGATTAAGGTTTGCTTCTTGCTAATGCCAATTGCCAAGGACACATTTTATTGCCTTTGTATTACTATATGTCAGTCAGGAATAAATCTCTGTAGAGCTTCTATGTTGCTCTTCAGCCACACGTAACCTCATTTATATTCAACAAACTTTTCTTTCCTTCTCTCTCCCGTGCCTCCCGCCCCCTCTTCCTTCAGAGAAGGCATTTCAATGAGTCTGTGAGTACAATTTAGGACTGAAATGGAGATCTCTATTCAGAGGCTGAACAAACTCTCACTGGCTTCCTTAGACCTAGGGCTAAGCTCCTCAGTTCCCTTCACCTCTTTGTCTGGAAGTTTTTTGGGGCCAGAATACCAAGTTCAAGCGAGGCTCCGATGTCTCTTCTTTCACAGGCCTTCTGATTAGTGGCTTTCTTTTTCCAAGACTATAGATACAATTATTAGAAATTCCTTTTTTTGTGAACACATTGAATGAAGGTATGAATGGAGATGCTAAGACGAAGAAAGTGAGAAGCTTAATATAACTTTGGCTTCTGTAGATAATTAGATTTGGATGGCTTCAGAGGAGCAGCTGTAATTTTTTCTTTTCATTGAAGTTACATAAAGAACTATTCAATATATTTTGGGTGGGAAGGGGAGACTGTATAAAAAATAAAGATCCTGTAAGATGAGTTTTGGAAATACATCCTCTCCCCCTTTTCCTTTTTTAAGACAGAGTTGTGGAGAGAGGAAAAAGAGAAAGAGGAAAAATGTCCCATCACCAAAGGGAATAACTGCATCACTGGTACTGTGGATAATACCCTGTGTCTGAGGCACAGCATGCACCATGCATATTCAAACAGGAATATTTTTTTTTTTTTACTCATAGAGAATCTGAAATGTAGAAGTCTGAAATGCATGCCTTTGCACATCCAGAATACTAGATCTCAAACTTTCAAAAGGACATTGACAAGATAGAGATCACATTCAATATTTAAAGCATTTCATGAAAATATATCTCTCCTTATATGCCTGAAATCTTCACATTGCTAACAGAAGGCATGGATTTTGTGACATGACAGCAGTTGCACTCTGTTTTTATTCTTCACTCTGCCCAGTGAAGGAAATGAGACTGGTCAGCTCTGTCTGCTATTCCATGCTATCCCAGTTTCCTCTTTATGCATCGCACTCTGCAATTCCAGAACTTCAGTCTTAACTGAATTTTTGAATACATAATGAGACGGACAGTAGCATTATGGGGCCCTGGTCTGGTAGGTGGCTTCCATGCCCATGACAGGGAGGTTGGAACTAGATGATCTTTAAGGTCCCTTTCAAACCCACCCACTCTGTGATTATGTTTTGTAACCCTCATTATTCTTTCACCCTAACCTACACATTAATCCCAAGGCACTTTAGTTAAGTATCTCTCCTTCATCAAGGGTGTTTCAGCAGTTAAGCCTTCAGTTCAGGTAGACAGTTGTCCTCTGACCGCAGCTGTGCTGATTTTTCCTCAGCTAAATATGGAAGCCTGGGCTGTGGTAGAGTATGTCTATCACTTCAGTCACATCCACACACTGCATTGACTTTGGGGTGGCAACTATTATCCTATTGATTATATGGCTCAAACATAGAATCATGGAATGTTTTGGGTTGGAAGGGACATCAAACATCATCTAATTCCACTCTCTGCCATGTGCAGAGACACCTTCCAGGTTGCTCCAAGCCCTGTCGGACATGGCCTTGGACACTTCCAGGGATGGGGCAGCCACAGCTTCTCTTGGCAACCTGTGGCAGGGACTCACCACCCTCACAGGGAATAAATGAATGCCAATATCTAATCTAACCCTTCCCTCTGTCAGTGTGAAGCTGTTCTCTCTTGTCTTGTACATAGTCTCTCTTGTAGGGTCCCTTCAAATCCATCAGTGAGTTCTCACTGCCATCAGTCATCAGTCTTCTTCAATAGGGTGAATAAGAAAGAAAAATTCTACTGTTGTTATCCCACTGTATTATTTACATGTAAAACAAAAAAAGAACTCAATTTTGTGTCACTATGAATTTTTTTCAGTTAAACAACTAATGATACAAGATCCTTGCCCCAAATTTTATCTTTCTGATAACTTATCTTCACAAAAATATTTTTCTCTTAAAGAGTGATAGTTCTTGCTTTAGCCCTCTAACCAAGTGTGTGTCTTCTGAGAAATCAGTAGATAGTATCTCTGAGATCTTCACTTCTTTATCAATATTCTTTTTATATCACATATGCTGGGAGGGTAGTGGTTTGTCAATACAACTTATCAGTATCAATACCTTTTCTCCTCTCCTTGGAGGATAAATAGAAGTTTTTTATAAAATTAAGACAATTAAAAGACAAAAATCCAAACCAAACCAATAAAAAACCCCCCCAAAAAACTATCCAATAAAGATCAGTTTCCTAAAATAGCTACCATTATTTGCTTAGGAAAAAACGTTGGTAGTAGATATGAATTGTTATTTTTTTAATTGAAAACATATTATTAAATTGTTGAAGTGAAAAGTACTTTAAACTAAAACAAGAAAACGTTTAATAAAACATTTCAGACTTCTGAGTGATTTTTGTCAAATTTGTCAACACATTCTTAAAACATTGTGAAAACAGGAAAAAAAAAAGTGTGAAAATTTTTCCAGCTACTTCATATTAGATTCGACTCCACTAACCTTTTCTCAGCTCAGAGCATTATAAATGCCATCTTTCCTTATGACGCTTAAGATGGAAAAAAAAAGATGCTTTATTTGCCCTGTAGATTTAATAGCTGGAGAAAAGGTGTCAGTGCTCAGACTAACAATGAACAGTGTTGATGGTTTTGCAAAAATTCTGGCATGAACTTTTGGGTTGCAGGGCTGAGTGAATGGCTTAAGAAGAGGAGCAGAAATGATACGTGGTATCTTCAGGAGGCAGGGTAATGCACCAGGGAATGGAGTTTGTGGCATCTGGTTTAGAGTTGCTAAAACAAGAAAGCCACCTCCAGCACAGTCATAATGCAGAGGTACTTTATTTTGCTGTAAACATCCCAGCTTGGTAACTACAGGCTCCAAGACCTATAAAGTCTGAATAGCAAAATAAATTCTCATTCCTTGACTTCATCACTTCCATAACTAAACCTTTTCTACTATCCAAGATAAATCTGTCTTAACTATCTTAGTTCCCTCGAAAATATTGTGCAGTTCTATCAAAAAAACCCCAACAACCAAACCCCAAAACTATTCCTCATTTTGCTGCTAACCTTTACCTTCCTGTTAATAGTTCTCTCAGAAAAAATATATGTGTTCATGTTATGGGAATGTCTGCTGCTGGGAAGAGTAGGAAGGAGAGACAAAGGAGGAGGTTATGGTTATCAAGGACAAATTGAAGAGGGCTCTGAGGAACCTGGTTTAGTGGAAGGTGTCCCTGTCCATGGCAAGGGGTGGGATTGGATGAGCTTTAAGGTCCCTTCCAATCCAGACCATTATATGACTATTAGGATCTAGCTGCTTTGGCCATATGCAATTATCTTGGCTAAGGAAACTGGTGGAACTTAAAGTATTGGTATGTGAAATAAATCTGATTGTTTGAAATGTATAGAAACACATCAGGAAAGCTTTCATTGTAGTGTTCAAAAAGATACTGAGAAATAAGGAAAAGTCAGAACTGACCACAAAAGGGAAATGGGTGATTAGAGAATAAAGGTTTATTAATGACTTGTTGAAACAGTCAGAGGCAACTTTTTCCTGTGCCTTTTATAGATAATCCCGGTAGCAATTCTGTCCCAAATAGCTGTGCCTTGAATTTAAATTCGTTCTTTCAATATTTGTGTAGTGACTCAAAAATTCCCTTTCTGTAAATATTCCCAACAGGATAAGGTGGATATTGAAATGTTTGCACACAAAAGGTGTAGTCACTGTGAAAGCAAATCCATTTAAAAGTGTTGAGCAAATATTCAGAGGAAATGAGAATAAAATGAACGAAAAAGGCTTTAAGGGGGTTTGGAAAGGAGGCAGGTGAAGTCATTGTGATAGTGCCATGTCAGATTAGTGCTCTGAAAGCGCTGTAGGGTGCAAAGTAGTTAAGACATTGCTTACCCCTGCAATAAAGCAAGTATTATTTTTACTCACATTAATCAGTAGACTTGTAAACCCATTAGAGAACACAGTCCATGTATAATAGGAAGCGGAAAAAAATCAATATAAAATGGTAAACTAGTAACAATGAATGAAACTTAATGAGTTTTCTGTGATTTTCTACCTTTTCAAATTGCATTACTTTTTAGAATAAACCCTTCAGAGAGCTTGCTGTAACCTGACTGAAATACTGCAGAACAAATTAGTAACTAAACAGGGCATTAAAATAAAGGAGTTATTCAGTAATATGATCCTTTATATAGGGGTCCTAACTGCTACTCTACTACTAGGCTGTTCTGATATGTTTTTT
Source organism: Serilophus lunatus (assembly GCA_013399895.1). Classification (NCBI taxonomy): domain Eukaryota; kingdom Metazoa; phylum Chordata; class Aves; order Passeriformes; family Eurylaimidae; genus Serilophus; species Serilophus lunatus. Next base: position 65,903 of record VXBA01004645.1, read on the forward strand.
TCCAAACGTATTTAGATTCAATTACTTTGATTGGGGAGTTACACGGTGCTCCTCTTGAAGTAGCTCTACTGTAGTCAGGGAACCCTAGGCTCAGGAAGGAGCCGCCTTGCACTCAGACATCCACTTGCCAAGAGCTTGTGGTCAGAAGATAGTTAAGAAGGAAACTGGTGGGATTCAAAATTGTCTAGGAAGCGTTCAAGCTAATTGTATCCCTGACCTCCAAGAAATGGCCTCCAGAATGGGTCAGTGTTTAAATGGGCAGGAAGGACTTGAAGGAGCCTCCATGAGACAGCTGTGGTTGGTTACCACAATTGCTACACTGTCTGGATGCAGAAAAGGACGAGTTTGGTTGATGTTAACATTCTGCATCTACAGAGGAAGAAAGCTTCACTATCCTGATTAGGCTCTCTGCTTTGAAATACTTGTGGCCAAACCTTGATCCCCTTACTGTTGTTTCATTGTATCCAGTGGAAAGGTGCAATTGCACCCGGAAAGGATCTTAGGTCACCTCACATAAGTTCTTACAGTTAGTGAGGGAAAAATTTAGAACTTAGAGATAGGGAAGACCTCGCTACCAATGTGAAAACGCAGTAAAGCGAACAAATATAAATGAACCACATTTTTACATCCACAAACCTGTATATTGCAATTACTCAAGAATGAATAACCCTCTACCCATACACAAACGCTGCTGTTTAAAAGAATACGAAGACATTTTGCAGCACTGGAAAATGTAAGGAATAAATATGTGTCTCAGCTGTACAATACTGTTGTCTTGGATTTTAAAGAGTTCTCTGTCCTCTTGTTTCTATTCAACCAGGACATTTAGCACTGCTATCATCTTAAGACAATCTCCTTTATCAAGCAAAGTGTATTTTGAATATACTAAGTAATAATAAAATCCAATTGTTGTGATTGAAAACATTCATCTTACATTAAATGGATGGTTCCCTTCTAACCCGGGTTTGTTTGCTGTTCTCAGTGCAGAGCTGCCTAATGCTCTCTGTTGTACCCTAATACTTTTGAGATGACTTTTTCTGCCTTGTATTCCAAAAAGGAGTCATATGGGAACAACTCCTGCTATTGACACTATAAGCATAATCCATAACTCTGCAGGTGAGTCACCATGACTCTGCATGAGAAAGTGTATCTTTTATTCACTGACTGCTCACCACCTTTATCAGTTTGAGGAAAACATCATACACAGGTTCTGCACAATAGGGAAGTCAGTCAGAGCCAGGATATGTGATAGACAGAAGGTCATGCATGTTGCTCTCTCCACAGCATGGCCTGTAGCTGCACAGAAGCAAAAAAATTAAATAGAGTTTTTACTTCCAGGAGTCCAACACTGAACAACCTGAAAACCAGGCAAAGTCAAGACATGATCTTCAGTGAGTTATGAGGGGAAGGAAAATTACATTATCTTAATGGAGGGATAATTTCATCAGTGCTTGGCCACTTAAACCAGATTCTTGTGTTCAAGGTAAATAACAAGTTGTCCAAAATAAACAGAAGACAAGTAGTCCATGCCCAAGTATGCAATGCTATCCAGATATACAATGCACAAAATTTAGTAGAATTACATTGATATCAGAAACATGAACCATCAGAGAATAATTGATGTGCATAACGGTGGGTCAAGCCTATAAATACAAACAGTGAAAATCATCTCTTTGCTCACCTTATTTCAGGGTTGGAAAGTGAATCTGCCCCTCCCATCATCTCACCAAAATGTGAGAACAGGAAAAGGAGAGAGCCCCTGCCACCCCCCAGGAACAAAACCCCACAGATAGTGTAGATGTCAAATTTCAGTGAAACAGAAACATTCTGAAGAAATAATGCTTTTGATTATGGATTTTTAATGTCCCACATAAAAACAGTGTTTAGAGAGCCCAGATGTTATAATGGTGGTTCTAACCCTTAGAAAGACACTAAAAAATGACCTTCAAAGTAATCCCTTCTATTGCACCAGCATACTAATACAATAGATATGGGATTAGATTAAATTAAAAACTGAAATACTTTTGAAGACCATCCCATCATCCATCCAGTGCAGAGTCACCTGGAGGTTTTTCATAATTTTCCATTCACTTTTACTAGGGAGTCAGGGCTTTCTCCAAAAGAGCTTCCTTTGGAGTCTATTCCAGGTTTTCAATGAGGTTTTCATTAGCATTCTCCTCCCTAATATTTTCCATTGCCTAATTTAATCCCATTATATCTAATTACACTCCCCTGAGCAACTTGAAACTATTCTTATCCCTCCCTTCAGATACTTACAGAACAATTATCTTGCTCTGTATCCTTGTTTGCCAAGTTACAGCTGTTTAGTTGTTTTAACCTTCTATTCCATTAACTTGACTTTCCTGCTGTCCAAAGCCTATACAGTACCTCATTTAATAAGAAAGACTTAGAATGACTCGCATTATTTTAAGCAAATGAGTTAGGCTTGCAAAATATTTGTCTCTTCCTTGCAATAATAGTCACAAGCATTCCATCACACTTGAAAATCCTAGTTCCTGGCATCCTGTGAATGGTTATCAAATAGATTTGACCTTTTAATAATTTCATAATTGGTGTACTGGTGTGCTGCTGCTGAATATTATTGACTTCAAGAATTTGTTGGCTAAGTTCTTGCATTAGATGAGAGAAGAAAAAAAAAAACCACCAAAATAGCTGTCCTATTGTTCGAAGCTGATGATGTCATTTAAGGATTTCTGACCAAGACTTTGGAATATCCACCAAGGAAGAGATTATCTGATGTCAACTGCAAGATCAGATTTACTGGATGATTTCCATCAGTAAATGTTTGTGGCACAGCTTGCAGACTACTGGCTTTTAATCATTTCTAAAGTTCTCCCAAAGAGAAAATTTTACAGAATAGAGGGAATAATAGTTTGGTAAAGTCGATGTAAACTAAATCACTACATTATGGGTCAATATAAATGTTCTGTTCTGTTCAGATTCATATTTTTAGCAATAACAAAACTCTGGCCAATTAAGTCTTGACTCATCTCACCTAAAGGCAGCCACGCAGAAGATATGCATTCAGACTAACCTAGTTCCTCCTCAGGCAACTCTAGAAAGTGATGTATTTCACCTGTCTTTGATATTGATCTTGGTGTATAACATGCTGCTAGAGCATATTTTTGTGATCTACCAGTTACATGAAAACTGAAAATGCTTTGGACGCAAGCAGCTTTGAAAACAACTCACCAGGCTGTAATGCTCTCAAAAACCCCCAAGGTATTTAATGAGCGGTGACATACACAAAGTCTTTTTCCTAATCAATTTGTGTAGCTTGCTCTTCTGGCTTCCTCTCCTTCCTGTACCCTGTGTCCTGCATGATAAAAAGTCATGGTGCTCTCCAGCCACTCTTAAATTCCACAGCTGTCCTGTGGGAAAGGGCAGATTGTGTGCTGCTGCAGATATGGCAATGTCCCCACCAGCATATGGCTACCCAGACTGGATGGATATCTACCTACACAGCACTGTATTTTTCACAGTGTGATTACTGGGTCATAGAATCATAGAATGATTCTGGTTGGAAGGGACTCAAGATTGAACCGCCTCCTGCCATGGGCAGGGCCACCTTCCACTGGACCAGGTTGCTCAGAGCCCCATCCAGCCTGAACCTGGGCACTTCCAGGATCACCTCCTCTAGCCAGTTTCCAATCTTCTATACATCTTAGAAATGTAGCATCACCAGGATATTACAGGAGAATTGCGAACCCGTCTTCAAATCTGACTGAAACAGAACAAGAGGTCCCAGAGTTACTAAGTAGAGAACACAGATACACAAATGACAGTATGCTTGCAGAAGCCTATTTTCCCTTCAGAAATTCAGCTAAAGAAAAAAACCAAACCCTTTAAACGGAATTAAATCATAACTTTTTTTCAGGGACTTGCTATCATTTTCCTCCTTGATGACATGAAAATTGAGAAACTGGAAATCCAATTACAAAGGCTAGATAAAAGGGAGTGATAGCCAAGAATTTTAATTGGATGGAGAAGATGTTGAAGGCATGTTCACTAGATACATGCTTTAAGAGCCGTAGCACTACAAGTGTACAGGCAGAGGTCATTGTAGAAAGAGATATAGGTGATTTAAACACAGAAACTGAGAAACACAGCTCTGGCATTCAATCAATAGGGCCAGTGAGAACTGCTGGGCCTTTGATGCAGTTCATTACTTCAAGAGGTAATAAACAGCAATATTGAAATTTAGAATATGGCCAACTCCAAAATTGCTTATGTCATTATTTATTTAAATAAAGGCATTTTTATTTAAAGCATGAAGACTCTCAGTAGCAGATGCAAAGAGTTTGTCAAATTTCTATTTCCCAGGCTTACTGCAAGGAAGAAAACATGTTGTTTGGGACACTTTTCTAAACAGCTCTCATTGTCTTGATGATGATCATGATGATGACAACGATTATTTCTGTATGCTGTAGCAGTAGAAAAAGATGAGATAGTCTGCTCTTTCCTGTACAGCAAGATGACCCAAAATCCTCCTGACACTTTAAATTAGAAAAGACTAAGTCGTTTGAATTGAAACATGATTTGAACTTTACAGAACTTCCTGTTAAGCATGAAAATGAGCCATCAATTAGCCCTTTTAAGGAAAGCAACTGGTTTGCATGTGGGAAAAAAAAAAAATCAAATTTTAAATGGAGATGAGCATGAGTATTCCTTAAAACGGTTTGGTAAATCTTATCTTGTGGCATCTCCAGACCCATGGGATGCTGGCATTTGAACTGCAGTGCAAACCCAATAGCAAAATTCTCACTAAGACTTGAGGATTTCAGTCATCAGAATGAGATCGTCTATCAGGCCTTCTTGTTCAGTCCCAGTGAAAACAGGAATGTACCAGTGAATGAATCCAACTACTATTCAGGCTGAGGTGTGTGGATTTAATCTCTTTCTCTGAAAGAACAGCCCAGCATTTGACAAGACTTCGGAGTTAGGATATATACCATGAATTAAATTCCTTTGCTGCTGGGCTCTGTTTGTGGGGAAACTATTTACCTTTTAAATGATGCACTTTCTCAGACCTGTCAGTGGAAAGCAGACCCACACCTGACTCTATAGCTTCTGTTAATGGACCTGGACAAGTTTTATTGGAAGGACTGCAGGGAAACAGAAACAGCCACACCAGGTTTGATGGCCCATCCAGTGAAGTTGTTGATGTTAGATCTTCCAGGGAACAGATATAAACATGCCCATAATGGATACTATAAAGATCCTGTCAGCAGAGGAAATGTTCCACTAATCCATATGTCTGCAATGCAGGCAATGATATTTCCTCTGGCACTGGAAATATGGACAACCTTCAGGAAGGACAGTCAACCCCTGACTGCACAGAGGGACAATGGATCATATCTTTGAAGAGTTAAAAAACCTGGGATTTACTCATTAACCTCTGCTTGTACTCACAGATTCCAGAGAAGGTTTGGAAAGGTTTGGAAAGGAAGAGATTGGGAAGGTTTGGAAAGGGAAGGTTTGGGAAGGGAAAGTTTGGGAAGGTTTGAGAAGGTTTGGGAAGGGATGGGATTCTGGCCTAACCCTAGAAGTCGGTGCTGCCTCACCTGTCCTGCCACCTTCAAGCAAAAAGGAGAGTACCCATGTTCCTATGTCCAAGTAATGCAGCAGTACCCCATTCTGGATATCATCAGGCACACACCATCTCTGCACTCAAAATGACTAGTTCATAATCTGCTCACCTATTACTGTACACTAAGGAGCTGGCAGCCTTGCTTTTGGGGAATGGATTTATTCTCCTCCACTGTCTGAAAGGTCAGATTTTCCTGACCTCCACAAATAATTGGTAATACTAAAACATGCTGGAGAACTGAGAACTATTTTTAATGTGCTATTTAAAATAATATTAGGGAAAGGAGATATGAAGTAACTGAAATGGTCACTTTGTAACACTTTTTTAAACTTCTAATAAAAATTGTAAGTATAAAAAACTCCAGATAGTGCTCTGAAACAAATGGTTTTACAGGAACCTCAATGTATACCAGAAGAACTGAAAATGAAAAAATATTTATGTACCTATTTGTATTTCTGATTTATTTCTGTGTTCGTATCTACATTTTCTCTAGATCAAAATCTCCAAAATCTAAGGTTATTTATAATACCTTCAAAACAACCTTTTATGTAGATCTAGAATTTTAATTTAAAATGTTATCTCTTTAGAGTTATTTTAAACTAGTTTGATTCTCCATTAGTAGAGCTATATGGAGACATATTGACACCTATACCTTTCAATAGTCCCTCTCCTTCTTCGCTTTAAAGGTTGTTTCTGCTTGCAAGCTCTTTCCCTTTCCAGCAGGTAATTGCAGAGACTATTGCCACCACCTCTGGAGACTTATAATCTCTCCCCCTGGAAGCCAGTTATAAGTGTTACATAAATATATATAACTCTATTGAATTATTTTCTTACCCTTCCTTTGCTACAGATCTATCTACTAGTTACTTCTGTTTAAATATACCCCCCCCCCCCCCCCCAGCTTCCTTATCTCGAAAGAATCAGGCACAGTCTGTCTGAGAACAAACTTGATTATAAGGTAGCAAAAAGAGATGGCAGCAAGTCAAAGAACATTATAGATGTCATTTGCCAAAGGAATTTTGTTACACCTTATGGAGACTGAATAATGGCACAGAGTTTGGGAGGTGTTTTTGGTAGCTGGACTTTTTGCAGTGGGATTTTTATTGTAATATTGTGATAGTAAAGGTTTTTAGGCCCTATAATTATAGTTTGGTCTGTGTCTCTTCCTAGAAGTTCCTTTTGGGGGCTGAGTAAAACACTCATACAGGTGAGAGAATTAATGTCAGAAAATATTGGGTATGGCCTGATGTGAGCTAACCATCAAGAAATCTCTTTGGCTATAGTTGAGAGGAAACCACCACCAAATGATGACTCAGCTGACCTGGCTTAGGTAGCTGTCTCAGTATAAAAAGTTTTTATCATCAAAGTGCCTATTTCCCTCCAATGATTATAATGGAAATCTTGACAGCTAGCTCAGATAAAGAATCATTAAAGAAAACTACAATTTTGTTAGAATAAACCTGTCCAACAGACAGCAAATGGTCCTAAAGAAATCTTTCAAAAAGGAATACAAATAGTAGTGTAAAAGAGGTCGCAAAAACTTAGAGTGAGACAGTTATGAGCTGTATGATCAGCCACAGACAAAAAAATTGCCTATTAGCAAGCACAGCAACTGTTGTGTTGACTCTACGGAATGAGAACTTTTGCAAAGATACGCAAAAGGAAGTAACATTTTCCAAAAACCGAGCGGATAAAGTAGTCTATGATGGAGTCTAGGAAAATTAAATGTTAATTTTTCTTTTGTGCTTGCATTTCTGCAAGTACTTATTTCTCTTGCTTTCCTGACCAATAACATCTGCATATACACTAATAGCTGATCATGGACACTTAGGAGCATTTAAAGGCTGAAGATTATTCAGAAAAAGCAGTAGAGCCCTTCCCCATGACATCCTGCTGATCCCTCTACATTTCTCAGGAAGCATTGGTGTCTAGAGGACTAACTGAATCTTTGCAGCTTAGTCAATTATTCATCCTGCTGCTGATATCATCAGTATGACACTAACAACTAAAACTAAGGGAGTTGATTAACCTGGTGTCTAGCTCATGTTTTTTTCAGTTTTCCTTTGTAGACCATGCTTTCAAGATCTCTAATCATTCTTCCTTATCTTCACTGAACTGTCTTCAACTAGGCCACATACCTCTTGATGTTTGCTGAACAAAGTCATCTGGCTCAGCTCAGTTTTAAGTAAACACAAGCAAAGAGTGGTGCAAAGCTGTGCTGGAGCACAAGAGGCAAAGACTGTTGTTGAGAACAAGACAATTATGTTAATAACTTCTTATCCTCAGACTACATGTGCTCTTGGGAGTTGTCAACTGAGTCCTAAAGAATGCTGAGCCATTGGTATTCACCATCTTTATTCAAATTAAACCACATAAATAAAAAGTACCAACAGACAACAGCCTTTGAAGATACTGAATCTGCAATGCATATTGCTTTTCGTTGCTCTGCTTTATTTTAATTTTAAATATTAATGAAGTTTCAGAGAGGAGATAAGGCTGCAGGGCACACCTGAACCTGCACCTGGGAAGTGCTGCTGGTTCTGGTCACTGGGGGCTGTGAGTTTTGGTTATCCACCAGCTCTTCTTGCTTTGATCAGCCTGACATCTGCAATTACTGGAGCCCAGTAAGTACTGAGCTAAAAACTCTCAGAGCAGAATAGTCACACATCGGGAAGACTAAATATGTTTTCTAAATAAAATCCACTGTTTGGAATTCCCAACTTTCCAACACCTCTCCAGTTTTTTAGTATCCTTTCTGTTCCTTCTTTTTGATCTCACAAGACTCAGAGCCTCCCCTCAGTCCCTGCAGTTCCCTTTCACCACACTTTGTAACATTTCGAGAGAGACAGTAAAATGGGGAAAAGAGAGAAAAATAATTTTTCCTGTATTTCCCTTGTTCCCTCAGAATATAATCCATGCCTCTCGTCTTCTTCCTAAACTATGTCAGCCAGCCTTGGAACCAGTCTCCAAACATTGTGTGATCCCCATATACAACGATAAGTGAAGCAGGGCAAATGCCTTGGACATCAGGAGAAAAATACATATTAACTACCAAAAGAAAATCCTGAACAAGAGCAAAGTCAGGACATCTTGCAGCATAAGGATTAGTTGTCACAGAATGTTCTATTAAAGGTATATTATTGCTTCTGTCATTATCTTAATAGCCTGATGGTTGTGGTAAATATTTACAGCAATCCAGTAAGGTGAGAAATTCTGTACTACTAGAAATGAAAACAGTCACTATTTTAGTTTTGAGGAAAAACAGCCGACTTCTGTTGAAGTTCAATTTTCAATTTTCCATTGAGAAATTTTCTCTCCTTCCTCATTCTGACTGGTTGTAGTACTACCAGCAGCTCTGCAGGTTGAGGCCAGCTGGTCCTACCCTTAAATCAAAGCAATGACCTGATGGAACCTCAAGCTAAATCCCTTCACTCCTCCTCCTTTCATAACCCATATTTTCACTCTCACAGAGCCGAGCATAGGGCCACAATGTCACAACAAGCTGCCTTGTGGCGGAGTCCTGCATCATGGAATGCTGTATTCCCTGAGACAGCAGAGGAAGCACAGGCTGGTGAGATAACACTAATCATCAAACAGCCCTGAATAGAACAGGGAAACAAACATGTTGGCTGTCACTTATGATAGCATACACTGTCCAATTTCATTCAGCTTTAATACTCACCTACTTTCCTACTTAAGCATAGGGGATTCTTAATTAACTTTTCCTAACATGTCACTCTCAGTTGTATTCACTGTATGCATTACCCAGTCTAGATATATTTGGGAAAGGACATGTAAGAACAAAAGTCTTTCCAATTATGCAAAAATGGGGCAGCTAGAAACTCATACACCTTAACAAGTTTAATCACTTGAGTATATGCCTCTGGCATGCCTGATTTTATTTTAGAATTTCCTTGTGTGGGAGAAGATGACTGAGACCTCAAATTGTACAGACAAATGAAGTTCATTAATTTTATTTTTTTTCCCAATTTATTCATTCTAGAAAGGTCTTCTATATTTTATGCTAGTTGCATTATTGCTAGATATTGTTCTTTAAACATAAAATGGAGAGCCCCACAATTCCTACATTTTAGTCACAGTTTTCTCAACTGCTACACTCTCCATTAACTTCAGAGATTTTTTTTAGATGATAGTTGAGCACTCCACACACAACATGGAAAACAGCATATCAAAGCTTGATCTTTTTTTTGAGTGATATCACACATACTACATCAGGTTGTGTCTTGTCCAAGAACATCACCTCACCCTTTCTAATTTGGCTCAATTCCTCACCATGCCTATCCATACCAGCAGCATTCTTTAGGGTTTTTTTTTCTGTATTACCTCAGTTCTGTATTCACAGAGGACACAACGGAAAATGATCTGCACAAAGTAGTGATCAGCCTTAATCATGAAGTTTGTGTCCGAGAATGTTCATGTCTGTGAGAACCAAATCTGGGAATAAAGTCTCTTCTATGTGATAAAATTTGCAGTAAATAACACAAGCTCCCTGACACTCACCCTCCTTTTGTTGTACTGATTCCATTTAAAGAGACACTTGAAAAGGTCTTATTTTGCTAAATTTTGCTAAAAAGGTTTTAAAAAAAGAGCTAAAAGGACTTCCCACTGAGAACATGGTATGACTTGATTTAGAACTTACCTACCTAAGGAAAACAAAGCAAGTAAGGAAAAAAATTTGAAGGAGAAAAAATAAGAAAAAAACCCAGACAACTGGGTCACTTTGGCAACAGGAAGAAGAATGGTAAATGGAAGATTTGGAAAATTTGAATAGGGTGAAGTCCCAAAGAACTGGGATTCCCATTTCTGTTGGAATGAGGAAAGGGTCTTGATCTCCACAGTTTTTGCCTCCCTTACCTATGCCCTGACATGGACATTGTGTTCAAACAAAATAACCTCATTACAGTGGTCCAGGCTGGAGGCTTAGATTGGACATCAGGAAGAATTTCATGACAGGAAAAGGGATTAGATATTGGAATGGACTGTTCAGAGAGTCACCATCCCTGGAGGTGTTTAAGTAAAGACCGGATGTGGCCACGATTCAGTGCCATGATCTAGTTGACATGTTGGTGTTTGGTCATAAGTTGTAGTTGATGATCTCAGGATTCTTTTCCAGTCTTACTGATTCTGTGATTCTGCAGTTATTTCTGTGAGCCAGCACCAGAACCTCAGTGCAACAAAAACATTGCACAGCCCTGGAATCCCATCTCTGCCAAAAAAAGCCAACAATCTGAATTATCCTGAAGGGTTTCTATTCAAGTACAGGTAGATTAAAAATCAAGGGGGAAAAAAAAAGAAAAAAAATTGTTTTCAATTGATCTTAGCTGCAGTTTTCTCCGAGTGAGAATGTGTTACTATAGCTTGCTCCTGCATTATCATCCTTTGCAAAAATAACATCTCATAATTAATGTCTGAAAAAAATAGCAGGTGTTCGAGGGTGGATTTTTCTCCCTTTCCTTCTCCCTTTTTTTTTTTTCTTTTGTATCATAAAGGTGAGTTAACAGCACTTTCTGTTCTGCTGAACTCAAGCTGGATCCAGCTGAACTTCAATTCATCCCAGCAGCAAACTGTTTATTAAAGACCTGTCAAATGCCCATATTCTGTGGATCATCACAGGAGCTGATGGTGTGACAAAGGCTTGAAATCCAGCGCACATCACTGGAGGATGCCATTAAAATGAAAGTGAGACCAAAACCTCGCAGCTGTCAGTCATTATCTAGGACATTCTCACACAGTAGATCTCACACACTTCCCTTCATCTGGCTTGGGTATCCTCTTCACACTTCTCCATTTTTTACTATAATGAAACAGCTTTTGAACAAAACCCCATTTTTTAAACAAAAAATCCATAAATCTCTATAAAAGATGTGCATTTCTCCTCCATTTCGAGTTCTCCCGCATGTCCAGTTAACCACTATATCTCTCTTTTTGGTCACCTGCTGCTTATTTAATAGGCTGTAATATTTTAGAACTTGAAAAGAAGCATAAATAGGAATGACTGAATTTCAACCATTAAAATAGAGCTTTCACAAGAAAAATTGTTCTCAGCCATTTGCCCTTAACTCAGACCAAGTCTGAAGATAACTTTGTTCCAGTTCAAATGAGGCTGACTAATAATGTTTCTGTCCTCATTATTTTTTGGGTTTTCTTCCATTTTTCCAATTGTGGGTTTGTCTGGGAATTTATTGGCTGTGATAGTTAGATCAAGGCTGTGTCATTGCTGTCAGCTACTAGCTCTTGGCCATGAGAAAAGGCTGGTCTTAGCTGTATGGACCAAAAGTAGGAAATACCTAAAGTTTCATAAGATTTTTCAGAAGAAGCTGATATCCAACCTACCAGATCAATGTTATACCCATTTATCTCAATCAACATCAGAGATAGTGTGTCAGAGCAAAAAATAATGGAGTGTTGACTCAGTCTTCAATAATTTTAGGGTCATGCTTGATTTACTTTAGGGTTACAGTATATTTTATTGGCTCTTGTCTTCACTCTTGAAGCCAGAACTCTTCTCATCACAAAACCAGTGGATATAGAAAGATACAAGAAAAAAACTACAGTATAATTACTCAACTGCACTCTCATCAAGTGTCCTACATAATTATGAAATGGTTCCACTTTTTATATCTATAATTACTACAAATTCATACTAAAAGGAAGGTCATCCATATTAGCACAGCTTTCAGATTTATTGCACTACTCTGCTACCGCTTTGATGTAAAAGAGTCTGACAAATATATTTGGTATAAAAAAAATATTAAGGGCAATTTTGCACGCGGATTTTTGTGAATAAAAATTTTTATTTTTAGAATCTTGTTGCACAACTTACCTTGCACTGCAATAATTTAAAAGTTTTATGTTATTATATACACAACAGCTTAAAAAGATGTCAGAATAATTCTAGTGCAGCTCCAGGTTAAATTCTGTTCCATTAAGAACAGGGAGTTAATAATGCCAGTCATACACTTCAACTTAAGGGTAATTACAAGTGTTTAAAAATATACTCTAAGTGTAATTACAGTGGAATTGCAGTAAAATGACTATGCAATGAAAAACACTCGATTACCCAGAATACCTGAGGCAGATGGAAACTTAGCTAAATCAGATGACTTAGTATTTCACCCAGGTACTTGGGAAATTTTTTCAGGGATGTCAGTTACTAAAAAACAGGAAAAATACAGTGATTTTGAAAAAAATTTGGTAAATTGCAGTTAAGGCAAATAGCACACAGGAGTAAGAGATTGTCCATGACATAGACAGTACAAAAAAGGGTAAGAAAATCAGGGTATTCATAACAAAGATTTTGATTTTGGCCTCAATTTCTAAATGCAGTTAAACACAATAGCAATTTAGGGGAGGGGTTAGACAGCACTTATTTAGACTGGAGAAAAAAAGAAGAGGATGATATGAGAAAAGCCTATGTAATGTTGCCCAGGAAATGAAGTTCCCATTAGAAGGACGCCTGGAAACATGAAAACCATCCTGGCTGCCTTCTGCTCTGCTTAGGAAAATGAGTCATACTTTTACATATTCTCTATGACTAAAAAGGATGGCACTCATGCATTGCTTGGCTATAGCAGCAGTGCTGCCTCCTGACAGAACAACCCTGGAGGCCCCAGATACTGATTAATTGCTCATGACATAAGGAGTCATGTTAATATCAGCAGCAGGATCTGGTTCCCAGGGAGAGAAATGGCAGACTGGTAATTCTTCTTGATCCACACTGGAACAAATAATGGAAATGAACATACAGATCAGATAATCCAAAACAAAAACCAAAACAAGAGCAGAAGATGAAGCAAGAAGGTTTTAAAAGAATATCTGTAAACATCCCTGAAAGAGCTCAGTGTTGGGCTGCATTTGGAGAGAATAAAATATTTTCTAGAACAAAATCTACAAAAACTCTGAACAGACTCAGGGCCCCTCTGATATAACCTGGAAAGGCTGATCAGGGTGGTGCAAGTTGTCCTCAAGCCTTGCACATGACATGGAGAAAGTCATGGCCTGATCTGTTACTACCCAAGATGTGCTGTGGCATGGATTCAGGGAGCTGGAAACATCAGCTTCTGAAAGAAATGAAAGGCGCGCAGACCAGCATGTCTGGATGAGTCAGTGGATGGGGAACTGGGCCAGTTGGAAGATTTGGTAAGACTGGGCACATACATCTCCCGCATTTCTGTAACCAACAGAGTCCTGGAACAGAAAATCCTGGATTATCCCAGGCTGAGTAACACAGAAGCCAATTGTTTTTGAGGGAAAAACTCCCTGGGAGTTCTTGCTTCTGTTTAATTCTGTAGTCCAAGTGAAAAGTTTCAAGGCTAGATAAAAAGTGTGTGAGGGAGAGAGGGAAAGGACAGGGGGGCATTTTCAGGCAGCCAACTTGATTGGGCCATCTTCAGTAGTATTGCAGCACCATATCCCCAGAAAAGAAGATGCGTTACCCCAGGCTGGTAGAAGCCCTTTAGGATGTGATGTCAAGGACTTACTCATTTTGCCAGAGCACACCCAAGGAGACCCCAGCTGAACCTGTAAAGAGCCTGTGGAAACTAGTCCTCCTGGAATGCCCAAGCTCCACATCCCCAGAGCACTTGAGAGTTGATAAAGGACAGAACTATTCTGGAGATGGAAGTTCAAGATCAGTAAAAAAAACAACAACAAAAAACCAAAAAAGAGAGCTAGGACTGCAGTGGATGCTCCTGAACTTATAAAAGATCTTGGAGAAGTCCTTGGTGCAGTTGAATGAAAGAAGAAAGGGCTACCTGCAATGGAAATGGGTCACCATCTTGCATTGTGAGATGTGGAGACATGACTGGGGGGTGATGGGTAAGGGGATTTAACAAGACTCATGGAAAATGTGGGACTGACTTTTTTTGTCTATGAATGAAGGAAATGGGCATCTGGAAAAGAAAATGCAGGAACAAATTAATTAAATACTGACACAATAGAAAGAGACTTCAGTCAATCCAAGACTGGATGGAACACTATTGCCCAATGAGCTGATTGTGGGAACTTGGAGACCACCAGCTGGACATGTGTTTTAGGGGGAAAAGGTTCTGTATTCAGATGTGGGCAGTGTAAAGCCAGTCCTGGAACTTTGCTAGAAAAACAATCTATGAAGGATACAGGGATAACCAGGCAAACAGTAAGAGTTGATTTTCACATGAATCTAGAGAAAACAGAGCCCATACTCATCACAGATGGAGAGAGTTGACAGGACAGCAGGAAAAGACTGGGGAAGATTTGGATTCTGGAAATCTTTCAGAAGCCTGTCCACAGGAACAAGTAATCAGTCTGATTACAATTTTCATGGTGACTCTGTTACAAACATCATAAGTAAGTGGCTAACAAATTAAATCTTTATAAAAGTATTTTGAAGAAGCTAATTATGTAAACTAGGATTTCTATGTGTTTAGGAATAACAATAATAGTGATAATAATAGCAATAGTAATAACAGCACAACAGTATGCTCTAAAACCATTCTGAAGTCAATTCTAGAGCTGTAATCTTGGACTCAGTGAAAATACAGAAAACATTGAGTAAACTGGAGATTGGCAGACCAGTACACCTTGAGAAGCTGCTCCTTCATGTCACAGTGGAAAAAAGGGGAGATTGAACAAGTCCCTGGCAAAACATATAATCATAGTATTATTTAAACTTTCATCAGTCCCAAAATCTCACAATATTTTTGGCTGAAATGCTAGCACAGACACGTTTTCTTTGAAAGACAGAGGATTAAATGGTAGAATCTGCTTTATATTCAGAATAGATGTTGACTAGGACGCTATAGTTAGCCAAATCTTCTGTAGAAATATGTATAGGGATGTGCAAGAAGAACCTTAAACGAAGTGAGGAGCACTGCACAGCGGGATGATGCTTGGGGTCAATCTGCCTAAAAATTTAAAACGAGATTAGAGTGAAGTACACTGCAACTTCCCAAGTGGACTGACTATAATACATCTGCAGTTATTGGGTGAGAAGAGGAGATTTTTGTGGGTTGAGTGTTATTAGGCTCAGAGTTGAACACTAGTGACAGTTTCTGCTTTACCTTCCTCTCCTTGCTTCCAAACTTTCAATAAAACTCACAGTCAGCAATGGACTTGGGTCAGAGTCCAATGGATGGGGCATGGCATATGAAGTAAAGTTTCCAGAGAAAAAGCCTTTGGTAAACAACCCTTGTCCAAAAGGAAATTCTGGTTGTGGTTAAATCTGTAAGACAGTCTCACCATGGGCTGCAAAACAGCATAGCTGTGGTTAGATTAGGCCATAGATTCTTGATCCAGCTCTTTAATACAGAAATCCAGGGGAAACTTGCCAGGTGGTTGGAAAAACTGCCTTGTTTTGATTTCATGGTCATATTGAGGCCTGGGTGTGAAAACACAGTAAGGCTGATGCTCTTCCAGATGGTGTTATTGGGAAGCTAATTGTAAACATTGTCTCAGACAGGAGTGGGAGGAACCAATTACTCCAGACAAGGCTCCTGTTTAGGGAAAGTTGAATGCTCCTTTTCCATCTTTTTAACTTTAGTTACTGAAGATGGGGAAAAGGCAGAGGTACTCTATACCTTCTTTGCCTCTGTTTTTAATAGTGAAACTGATGGTCTACAAAAGAAGTGCTTGCTTAAACTAGTTGACACAGGTAGGGAACAGTATAGCACCCCTGTGGTCCAGATGGAAGATTATTAGAGACCTATTGTTCTACCTAGATCCTCATAAGTCTGTGGGACCTGATGGGATTCATCCTAGGATGCTGAGAGAGCTGGCAGATGTGCTTGCTAAGCCTCTTTCAGTCATCTTTCAACAGTCTTGGCTTACTGGAGAGGTTCCAGATGATTGGAAGATGGCTAATGTGGCACCTATCTATAAGAAGGGCAAGAAGGAGGATCTGGGGAATTATAGACCTGTCAGCCTGACCTCGGTACCAGGGAAAATTATGGAGAGAATCATCTTAAGGGAACTTATGCTGCATCTACAGGAAAATAAGGGGATCAGATGTAGCCAGCATGGATTCAGGAGGGGGAGATCCTGCTTAACCAATCTAGTCTCCTTTTATGATCAGATGATTGATGAAGGGAAACCTGTGGATGTAGTGTACCTAGATTTTAGCAAAGCCTTTGATACTGTCTCCCATAGTAAACTCCTGGTGAACCAGGT
>VXBA01004645.1:83103-95039 GCA_013399895.1 Serilophus lunatus
CCTGGAGAAGAGGAGGCTCAGGGGTGACCTTATTGCTGTCTATAACCACCTGACAGGAGGCTGGAGTCAGGCGGGGTCTGTCTCTTCTCTCAGGCTCCCAGTGACAGGACGAGAGGACACAGTCTTAGGCTGCGCCAGTGGAGTTTCAGGTTGGATATCAGGAGAAACTTTTTCGCAGAGAGAGTGATTTCCCATTGGGATGGTCTTCCCAGGGAGGTGGTGGAGCTTAAGGATAGGTTGGATGACAAACTTAGTGACATGGTTTAGATGGTTTAGATGATGGGATGGTGTTGGATAGGCTGTTAAGTTAGGTAAAAGGTTGGACCTGATGATCTTTACGGTCTTTTCCAACCTTTTCCAATCTGACTACTTTGAGAAAATAGTGAGGTTACAGAAAATAACACTAGATAAGAACTTCCAGAAATAAAACTTGATATCAAAATGGAAAAGCTAGAAAACAAATTGTAAGAACCCTGACCATCCAGAATCAGAGTATTCCCTGAATGTTGCTACTTAATGTTTGAGCAATCTCTCATCTTGGTCTGAAGACCCAGAAAATGAGATACTCAAAGGCCAACACACTGAGGACCATGTGTGAAAACCAGTGTCTAGGAGAGCTTTCTGGACTACTGATCAGTTGCTGTCAGGGAAGAGGGCACTCTACAGGCCATGGATCCCATCCAAAATCTCTCATTTATCTCTGGGACACCTGACATTCTTCCCCCTGATGGATCTTGAGCTGGAAGATGATGAAAAACCCCAGGGTGAGGTGACAGTGCCAGCTCGGGAGTGCTGTTGTGATGTCTCTACACAGGGTATGCAACCAGCAGACCAAATGTAGAAATGTATATTAATGTCCTCACATGCTTTACACCTGAGTAGATGGAAAGAGTGTGAATTTAATCAGTTCAGACAAAATACCTTTGTGTATTTTGCCTCTAGAACAAGTATAGAGGCTCCCATCTGCAATGGTGTCAGAAAAACTTATAGCTGAATTAAGTTAGGGATTTATTTTATTTTTTTTCTCAGGTTGTAAATCTAGTACTTAATTACTTTTCAAATTCTTGCCAACATCTCATAGGAAAGAAGTCATCTCAGAGGGAAGAGGAAAGTTTAATTTCAATATCCATTTTTTTTCTCCCTCTCAGTTCCATGAAGAATATTTTTCAGCTTGGATCATCAAATCCCAATTAGCTGATTTTTTTTTCAACAAATAAACCATAAAGATATTTTTCAATTCCTTTTCCTCTTTTTTTTTTTTTTTTTTTTTTTTTAACTGAACACCATATTTCCAGTTGCCACTGAAACCTAGATAAACTCTTCTGGTTTTTTAATTATTTTTTAATGAAAAACTCCTCATTTTCATATCACTTCCAGGGTTTATTTCATATTTTATCTTTAAAACTTTTCTAAGTAAATGCACAGTTTTGATGTGGGTGCTAGAAAAGTCTCACAAACTCATGCCTCATTCACATGCAGCAGTTTCCCAGGTTCACCCACAATTTCAAGACAGAATCCAGACTTTTCCAGGCCCGTTTATCATCCCTCAAAACACATTTCTCCAAAGGCTTAGTGGCCAGTGCAACTGACAGAAGACAAACCAGCACTGTTTTGGGCATGGAGCAGAAAGCATTTAGGCATTAAAACAATTTGGCATGACTAACATTAATTTAGTATACTGTTTATGATTAAAACTGTCCAAACAGTTAGTCAGAGGGAGCTGAGTTTGCACAGCTTTGTCTAGATGTCTTATTTAGGATCTGGACCTCTGAGAAACAGGAATGCAGAGGTCCAGATGCTTCATGGTACACAAGTACAGAGTGGATAAATCTATCAGCGCTGTGTTGCCAGTGACAAAATGGTGGTTAAAACGCTCCAAGCCCTGCTGCTTTTAGCAAAGGGCATTGTATTAAATTCAAGTTTTACACTAGCCAACTCCTGTAGCTCTGGTCTATGGTGGGAAGAGGAACTTTCCAGTCGGCTGAAGGAGTACAGGTGGTTGAGTTTACCAGCTTTCCAAGTGTTTTTAATTTCTTTTTCCTTCCTGAAGTAATTAAATGCACATTCCTCAGCTGTGTTTAAAACAAATGGCCCACTCTCCCAATTCAGTTGCATTTCAAATGAAAGCCAGGCTTAATTACAGCTTTTGAAACCTTAAGACTTAATGCGTGCCCATTAAACACTAACCACCAATCCTTTACTGTCTCTTTTGCTGGCCCTTGGTGCTCACGGGCATGCAAGTGTGCGATGTGGGTCTGCATTTGTGGGGACCATCCTGTGAGGATGGATCACATGTGCCTGGCTTGGGAGGGCAGGCAGAGGCCAGGGAAAGAGGTAGCAGATATTTGACCTCTCGGAGGCTTGGAGAAATGTCTCCAGCTTGGAAACCATAGGATGGTGAGCTTGTCTCTTTGTTGGTTTTGCTACAGGATTTGAGTTGGGAAGAAGGTGGAGAGAAGCCTTGCATCTGGAGGCCACCAGCAGACCAGCATCTCCTGCCATTTTGCTGGCCAGATGTTGAGCTCTGTGGACCAATGGCACAAATGTGGTGTGTCCCTTCTGAGGGTCACAGCTGCACAGGATGGATCCCTAAGCTTGTCCCTGTGCAGGAAACACCGTGGGAATTATTGTTCGTACTTTATAGGCTTGGGAAGCCAGGGATTAAATGAGTTGTCAAAGGCCACACAGAGAGCCAGTGGCAGAGCAGGCAACATGTAGTGAGCCCTTACTGTACTCCGAGGCAGCTCCAGACCACACTGCATCCTAAAGGCAGACATTCAATAACCCTGTGGCTTGTATATGTGCTTAAATGGAAGACAAATTGGAGCATTTCTGCCTTTATTTGCACGACTAACAGCTGTCCAGACTTCTAAGACTGTACAGTGACTGATGAGTAGTTCAGCAAAGATCTCTAGCAGACAAAATAGATGTGAAACACACAGGGAGCTAGATGTTGAGCTTCCCTGCAAAAATCTCACTGACAGTCTTGCAATAAATCCATGATTTTATGGCCTATTTCTCAATCATATTCTGCTACATAATACCATGCTAAGAACTGCGAACTACCTTGCCAATGGAAATACACAGCTGGCAAGTGTTAAGTGCCTCCAGACCTGTTCAAGGAGTCATAACTTTAACAATATAAGCAAATAGATCATCAGCATATTCCTTTATGCATTTTTTAACCTCTTTTTCTTTCCTCTTCTCCTTCTTTCTCCTCATTTTCGGCTCCCATTTTCTTCTATCTCTCATTCTCCACCATCCCTCCCCCCCTAGTTGCTCCTCTAGTAGTGTTTAGAAGATTTCACAGTTTTCTCCCAACCCTGGAAAAAATGTAAGTTGATGCTGCTGATTGCCTTTGAAAACATTTGGAACAAATTATCTTTACTTTTGGAATCCGAATAAAAGAATGTGAGCCTCACTGGAGAAATATGAAATACAGGGTGGGATTCACAGAAGGTTTGTAGCTTCCCCCCCCTTTTCTTACAAAAACCCAAAACCAAAAAAAAGCAACAACTAAAAAAACTCCCACCAAAAAAACAAAAAACACTTAAAATTTTTTTTTCCCCTTCTTTTGGTTAGTTCAGGTTGCAAATATTTCATCTGGGGAAAATGAAGTCTAGAGAAGTGTTTTTTTTTGTGAAATGGCATCTTCATCAGTTCTTTTAAAAGCAAAAATGATGATTGTAAGGAGTCAGTTGTTAGCATGAACTCCATAAACCCAGTGAGCTTGATGAAGAAATGAAGCAGACTGGATTCTCTCTGTCTTCTCTAATGAGGGAGATTTTAAGTCACTAAAATCTCCTTTTTCTGCCTTATTCTGCTTTTAGATGATTTGACTCAGTTTCCCTGCCTGCTGCCACTGCGAGGTGCTGTGCAATTGCCATCAGTAGAACAACAGAGATCTCCTGGGGAAACATGCTATGTAAATTTAGGACAAATCACACATCTCCAAATCCAGACTTTCTTATGTGTAGAAGTATTTGTGTCCAAGATTTTATTTTTTTCTTATTGCAGAAAGTAGTGCCAACCACAATGTTTGGTCCCTAATAATCATAAAAATGGCTCAAATTTGGTGGAGGGAATTGGGAATAAGAGCTTTTTTTTTTTTTTTNGGGAATTGGGAAAAAAACTTTTTTTTTTTTTTTTTTTTTTTTCTCTTTAATATTATTTTTCCTTTTTATGTGTTTTCTTTTTCTATTTTGTGGTTGCTTTTTTTTAATTATTATTTTGATTTGTGTTGGCTTCAGAATCATGTCAAGTATAAATGAAAAAACACCATAATGAAAAGGTAGACAACTTTGCACTGCTACACTAACCTCTGTGAAATCAGTAACTAGCTGATCCACAGACATATGTTTGGATTTAGAAACATTACATCCTTTGCTTTTGAGACTTAATTAAGAGAAAATGAAGGCAAAACCTTGCCCTGTAGAGTACCAGCTATCAGTCCTAGTGTTGCTGGATGCCCTGAGTCACCGTGCCCTGACAGTTCTGGGCTTAGCCTTTCCCTGGAGAAACTTATAAACTGGGGAAAAGTGTCTCAAAAAGGTTTTCAACGGCTATCTATTGAGACTGCTTAGTTTGCAAAATAAATGGGAAGTCCTGGTGACAAAGACATTTTCCCATTTCTCTCTGCTTTTCTGGAGGATCTCCAGAGGAGCTGAAGCCTATCCACACTAAAAAGCTGACGTGGTTACTGAGTTCAACCTGGCAAAAAAATGAATATAAATTGCACTGAAGTTCAAATAATCTTTTTTAAAAGAGCAGATGAAAACTGTTTTCTAAGCTTTGGACTTTTTGTTTTGTTTCCTTGACTCATAAAGCTTTGGTGAATCCTGCCCTTAAGTGCCAGGGACAGCAATAGATGCCAAAACCTTGGCAAGTTCGAATCTGTTCATATAAACCCTGTGGGTGTGAATTTGATTCTTTCCAATGATTGTTTTGGAATGATTTGGTCACGTTGTTTTGACCTACTTTCTCTTGTTGCAAACTTCATCCAAGCTGGTTTTTGTTTATACAAAAAGGCTGTGAGTGCTATTTTATACACTGGTATATTATTTCTGATGCAGTTCATAAACAAGCTAAGGAAAAAAAAAAAAAAANAAGTAAAAAAAAAAAAAAAAAAAAAAAAAGAAAAAGGGAAAAAGTCACTTTAGGCAAAAAAACCCCAGAGCTTTTGGTCCAAACTGGAAAAAGTCCCAATGCAAAGAAGGAGGCTGAGACAGTGACTCTAACAGCTTTGAACCTCAGCACACAGTTAAACATAAGAATATGAGAAAGCAATGGAGAAAGAACCAATTGTGGTATATAGAGAAGAAGATGGCTCAGAAGACAAAATCAAGTCCTTCATGCCTTGTCATAAATTGAAGGGTTGAGAAGTAACTAGGAGAGGAAAGGTTTGGAGACCATCACCTGGCAATTCCCTACCGGATCACAGGCAACAAGGTACTGGTCCATGTGGGAATTTTTGGGAGACCCTCTCCTGGTTGCACTGACAGGCAGTTTGGGCTCATCAGAACTACTGGAATAGCAATAATAGGGATGGCTGGATTCCTGCTTCCTGGAGAGAGAACATGCCCTATGGAGCTGTTGAAAGATAGGAATCAGGAAGATCATAAAAGATGGGAAGGCAATAGTTGAGGCGGGGAGTCATTAAAGTGCTGAGAGTGGGAGGTAGTCTAAGAAAATATATTAGAAGCTGAAATGTAAACTTGAAGGGCAAATCTAACCCTTTACATCTAGGATTTTCAAAACACTCCTAGGGAGTGACATGCCACAAATTTTTACTGGAAGCTTGACATCTAGCAGCTTTTTATGCCTGTGGTAATCAGCCTCTTCATATCTGACAGCTGGACTGGGAGCAAGGGCTTTTTTCCCAGTGTTTACTGGCACCTTGGAACACTAGCATCACTTAGAAAAACACAAACCATCCTTTTGTCTCCAGCAGAGAACTCAGAAATTGTCATTAAGACCATCAGATTCCCATTTCCTATAGAACACAACCAGGAAAGCATCCTTTTGTTAGGTCAGTTTTGAACTGAAACAGAAAATTTTAAATGTTTAGTGTAAATAATTCTTCAACCCCAGGTTTCCCTGACTTTAGGAAATCCACATAAGCATACAGCTCCACTCAGCTTAAAAGCTTACAGTGATGAAATATTACCAATAAAATACTGTCAATAGACTTTCACATACAGTAATTGGAATGCAAAAGGTATTTAATTGTGAAGCAGGGCATGTATCATCTCTGAAGCCTGGTAAACTCTGAGAATAGCAGTATTTATAGCCTTTCCTTTTTCTGATTTCTGGTCTGTTCAAGACAAAGAAAACATCTTTAGGAAAAGTGTCAATCCTGTGGCAAAGGTTACTGATTAAAATGCTGCTCTGTAAATATGTATATACATCTACAATGTATGCATTATTCTGAAAGGAAGCCAGTCATCCAGACATTGATTTTCCTGCAAGAAATGTAATTCACTGATGCACAGTGGCTGCTGCAATTTAACAAGCCCTGTTTGCTCTTCTCGTATGTGGATTTCTGCATTCAAAGGATGTGGTTTGCTTATATGTTTGTGCATGTGTGTTGCAGAAGAGGGAAATCTTTACCTAGAAATCTTTATCTCCACCGAATGCTACCTNCCAGGGACAGCAATAGATGCCAAAACCTTGGCAAGTTCGAATCTGTTCATATAAACCCTGTGGGTGTGAATTTGATTCTTTCCAATGATTGTTTTGGAATGATTTGGTCACGTTGTTTTGACCTACTTTCTCTTGTTGCAAACTTCATCCAAGCTGGTTTTTGTTTATACAAAAAGGCTGTGAGTGCTATTTTATACACTGGTATATTATTTCTGATGCAGTTCATAAACAAGCTAAGGAAAAAAAAAAAAAAAAAAAAAAAAGGGAAAAAAACACTNTACTTCCAGGTGAGTGGAAGCTGATGTTAGGAAGAAATTCCTGACTACGAGAGTGCAGCCTCCCAGGCTGCACTATCAAATCTCTCATAGAATAAAAATATGATTTGGGTTGGTAGGGACATTAAAACTCATCTAGTTCCAACCACCCCTGCAATGTACCTTCCATTAGGCCAGGTTGCTTCAAGCCNCACTTTAGGCAAAAAAACCCCAGAGCTTTTGGTCCAAACTGGAAAAAGTCCCAATGCAAAGAAGGAGGCTGAGACAGTGACTCTAACAGCTTTGAACCTCAGCACACAGTTAAACATAAGAATATGAGAAAGCAATGGAGAAAGAACCAATTGTGGTATATAGAGAAGAAGATGGCTCAGAAGACAAAATCAAGTCCTTCATGCCTTGTCATAAATTGAAGGGTTGAGAAGTAACTAGGAGAGGAAAGGTTTGGAGACCATCACCTGGCAATTCCCTACCGGATCACAGGCAACAAGGTACTGGTCCATGTGGGAATTTTTGGGAGACCCTCTCCTGGTTGCACTGACAGGCAGTTTGGGCTCATCAGAACTACTGGAATAGCAATAATAGGGATGGCTGGATTCCTGCTTCCTGGAGAGAGAACATGCCCTATGGAGCTGTTGAAAGATAGGAATCAGGAAGATCATAAAAGATGGGAAGGCAATAGTTGAGGCGGGGAGTCATTAAAGTGCTGAGAGTGGGAGGTAGTCTAAGAAAATATATTAGAAGCTGAAATGTAAACTTGAAGGGCAAATCTAACCCTTTACATCTAGGATTTTCAAAACACTCCTAGGGAGTGACATGCCACAAATTTTTACTGGAAGCTTGACATCTAGCAGCTTTTTATGCCTGTGGTAATCAGCCTCTTCATATCTGACAGCTGGACTGGGAGCAAGGGCTTTTTTCCCAGTGTTTACTGGCACCTTGGAACACTAGCATCACTTAGAAAAACACAAACCATCCTTTTGTCTCCAGCAGAGAACTCAGAAATTGTCATTAAGACCATCAGATTCCCATTTCCTATAGAACACAACCAGGAAAGCATCCTTTTGTTAGGTCAGTTTTGAACTGAAACAGAAAATTTTAAATGTTTAGTGTAAATAATTCTTCAACCCCAGGTTTCCCTGACTTTAGGAAATCCACATAAGCATACAGCTCCACTCAGCTTAAAAGCTTACAGTGATGAAATATTACCAATAAAATACTGTCAATAGACTTTCACATACAGTAATTGGAATGCAAAAGGTATTTAATTGTGAAGCAGGGCATGTATCATCTCTGAAGCCTGGTAAACTCTGAGAATAGCAGTATTTATAGCCTTTCCTTTTTCTGATTTCTGGTCTGTTCAAGACAAAGAAAACATCTTTAGGAAAAGTGTCAATCCTGTGGCAAAGGTTACTGATTAAAATGCTGCTCTGTAAATATGTATATACATCTACAATGTATGCATTATTCTGAAAGGAAGCCAGTCATCCAGACATTGATTTTCCTGCAAGAAATGTAATTCACTGATGCACAGTGGCTGCTGCAATTTAACAAGCCCTGTTTGCTCTTCTCGTATGTGGATTTCTGCATTCAAAGGATGTGGTTTGCTTATATGTTTGTGCATGTGTGTTGCAGAAGAGGGAAATCTTTACCTAGAAATCTTTATCTCCACCGAATGCTACCTTTCAGCTAATGAGATTGCTGTCACCTAAATTTTCATTGTTTTAAGAGCAAGTGGCTGCCGACAGTTTCCTTTCAAGCTTGAATGATGAAAGGAAAACACCACGCTGCCTCATCTGGCTAGCTTGCTGAGAGCTAATGAGCCTGAGGCTGCACCCATCNGGGGGGAGGGGGCAAGAGGAGGGGGAAAGTGTTTGTTTTTATTTCTTTTTTACTTCCAGGTGAGTGGAAGCTGATGTTAGGAAGAAATTCCTGACTACGAGAGTGCAGCCTCCCAGGCTGCACTATCAAATCTCTCATAGAATAAAAATATGATTTGGGTTGGTAGGGACATTAAAACTCATCTAGTTCCAACCACCCCTGCAATGTACCTTCCATTAGGCCAGGTTGCTTCAAGCCCCCTCCAACCTGGCATTGAATATTTCCAGGGAGGGGGCAGCCACAGGTTTTCTGGGAAACATGTACCAGGCCCTCCCTAACCACACAGTCAAGACACTACTTACTCCAGAAGACCTGATTTATCAGCTGTTGGCAGAAGAAACCTGTCTTCCTTGTTGGTTTATGGAGTCTACAGATCTTTACAGAGAGAAACAGAAAAGATGTTTTTAGCTATTCTACCCATCCCATGGTTCCCCTCCAATTGCTCTTCAGTCAAATTTCTGAGTTCTCAAGAAAATAAATTTCTACTGTTTCCCTCGAGGATGGTCTTGGCAAATGAAGAAGTGCTTATCTTTTGGGAAGTCACTCTCTGCAGTGAAAAAAGGCTTTGCAAAGGCAGTCCTGACCCCAGAGAGGGGAAGAATGTGAAGAAGACACTGCTTTCCCCGTTTCTTGGGCAGAGGATTCCCAGAGGGATGGTCAGGGTCTAGACCCTGTGTGGCACAGGACTGACCAGTTCCTGCCAGGTCTCTGCCGGCTGCACAGCTCAAGGCAGATGTGCTGCAAGGAGGCAGAGCTGAGCACAGACGTCCTGCCCTGTGCCTTTTTAGTGGGCTGTTTTGTTTTATTTTGTCTGTGGCTGCCAACCAGCATTTTCTCCTCTGCTGCTGGAACAGCAGAAGCACTGGCTTGTTGGCACGGAAGCTACTTTTCCCTCTTGCTAAGCCTGTCTGAGTTATTATTGCACTGCAATCACCCCATCCTTTTTTTGCTTTCTGTGGCATCAGCATTTCTCTGCAATAGCTGTTGCAGTGCACTGTAACCCTGCGGATGTGCTCTGTAAGCCCTGAGCCTCAAATCACGGGAGCAATGTTTCCTTCTATGTGGTCTCTGCCTTCATTTTAAATAAGTATTAGGTCTGAAACATGGAACCCTATGTTTGATTTCCTTTATTTGCCTCCATCCACACCTTCCTGAACTGCTGCAGTAAATCCTTCGTATTAATTATTATCCTCTAAGACTTCACAGAATAGCAAATGCTTTTGCACTGCTTAAAGAATAGAGATGCAGAGTGGAGTGGCTCTTATCCAAAAGCTACAATCCAACCAGGACAAGATTAAGTATATTCAAAGCAAACACGCCCACAATCTAATCAAGACAAAAGAAGAAATCTTGACTCTGTTTGAGTTAATGGGAGTTTTGCCACTGACTTCNAGGTTTGGAGACCATCACCTGGCAATTCCCTACCGGATCACAGGCAACAAGGTACTGGTCCATGTGGGAATTTTTGGGAGACCCTCTCCTGGTTGCACTGACAGGCAGTTTGGGCTCATCAGAACTACTGGAATAGCAATAATAGGGATGGCTGGATTCCTGCTTCCTGGAGAGAGAACATGCCCTATGGAGCTGTTGAAAGATAGGAATCAGGAAGATCATAAAAGATGGGAAGGCAATAGTTGAGGCGGGGAGTCATTAAAGTGCTGAGAGTGGGAGGTAGTCTAAGAAAATATATTAGAAGCTGAAATGTAAACTTGAAGGGCAAATCTAACCCTTTACATCTAGGATTTTCAAAACACTCCTAGGGAGTGACATGCCACAAATTTTTACTGGAAGCTTGACATCTAGCAGCTTTTTATGCCTGTGGTAATCAGCCTCTTCATATCTGACAGCTGGACTGGGAGCAAGGGCTTTTTTCCCAGTGTTTACTGGCACCTTGGAACACTAGCATCACTTAGAAAAACACAAACCATCCTTTTGTCTCCAGCAGAGAACTCAGAAATTGTCATTAAGACCATCAGATTCCCATTTCCTATAGAACACAACCAGGAAAGCATCCTTTTGTTAGGTCAGTTTTGAACTGAAACAGAAAATTTTAAATGTTTAGTGTAAATAATTCTTCAACCCCAGGTTTCCCTGACTTTAGGAAATCCACATAAGCATACAGCTCCACTCAGCTTAAAAGCTTACAGTGATGAAATATTACCAATAAAATACTGTCAATAGACTTTCACATACAGTAATTGGAATGCAAAAGGTATTTAATTGTGAAGCAGGGCATGTATCATCTCTGAAGCCTGGTAAACTCTGAGAATAGCAGTATTTATAGCCTTTCCTTTTTCTGATTTCTGGTCTGTTCAAGACAAAGAAAACATCTTTAGGAAAAGTGTCAATCCTGTGGCAAAGGTTACTGATTAAAATGCTGCTCTGTAAATATGTATATACATCTACAATGTATGCATTATTCTGAAAGGAAGCCAGTCATCCAGACATTGATTTTCCTGCAAGAAATGTAATTCACTGATGCACAGTGGCTGCTGCAATTTAACAAGCCCTGTTTGCTCTTCTCGTATGTGGATTTCTGCATTCAAAGGATGTGGTTTGCTTATATGTTTGTGCATGTGTGTTGCAGAAGAGGGAAATCTTTACCTAGAAATCTTTATCTCCACCGAATGCTACCTTTCAGCTAATGAGATTGCTGTCACCTAAATTTTCATTGTTTTAAGAGCAAGTGGCTGCCGACAGTTTCCTTTCAAGCTTGAATGATGAAAGGAAAACACCACGCTGCCTCATCTGGCTAGCTTGCTGAGAGCTAATGAGCCTGAGGCTGCACCCATCTTTGCTATACTAGTGTGACCTTATGTCTGCTAATGCACAGGGAAAGAGTGAAAAATGTACTGCTAGTTCCCTCCAACAGTTCCCTGGGGACATGCTGAATGTGCCAAACAATTTAGTAAATATATATCAGGTTACTGTGTTGAAACATACTCAAATGTATTGCAACCCTGGGTATCTCAATCAAAGGATCATATTTTGTTTTTTGTTTATCTTCTTCCTCTGTGTTCAGCATTTGGCAAATTAACTTTAAAAAGGATAAATTTTCTTAATAATTTTTAAACATTGCACAAAAAAATCAATTAGTGCTTAATTTTATAATAGACTGCCTGAAATTTGTAACTGTTTTTT
>VXBA01004645.1:95502-115411 GCA_013399895.1 Serilophus lunatus
CTGCAGTGAAAAAAGGCTTTGCAAAGGCAGTCCTGACCCCAGAGAGGGGAAGAATGTGAAGAAGACACTGCTTTCCCCGTTTCTTGGGCAGAGGATTCCCAGAGGGATGGTCAGGGTCTAGACCCTGTGTGGCACAGGACTGACCAGTTCCTGCCAGGTCTCTGCCGGCTGCACAGCTCAAGGCAGATGTGCTGCAAGGAGGCAGAGCTGAGCACAGACGTCCTGCCCTGTGCCTTTTTAGTGGGCTGTTTTGTTTTATTTTGTCTGTGGCTGCCAACCAGCATTTTCTCCTCTGCTGCTGGAACAGCAGAAGCACTGGCTTGTTGGCACGGAAGCTACTTTTCCCTCTTACTAAGCCTGTCTGAGTTATTATTGCACTGCAATCACCCCATCCTTTTTTTGCTTTCTGTGGCATCAGCATTTCTCTGCAATAGCTGTTGCAGTGCACTGTAACCCTGCGGATGTGCTCTGTAAGCCCTGAGCCTCAAATCACGGGAGCAATGTTTCCTTCTATGTGGTCTCTGCCTTCATTTTAAATAAGTATTAGGTCTGAAACATGGAACCCTATGTTTGATTTCCTTTATTTGCCTCCATCCACACCTTCCTGAACTGCTGCAGTAAATCCTTCGTATTAATTATTATCCTCTAAGACTTCACAGAATAGCAAATGCTTTTGCACTGCTTAAAGAATAGAGATGCAGAGTGGAGTGGCTCTTATCCAAAAGCTACAATCCAACCAGGACAAGATTAAGTATATTCAAAGCAAACACGCCCACAATCTAATCAAGACAAAAGAAGAAATCTTGACTCTGTTTGAGTTAATGGGAGTTTTGCCACTGACTTCAGTGAGGTTAGGACTGCACCCAAGATAAACAAGTATGAGACAAGACAAAATAAAATAGTTTAGAATTGGGAAGGTTTGTGAATGAGTCATGGGAGAGTAAGGCAAGGCATATTTACTTTCTGGGGATTATAAAGATGAGGCAAAAATGAAATATAATTATTTATATATGCCTGACTGCAGTGATCGAGAAGTGAGGGGTCTCAACGTGCACTGTGGTGCAGGTCCACACCCTTCTGTCAGGTGCAGGGACACCACTGCTGGTGTTCCCCAGGGTTCAGTATGGAGGCTAGCCCTGTTTAATGTCTGTATTGATGATCTGGATGAGGAAATTGAGTGCACCTTCAGTACATTTGCAGACAGCATCAAATTGAGTGGGAGTGTTGATCTGCTGGAGAGTAGGAAATATCTGCAGAGGGCATCGTATGTCTGGTCCTGCTGGCAATCTGCTGATGGGGGGTCAGCACCATGTTTCAATAGACAGCATGACAAATGGCTCCACCAAAACCTCACCAATCACATTTTTCCTCATTTCAATTGTTCCCTCCTGCAAAAGTTCTGGAAGGTTTTTTACCACACTTTATTTTTCATTTTTTTGACAGCTGGAGAGCAATAACAAATCTCCTAAAACTAAATGAGACTCTTTTAATTAAAAACTAATAGAAATCAAATGTTTTCAAAGCAAAAAATGTTTTGGTTTGATGTGTTGTTTTTCTTTCTAATGTGTCCACCTTAGAAAAGCTTACTTTAAATTTTTTTTACCTTTTTTTTTTTTTCTTTTAAGGATAGGTTTCTTACTGATACAGTATGACTTGTGTTTACAACAACTCTTGTTCTTGCTCTCAGTGGAGAGTAAATAGGTGCTGGATCTTGTCTTAGAAAACACTGGCTACCTTCAGCCTCAAGGTCCTGCCATTCTCAAGATCTGTTGCTAGAGAGAGGAGCTACCACTGTTTCGTAAAAGAGTGCATGTGTATCTTCCTGCTTTGGGCTTGCTCTTTGCTGGGGTGAAAGACTTTGTATCTACTTGTTGTTTTCATCAGCAGCACAAAGCTGGAGACCAGGTACCCCTGGGGTACAGGGCTGCCTATACTGAGGCAAATACTATTTAATATCTTCATTGATGCAGTGGGCATTGGGACTCAGAGAGCCTGGAGAAGGTACCAGACTGGGAGGCTGAGGCACAGGATGAGTGTGGTGCTCCTGGGAGGGACAAATGGGAGAAACAGGTCTACAAGAATCCAATGAAGCTTAGAAAGGGGATGTGACAATTCCTGTCCCTAGGGAGGAACAACTGCAGACGTTTCATCCATGGAGATTCTCAAAAAACTGACTGGACAGAGCCCTGTACTGAGAGTTGGATTAGGCAACTTCAGTAGAACTCTACCTCTGCTTCAGTTAACAGAGGTTTCTTCACACACTTGTCAGGGCATTAGTAAACTGGTATGACTGAATCACCTCATGAAGCTAAAGATACTGTCAGAATAATATACCTATAATGGTTTTGGCCTCCATTAAAATATCATTTGTGAAACCACTCTTACCACCTTAGCTTACTATGCTGAGTGCACAGGAAATGTCTGGCATCCAAGTCCTCTTTGCTAAGACAGTAAGAGACTGTGTAAGAACAGATTACGGATAGTGCGATTTTTTTTCTACTGATAGTGATATTCAGACAGTAATAAGCAGCAGGGAGACCTTGAATTTTCTCCATTTTTTTCAATCTTCATAAGCTTGCTGTGGCTACTAGTTCCCCTGGAACTGCAGGCGAGCAGGATCCATATGCAGGCTTGAAGTACCCTTCTATCTCTTGCCTGGCTTCTGCAACAACCCTCTTCAAAGCAGCAAGAGGATGAAGATGAACCTAGACCAACCCAAGCGGAGAGTGTGTGATTGGTAATGAGTTCTCAAAAGAATCACAGAATCATTAGGGTTGGAAGAGACTTCTGGAGATTGTGAAGCATAGCTAAATCTGTTCTTACAGCAGAGCTACAGAAGAGACCAAAGGCAGCAGTCCAAGAGGAGACTCAAAGACATCAGCACAATAACTGATAGCTATGGAGGATACTTTCTATGATTTTCCACTCTTTCAAATTTCCTTTCTTTAAAACATCCCTGTATGGTCACACCCACTGATTCATAGTGAGGAGGAAGGCCATTTGTCATTAGATCTTATTTAAGAGAGTTCCTGAAAAATTTTTGCTTTCATGGATATAAAAAAAATCAAATTCCAGTCTATTCTTATTACAAATATCTCGTTAGCTGTTACTGAAACCATAACATGACCATGAACCCAGACTCATCTTCAGCCTGGAGGCATGCCAAGGTCTCCAAACATTTTAGCAGTGTTTCAGTCAAGTCATTCATTCACCTAATCAAAAGCTAATACTATATACAATTTCAGGACTTCGAATATTTTGTCTTCCATGGTGACATACAAATGAAAAAACAGCTTTCTTAACATTGGTGATAGCTGACAGTGAGTATTTGGTAAAATAAATGCTGCCTGACTCACACAGAACACGCCTCCTGGAAGGAAGAACCATAAACCACCCCCCTCCCCAATAAACTAGTTAAATGGTGCAAATGAAGCAAGATTCAAAGCTCAAATAGAGTAGGCATAGTTATTGGTGTCATAAAAAAAAAAGGGGGGGGGGGTTAACCCAGAAAGGTATCTTTGTTCTGGTCTGAAAATATAATGCTTGTGGCAAAACTAAAAAAAGCTAATGCTGATGAAAAGGTCCCTCAACACCCTAATTAAGCCATATTCCATATTCAGTTCCAAGACTACCTTGGCTCGTTTCTTAAGCAAATGATTCATTCAAATAAAATGAAATCAAGCAAGAACTGGTGTTTCTAAATTAATTTGGAAATGCTGCACTAATTAACTAGTATTTCACATCAGGATGAACATTAAGGGAGAATTCTATGAATTCAGTAATGCTTTCTCCTGTTACCTGAAGGAACAAGGAGCAAAACCTGCATGCAGATTCCAGCCTTCACTGATTATAAACTGATTTAGGATTTAAGGGTATGGCAAACGTTTTGGGCAACAACAGTCAGCAGTGCTCTGAATGACAAAATAAGAGAGGTACCAGAAAGAGACATGAATGATTCATTTCCAGATGAGATATATAAGCAAAGGAATAAAAAATCTCTAAAATACTGGGAGTCATTCTGGAAAGTGTGAATTGACAAAACAAGCTTGTTGCATCAATGGCACTGAGTGTGAAAGCAGGACAATTAAGAACAGACAATCAAGAATGACAACAAGTAAAGGGTGAAAATAAAAAAGCCTAAGCATAGCATAGAAGAATGAGAACCCGCTCTCCTTCTCAAATGGATTTGAAGTAGTTATTGAAATGGACCAGCTGCTTTGGAAACAAAAGAGAAACATCTTGTGAATTGTGGTTACTTTGAATTACAGATACATAGAGCTGATATTAGACAGCATTCTTAGATTACCCACCTTATCTGCTAACAAACTTTTCAAACAGCTCAGTTATTGAATAGGGGTATATACACATTGTCATGGAAGTTCCAAACTGAGTAACATGTCTTTCTCCCCATACTGGAGCTTAAGAACAGCTTGTCCAGAAAACTTTTATGGACCTGTTGTGAGGAAAGCATCTCCTTCTGAAAGAGTGTGTAGTTTGAAAAAAAAAAAAAAAAGAAAAAAAAGAAAAAAAAAAAAAAAACATTCCCTCCAATGGAGAACCTCAGTTTTTCAAGGCAGGAACAATTATACACTTATTAGTTTTGTAAGCACATGGCAGTGATTAGGAGATCCTTGTTTGGGTTCATCCCTACTTGACCAGCTCTGAGCTATCTCTACTTTAGGCTCACCAGTGGTGATAAGCAGTTATATTATTCTTATGGTAGATGATACAAACAGCTGGCATAGTAGATGAGAACATTAATATGAACTCAGGACGCATCTAGCAGAAGGTTCATTCATTCCCTTAAAAAACATAGAAAACTACCCATCTGTATCCTCAGGTATAGCACCAAAGTGACGCACTGGAAAAACTGGGAATAGCAAAACTGAAAAATACAAAACAATTCAATCTTATCTCCCATAGAATTATTTAAGCAACATTACTCTGCCCATATGAAGTGGTTTCCCTATAGCTAATCATACTTATTCTAGCTGATATTTATTCTGCCTCTCCCTTCTAAGCTTCCAAAGCCTCAGTGGGATGCAAGATCGTCACTGGAGACAAGCACAGGGACCACAATGTGAGATTCATAATTAACCTTTATGAATCCCACCAGATCCAGGAAGCATCTCCTAAGTTGCTATGTCATGTTGACAGGCCCTGCAGGGTCGCTGATCTGCTCTCTAGTTTCCCAAGGCATTCCTTAAGCCTCTAAAATAATTCCTGTGTCCCTAACTCAATGTGGCAATCCCAGAACAGGGAGAACATCTACCTGTTGTAGCAAGTCCAGAGGAAGTGATTAGAGTGATAGATCATCCTTCCTATGAGAAAATGATGAAAAAATTTTGATAGTTCACCCTGGAGAAGAGAAGTTTTGGGGCAACTTAAATGTGGCCTTTCAGTACCTGAAGAAAATAGGACAAGAGGGAATGGCTTCAAATACAAAGAGAGTAAATTCAGATTAGATATTAGAGAAAAAAACCACTCTTAACTGTGAAGGTGATGAGGAACTGTAAGGGTTTCCCAGAGAAGGTGTGGATTGTCCCTCCCTGGAGGGGTTCAAGGCCAGGGGGGATGGGATTCTGAGCAACTCGGTCTGGTGGAAGATGTCCCTGTCCGTGGCAGGAGGTTTGGAAGCAGAAAAACTTTAAGATCCCTTACAACCCAAACCATTCCATGATTCTATGGTTCTGTGATGCTTTTCCACAGCCCATTCATCTTGTGATGCCAAATGAGAGGAAAAACCACTTTATATGTTTTTCAGTAGCTGTTTATGGAATAGAATAGAATGAAGAATAGAGCAGAGCAGAGCAGAGCAGAGCAGAATAGAATAGAATAGAATAGAATAGAATAGAATAGAATAGAATAGAATAGAATAGAATAGAATAGAATAGAATAGAATAGAACAGAGTATTTCAGTTGAAAGTGATGTACAATGGTCATAGTGTCCAACTGTTTACGGCCTGCTGACCTGTTTGCTTGCAGTCAGTGAACTTTCAGTTTTGTAGTCATGTGTACAAATACAGAAGCCTGTATAGTCGCAAATCAGACCTTTAAAAAGCAGAACAGAGCTGAAATTCTGACACATCAAAAGATCCTGTTTCATGCTGACCTGACATTTCCCTTCAGGAGGCCACTCAAACACATACCAGCTTCTATCTTGCCTGCTGCCCAAAGAAGGGCCAACTGACTGGTCTCTGTTATCTTGTATAATCACTCACACTTGTGAA
The DNA here is from genome assembly GCA_013399895.1 of Serilophus lunatus. NCBI lineage: Eukaryota > Metazoa > Chordata > Aves > Passeriformes > Eurylaimidae > Serilophus > Serilophus lunatus. The sequence goes on from VXBA01004645.1 coordinate 101,733, forward strand.
AGTTCACTGTAAAAATACAGCACATCAGAACTGTGTGGTTTAACACCACTGTGAACAGATGTAAATGGACAACCACTGCAGAAAGCAACTGAGAATGAACCCAATATGGTACGCTAATTAAATGTCTGACAGGACATAACTAAAGGAAAACCATAAGAGAAAGGGGACTTGGTTTCTTATCTGTTAACACAAATATTCAGACGATTTTGTGGTCAGGAGGCATATTTATGCTTTCTATAAAACCAGAAATAAACACAACAACAACATAAGTTACTGGAATTGCAATGACTAAATCATTTATACCAGAAACATAACACCCTTAGAATCACAGTTCAGGTTGGAAGGGACCCTAAAGATTGTCTCATTCCAAACCCCCGACATGGGCAGGAACATCTTCCATTAGATCAAGTTGCACAAAGCCCAATACAACAAACTTTCTTCATTATGTTCTATAAAAAGCAAGCACTTTTGACATTGCATCCATCAATGCCTTAAATAGTGCCAAAATCCCAGTTTTCAGATGGTTTTGAAACCTACCTGTTAAAGATGTATTCATAAAACAGATTGTGCCAAACTGTTCCAATAACTGCCTGGTTTTTCTAGACAAATGTAACTGATTTTCTAGGCAAAATAGATGTGAAACCCCTCATTCATTGTATACTTTACAACATCATCTGTTAAAATGCTACCTGAGACACAATCTAGCTTCCTATGAAAGTGGAGAATCATTGGATAGGAGAGGGAGTAACTAAGGAACCACCAGCAAGGGGTATTACTGAAAGTTATTCTGGAGAGAGACAGTGCTCTTTGACTGCATTCTGTTTTTCTCATGTTGGCATCTTTTATTGACAGTACAGAGGAACATCAAAAGATGTTATAGATATGGCATGAACTTGGAAACTAGATTGAGAGGCATATAATATATTGCATAATATGATGCATTATCATACATCATGTAATATGAAGATGTAAATGCCCAATTCATAGAAGTGTCCAGGAATTGGACAGGGCTTGGAACAACATGGTCTAGTGGAAAGTGTCCATGGCAGAGGATTGGAATTAGATGTTCTTTGAGGTCCCTTCTAACCTGAAGCATTCTATGATTCCTTAATTCTGTATCATTCAACATTGTGATGCAAAATCATGAATCCTGAGCAAACACTTCAAAAATGTTGATATTCTGATAATTTGAGAGCTCATCCTTTGGAAACATTGAGGCAGAGATGGTCCAGAGGCAGTAGCTGATCATAGAGGTGAGTTGTGGAATGACAAATATGATCTAATAGTTTACAAAAGGGACAGTTGTTTCTAGTGGAGAAAATTAAGTGTTACTGGTGAGAAGTCCCCTGAAAATATGTTCAAGAGAGATAGAGCAAATGTGCAGGAAATTATAGTGTATTAAGATCCCTTCAGCATAACTCATCTCTACACCATCAGCTCTTAACAAAAGGTTATGGCTTCTAGATTGGAAATGGTTCACTTCTAGGGTGCTAGAGATACCTTCTCACTCAGCTGGACCCTGTCCACGACTGATGCCCTTCATATAGGGGCCAAAAGGTGGATTGATTAAAGACACCACTGAACTAGGGGCTCTGCAATCACCTGGCCAAAAAAAATGAGGTAAAAACCAATGTATCTTAAATGTTTGTAACAGGAAAAAGTAATATTTTCTTGGGAGCTCACTCATCAAGTCTAGAGAACTAATGACATGCACAGCTCTCATTATTTATGAGTTGCAAACTATTCATCATGGCTTCCCAGAGACATGGTAATGCACCAGACAGGTCTGAGTTACTCTTTTTAAAATATCAAACCAGAAAGTACCAACAGTACAGACAGAGGAGAATTTCCCAGAGAGAAAATTACTGGAGAGGTTGGCAAGAAAAAATTCTAGAGTTCAGCATTTCACCCCATCAATGATTTTGCAGAATCAGATTTTACCTGACCCAGTTCTGCTCAAATTTTTCTTCGATTCTCCTGTAGAAAATATTTATGCACTCTAAATAATGTTGGTGTGAGCTGAAAATTTCACATGTATTTTGAAATATCAAAATATATTTCTTAATTGCAACAAATTCTTCTGTCTTAGAATTTCAGGTTTTTTCACAAACTGCCCACAGTCAATTACACAATTGCTCTTCTAACCAGCCTGGTTATAGACAGCTTAAAAAAAAAAATAAAAATTGCTTTATGATAATCTCTTTTCAGAATTAAAGGTTAACCCAAGATCAGTTGACATAAGAGGAATGAGATACCGGGTTTTAAATATTGTCATAATTTCAGACTCTCTTCAGACAAAGTAGTTTTGAATTCGTTCCTTATTTTCCAGCTCATCAGCTTTAATTGTAAACTCTTCATCATTACTGACTATGGCCAGCATGAAATCTTAACCTCTGTGAAAGCTTTTTAAGCCCAACACACAAACCTTCCTACCTCTGGAGGGTTCTGAAAGGAAGGGTTTTTAACTCTTTATATCCTCATTCATAGCCAGCTCTTGGAGCAGGGCTTTGGGAAGTGTTTTGAGATCCTTGAACGAAAAGAAATCCCTTTCTAAGATCCAATAAATATACAAAACCACAGTTTATTTGAAATGCTTCCTCTGCTGTTTTCTGTAAAGAAGATCTCTGTACCCTGAGAAGCAAAGAAGACACGTCATAGGTCAGGAGACAACCCTGCTAATGAACATGCCCAGGTCTAATGGTATAATAAGAGAAAAGGAGAGAAATTTTGTTGTGTTATTTAAGCCCATCAGGCCTGAAAGGGAGATGTTGGTGAAAATGGCCAGTTCCACCAGATTAACGAAGTTTTTGTGACCATTCAGTTTACTTCCAGGAAAACATTTTTATATGAAAGCCATCAGCTTCAAGAGTCATCAACTATATCCTGATTATTCTATAAGAATAACATCCATGAGAAATCTGTTGGCAACATCAAGAATTTTAATTTTTGTAGGCTTGTTTACAGCAATTAGGTCCAGGAGTGTAATCCACTAAAAAAAAAAAAAGACTTTATTAATGCTGAGAAGTACCAGCTTTAGCATGGATAGAAACAGTGCATAGAAATCCTGACTAGAATAAAATCTTTGGATCAGGGCTCAAGAAATTCACAATGGGACAACACTTTTTATCCTTTCAGAATTTACATTTTTTGCCCTAATCTATTGGTTTTATTCAAGTTTATCCAGTACTAGGATAAGGCTAACTTGGTACCAAGTGTGACTCTAGGCAGCAGGAATGGTCTTCCATCAGCTCTTGGCCAAGGTCTGTGATATTTACCTATGCTGTGAAAAGTCGAATTCAATTTTCTTTTCTGCTGCTGATGATTTGAACTTGCATATCCCAGGTCAGTGAATTAATTATGATGCTCTGTGGGTTGCCTGGTGGTGAGACACTGGGTCACTCCTCCACAGCTCTCCAGCTCTCCTCTGCGGGTGCCGTTTTATGTTGTGTGAACAGTCACAGGGGCTGGTACTGGCTCTCAGGCGGCATTGAACTACCAGGGCACAGAATCATTCAGCCTTTCCCTGGCTCAATTCCTCTATTGAAATACAGTACAAAGGTTGCAGCAGATGACATGATGAAAGGCCAGCCCTCCGCCTGCCCCACAACCTCTGATTAGGACATTCACTGCAAACATGGCAGCTGTTCATCCAAATCCTTGCTTTGAACTTTTTCTCCTTTCTTGTCAGAAGTTTTCACATCCATCATCCCTTGGCTCTTCGCCTCTTGAGGGAAAATTATGAGGTGGCCAGAGCCTGTAATGCTGTAGGTTTTACAAATGTTTAAGTTGTGTAGGGATAACACAGAAAGCAAAAGGAGTTCGTGGTGCCAGTGAAAGGCAAATTCCCTGGGCAGTCATTGCACAGCCATGCAGGCCAGTGGAACAACAATTCGTGTCATAGGATCCCACTATCATTTCTAAAGTGTTTCTATGTGGCCAGTGCTCTGTAAATTGATTCTGACAAGAAGGATAATAATAACACACCACACACTAGACCATCTGGTCTTTCCTACCAAAAATATCTTAATCAACTATTAGACATGTATTACGTGTGTCATAGCAAGAATTATTTGTGGGTATCGAGCAGTGGCTGATACAAAACACAGAGAAAGGCCAAAGCCGGCTGGTCTTAGCTGTTGTGGAATGCCGTAGAAGAGTCACTAAAGCTATGCTGATTTGTACCAGTTGAGCATATAGCCCATCATATTTAGGAACACAGTATTAAGAGTGGTTATGCTCTGAAACTAAACGAAATTACAAATTGGAATATCTCTAGTGAAATTAATGATCCAAAATATTACAGCCGAACAGAAGTGAGCCATGTCTTGAATTTTGAAGGTCATTTGGAGACATAAAAATGCAGTTTTATACTTTAGAGCTTTGAGACAATAATACAGTAAAGGGGATATTTGACTCTGAAGGGGGAGAGAAGAGTAATATTTTATATTGCAATTAATATTACATGCTTTTATATTGCAATTAATTTGCTGAAAAAAGCTCACAGAGAACTACAACTACCCCAAAACCCCAGCAAATCCACAAAACCATGGTGACATTCAGAATAAGGTGATGGCAGTTATTTTGTTTAACTTGTTCATGTGACCCGACAGAAGAGGGTTCCAAAAAATGAAAAGACCTCGTAGGAGAAGGTGTGTGATCGCAGGTGTTTGATATTGTCCAGTTTTCAATGTGACATCTTACTTTCTTCCTACAAATCCATAATAGGAACCAGACAAATGATGGATTTAGGGGAAATTAGGCTGAAAAATAAAATAGCTTGAATCAAGACAAGCAAAGTAATTAGGTTTATTTAGTGGAATGAAAAGAACACCCAAAACTTAAACCAAAAAGTGTCCCAGAGAAGCCAAAGGTCTTTTAGGGCAAAAAAATATTTATTCATATTCAAGGCAGTTTTTCCGGTTTTAGAGAAAAAAATTGTTTCAGATTATTTTCCTTTTCCCTAGTTGTGGCAACACCTTAATTTTTCATTTTGTTTTGTTTTAAAAAAAGGAAAGAAGTTTGCTTTCCAATTGACTAATTTTAAGGAAAAATCTGAAGTATTTTTAAAACTTAATTTCTCAGTTTGCAGCTTTGGAAATCTGTTTTTTTAACTTAAAGAAAATTCCTTCATTGTTATATGCTGTATTTGAGCAAATTTCCAGATAATTACTCATCTCATAGAAATATTTTCTCTAGCTCAACCCAAGACTAACAGAGGATGAAGATATTAGTAAGTCCTTAGAGAGAATTAAGAAGACAACTGAAGAGTGGGCTACTGAAAAAAAAGAAATTACTCCAAATGAGAGAAGAACTCATTGCACAGGAGGATAGAAGTACTAAACAAAAGCTGATCTTACAGCTCTTGGCCAAAAACATTTGAACAGTTTTGGCAAGCCAGTGACAGATTAAAAGTCCTTTCAATAGGAATGCCTTATTCTTTGATCCAAGTCATTCATGGTAGGGACTAAACTTGTGCCTCATGTGCCTCATTTTCCACATTTAATGTGGGAGTTAATGAAAGCTGCCTCGATGCCTTGGGGATTTAGATATATGTATGGAAGTACAGGGTGAAACCCTAAGCTAACTGAAATGTTTAGCAGAACTTCTTTTGACCTCCTATTCCTGTTATTGTCCCTCTAGTTTATCTTTCATTCAAAAGAACAAAATTTTGGAAAGGAAAAGTCAGGTGATGTGTCTATTTGTGCCCATTCCTGTTGTGTTCCCTTGTACACAAACAGGGAGAGATCCTTCCCCCAAAGATTTCACAATGCCCACCAAAAAAGCAATGACTAGAGAAAAGGAGATATATTTCCTCTTTTGTTTTGAAATACTATGGCTAACCTGCTCCCTTCTGCAAGTGAGTTCAGGCTTAAGTATTTGCGCAAAAATCTTTCTCCCTGGCACACACAAGTCTGACTTTCAACTGGAGAGAGCAATATATTTTCGTGGTTTTTTGTTCTCTGTCTCTTGAGTAGAAAGAACATTAGTATAGTTAAATTTTTAGAAAGGGCAATATTAACAAAAATGGAAAAGATAAAGCTAAATCAATACAAGGTAATGTTCAAGCTCACCTGTGCTGAAATATCATTTTGAAATTTTCAGTCCATGAAAATATCCCTAGATTAACTTTTTATCTTCATTTTTGCAGGAAAAAATGCTTTTATATTCACATTTCCATGGGAGGTGTAAATTGTTTTCCATGCAGCTGCATACTTTAAGTTGACAGCTGCATTTTTCATGAGAATTGAGCACTCAAGCTGAGGTCGTCGCTCAAGCAGCTTGAGCTTGATGCAGGGATATTGGAAATGACCAGAAATACCCTGAAATTGCCCTGAACAGAGAAGAGTCACAGGACACAAATGGTTCAGGGACGCACTGCCATGCAGACCATTTGCTCTGTTCTGACCCCAAAAGAGCTTTGTATCACTAGTTGTAGATTTCCTGCATGTGACAAGACAGAAATGACAAATCTAAAACATTAATAAAACCTCAAACTCTTGGTACATTGCAGGATGCAGGAGTGGATTCAGCTTCCTTTGTGGGGTATGAATGCCCACTGTTCCAAATCTTACAAATGTCAAAGTCAGGATGAAAACTGCCTCAGAGCTCTGAAAAGATGAGCTATAATCTCATATCAAAAGAACTTCCATCCTTATATATTGTAGATTTTTTTCCCAGATGTCCAGTTTTGACAGTTCAATTTTCACAAAATCCCAGAGTGGTTCAGGCTGGAAGGGACCACAGTGGGTCATCTTGTCCAGCCTCCCTGCTCAAGCAGGATCATGCTATAGCACATCCTATAGCACTGCACAAGATTGTATACAGATGGTTCTAGAATATCTCTATGAGGAATACTTCACACCCTCTCTGGGCAATCTATTCCAGTGCTCTGTCACTGCACAGGAAAGAAGGTCTTCCTTGTGTTCAGGTGGAAGTTTCTGGGCATTATTTTCTGAATATTTCCACTTTAATCTGCTTGAGGTCTGAAAGGACTTATGCAAGGGTTGGTTTTTTTTTTTAATTTTTAAATAAAAATTAATTTATTTTAAAACAAAATAAAAAAGTAAGAAAACCGAAATTCAACAAACTTGTCTTGTTCAGTCTATTACATCTAAGAGGCAGTCGATAGAATTTGCATTGACAGCAAAATTATGCACCAGTTCTCTGGGGAAAAGGGAAACTTGCATTCTCTCTTCATATGTTCTTATGGAACTCAGACTTACATCCCTTCATCACCACATAAGCATAATTAGTACTTCTCTTTGGGGTTTTCCACAATGAAAAAGCAATCTCCCAAATCTTGCACACCGTGCTAAACCACAGAGTTGTCCATAGAGAGCTGCAAGACATTATAAGCAACCTACACGTGTAACCTGCTCCCTTTCAAATACCTCATCAATTTGGAAGCTACACTCCCCATATGTTTCTTCTGCCAATTCGTTTTAACTGTCAAAGAGGTTATTTTCAAAGGACTCGAGTGACAGCTCAGAAATCCATCTTGGTGGATTGGCAGGGCCTGGAAACCGTGTATCTGAACTGTATAGAGGTCAGACGTTTAATTTCATGCGGGTTGCCATGATTTATACATGCTCCAGCTCTCTATACGGAGCAGTCTGTGCTTCCTCCGTTTGTCAGGATGTAATGCCTGCCTAGGGATTTCTCCCTGCTGCGCAGCATGTACAATTGCAAAGCACAATGCCAGTGCTAAAAGAGACAAATACGGTCACATTAATCTCATATCAAAAGGAGCAGGACGTAGGTGTCCTGTTGGATGAAAGGACATGCCTTGTCAGGTGTTCACTGGACTCTCCTCTGGCTGGTGACCAACATTAATGAGCCCAGGAGAAATCAGTCCTTGGTATAGACAAAGGAACTTGTATGGTAAGAGAGAAGAATTCACAAGGAATTTCTTGTGAGACATAGCAATACTTTACAACACTAAAATCTTTCAGGATAACCTAGTATTTTTATTTTCTGGACTAATAAGGGACATTTTAGAAAGATGGAAAGTGGTTTAGCTTATGAAATCTCAAAGGAAAAAAGCAAGCCCATGGCAGAGGGGTTGGAACTAGATGATCTTTAAGGTTCCTGCCAACCCAAACCATGACTTCTGAGATACAACTTTTCCTCACTTCACAATGTGACACCTTTGTCATTCCTATATTGCTTCACCCATCCAACATACTCAGTCCTAGGAATAGTCAGAGGAATTCAAAGGTACAAATCTGGTCTGGAAACACTAAAAACCAGCAACAACAACGAAAAGTTGTCCAGCATACGCCAAGAAATTTACTTTTGAGATCAGCAGAATGATTCCATCTCAGAAATGCTGGCACCAGACAAATTTTGCAAGAGGGACGGGAAGGGGTGACTTTTTTTTTCTATTTTTTTTTTTTTTTCTCTTCCTATTTCCTTTTTGCTTAATCTTATTCTCTGTGATTTTATCTGCTGGGATATACCATGGTGGATTTATTATGGAATACTGTACCAAATCTTCAGAGTAAAACACCAGGCTGAAAAATACCTCCCCAGCATCATCTCTGCAAACCTCACACGTTCCCTGTCTCTGTGCCTCACATAACTGCAGCTCTGGTAGCATCAGTCTCCTGGTGTGAGTCCATACATTGAAGGATTATTCTCTCTAATCTAGACTGATAAAATGCTCCTTGCCTTGGCAAAATGACTAAGCTATCTATCAATCTATGCTCTTTTTATGACTTGGAAAGTTAAACTGCTTTCTATCTTGATTTTCTGCATTTGAGAAACTTATAAAGTAAAAGCCAACAGTACAAATGGAACCAATATGCTGAATTCCACCATCTCTAGTTGATTTCACAACAACTATTTCGCTACTGTTGGTAGAATTTATTTTTTTTTTTGCACCTGTCTAGCTTGCCCTGTTGCTTGGGTGTGATGGAAGAGGAGAATCAGGAATATAAAATCAATTCTTTTGTATTTCCTAAAGGACCTGCTGATGCTTGTGGCAGACCGAGGAGACATGAGACAGCTCAGACCATAATTGCTTTGCAGATAAGCCTTGTACACACTGCTGAAGGCAAATATTCCCTTGGCTTTCCTTAAAGCTCTCAATGATTTGGAAGGTCCAGATGAATTTTCTGCGAGTCAAAGTAACTCATCCAGCAAAAGGACAAACATCTCACAAAAACTGTTTGCACAAGGTGGCTGATGGATCACAAATACAGTTTCATCAATCTTGAGTGTCCTCCTACACCATTCCCTGGCCCTTGATTGTCTTTATGCTGTCTTCCCAGGACATTGGAGACATCTAAGGCTCTTGGTGAGCACTTCCATCAACAACTCAACAGCACCATCACAGGAAAATTAAACCACTTTTAATTTCTGTCCTTGTGTCCAAACAATAACTATCCAGTAACGACTAACCAGCATTGATCATAAAATCCCTCAAAATGTTGGTTGATTCATCTTCATTACACCCAAATACTTGTTCTACATAGCTGAATACTGTGACAGTGGAGAAAGAAGGAAGAATTCCGCCTCTGTCTCTTCACAGGGGTGTGGTACTGTCGTATTGATTGAAAACAGCACCTGCACCAAAAGGTGGTGCTCTGGGTAAATGGTTATTTGTGTCAGGGTTGATGATTGGGAGGTTGTGAAGTGAGTCCTGCCTTCCTGGATTTGTATTGTCCATGTGCACCCTCTCAATTCATCAATTACAGCAATATCAGCAGTCAGCAGATGCCAGCACACGTTTATGTTTATGAAGAGTCATAGCCATTTTCATCTCTTTCAGCTCCAAGCATTTCCTTTTCCTCTTTGTAGGTGGTCCAAGCACAGCTTTATGTGTATTTTAACAACCCAAGAACATCTGTAAAATGTTTATGCCATGCTAGGAAATGGAGGAAGGGAGGAGCCTGAAAAATAGAGTTCTTAATACTATTTCAGGATACCCTGTATTTCATCAGAGCCTCCCAAGCTTTCTTCAGAGCAGTTTAGCAGATCAACCACCTTACACCAGAATGTATCCCACCGTGGAGGAATATTCCCGAAAACTACACTTATTCCTTTGCTAGTGTTAAATACAAAGTGATAGACAGGAAATTTCCTTCCTCTGTGCTCTTGGTGCAGATACAGGTGATTTCTCTTCAAAGAAAAGTTTGAGGCAAAGAGCAAACCTGAGCTGGGCAGTGTCCCATTTTTCTTTAAGAGCTCTGCCCTGTGCCAGGCAGACTGATTCCTTGCTGTCCTGGGAGATGAGATGTGATTGTAAACCAAAAGAATAAATTGGAAATATGCCTAATATGGCATTTCTATATTATCTGTCCAGCATGGCCAATAAAACACAAAATAAGATACCTTTCTCCCACTTCATATATCCTCAGTGTAAGAGTGCAGTATATAAGTGTACTGCCTACACAGATTTACATACAGATGACATAAAATTTGCTCTTTCAAAATACTAGATATTGTATTTCACACACGTTTCAGCTGGACAGGCAGCTCTCATACTCCATGGAGGTGGAATAAATTACACCTCTCTGTTTTCTCTGCATTCCAGAGTATCATGCCTTTTTGCAGAAACAGAAGTAGTACACAATCCTTTCACCAAAATGCCATAAGCTATAAAATCCTCCTCTCTTATAAAAGAAATAAAAGGGGTCTCCACTGCCTTTTGTAAATGGCAGCCTCCCATCAAAAGCAGAGACTGGGGACAGGCCAGAAGATGCTTCTCACTTTGCTCTTCCAAACACAGGTAAAATGAAGTCAGTGGAGCCAATTTAATCCTTTTGACCGTTCTGTACTTAAAGCAACAAGAGGCAAATAGAGTATATTCAACACAAATTTATCGTTTTATTCACACTGAGAGGCATTTCATGCTCAAAATTCGGGAAAGTAATCCACAGCAAACAGCCACAAAGTAGAATGAAATATACAGACCAGGATTATTCAGCAGTTGGAAATCTGACTTTTGTTTATGGAAACAATATCTTATAGGAACTATTGAAATCCACAGAATTCACAATTATTACTTATGGCATTAAACAATTCATTCTGTGTACTGTAGATTGTAAAACTGGCCCTTTGCCAACCAGTTACCTCCTGAAACACTCATTATAACACTAGATAAATTCTGTTCTTTGGAAAAGAGCTCAGGCAAGTGAGTTTTCAGACAGCAGGATAAAAAAAGAAATGGATTGTGTTAAGAAAAATATTTCTGTTGGTCCAAAGAAAGATTTTTTTTGTTTGTTTGGGTTGGTTGTTTTTTTTTTGAGGGAGGGTGAGAGGGTGGGTAGTGGCTTTTTGTATTCCTTTGGATTCCTACAACTGAAGACTAAAGGAAAATGTGGTTTGGGGTTCAGCCCACTTTCTGAGAGAGCCCATAAAACGTCAGGAAAACACTACACCACTGCAAAACTCCCAAGTCTTCTTTCTTTCTTTTCTTTCTTTCTTTTCTTTCTTTCTTTTCTTTCTTTCTTTTCTTTCTTTCTTTCTTTCTTTCTTTCTTTCTTTCTTTCTTTCTTTCTTTCTTTCTTTCTTTCTTTCTTTCTTTCTTTCTTTCTCTCTTTCTTTCTCTCTTTCTTTCTCTCTTTCTCTCTCTCTCTCTTTCTCTCTTTCTCTCTTTCTCTCTCTCTTTCTCTCTTTCTCTCTTTCTTTCTCTCTTTCTCTTTCTCTCTTTCTCTCTTTCTCTCAAGTGTTTAAGTGTTTGGGGTTGTTAGTGGAAGTATGGACAGGCAAAAACTGAGTCCTCATAGACCTGATCCAGGAACCTAGAAACAGAAATAAGGACCAACCTTGTTGGTGCTTCAGGATGTTGCTGGCTCTTATGCTCTCTCCCCTCCCCTGCTCAGCCAGTGCCAACTTTCAGTTGTTTTCCAGTAAAATCAGACAATCCACTACACTAAATGACAGTGGTATGATGCAGTCTCTCCTCCCTGTCCAGCTGTGATCACTCTCATTCTTGCAGACATGTGCTGCTGAATCTCTCCAAGGAAGAGCTTTAAGCCTACAAGATGGCAGAGTGGGTTAAATCCACCTCGCAGTGGGCACAGAGCCCACAGAATATCTGTTCTGGCTCAACTGATGGGCAGAAACTCATGGAGCAGAGGTAGCTTTCACAGGGGCCCTCAGCTACATTGCTTTTGTACTTGCCACATCCTTTTGCCTCTAATTTCTGCCCTGTCTTCCTCTGTGTGTGAGAATCCCGTTTCCCTACATGTCTCTGCAAAGTGCCTAGGTCTCTGCAATACATGGTGACCTTTAGGCCAGGAGAATCGTCAGCACAGCCACAGTTTTATTTTCATTAATGTTAAATAGTGTGTGCGCAAGCAAAAGGAACCCTGCATATAATATCACTTTTTTTTCTTCCAAAAGGTTAAATTAGTATACATGCAATGGAATCTCCATGGTTTTCACTTTATCTGCTGCAGAGCTTGAACTTTAGTCTTTTCGTCCAAAGGGAGAAAAATCAATAGTATCATACTGATACACAAGAAACTTTATTAAAGCAGCCATGGGCATCTCCACAACCTTACCCTATCAAGCTGGCTTGCTAATTGGTTTGCAACAGTGTGGCTGCCATGAAAATTACCCAGGTCTGTCTTGTGAAAATCTGGCTCTATCAGCATGAAGAACACAAACAGCCAGGGAAGCGGGCAAAGGTCGCTTTCTCGTTGTTGGGAACGGAAAATGAAGCTTGTTAACATTCTGCTGCTGCTTCTTCTAGGGAGAAAAAAACCACATCAGTGCTGCAGGGAGCTTTCCTCTGGAGGATTGAACAAAGATGATCAAGCTTCTCTTTGCTCACTTCCATTCACCCATCAGGTTTTCATTGACGGGGAAACCTGAAAAAAACCTGCCAGATGTGTCATTTCATACCTGCCTGAAGTCTTTAGTGTGGAGTGCTTCCTTTATTTGTCCATCACAACATAGTCTCGCTTTTACACACCTTTCCTCTTTGCTGAGCCCTGGTTTGTTGCTGTGCTAAACCAAAGCCAAATTCAAAATGGCCTGAAAAAAGCATCAGTGTGTGAGCGAGAAATGAACTAAAATGTTGTAAAGCTTTTGCCAGAAATGCCAATTATAGCTGGAAGAGAGATGGAGTATCTAAATCTCCCCTGCCCCTGAGCTGCAATACAGAAAACAAGAAATGCTTTGGCTAAGTGCAGGAGTTTATAGTTATGTCTCTAAGGCAAAAAATGTGACTTTAAGGGTGATGTTGCCTGAGTGAATACGTGCCAGAAAAAACCTGTAGCAGATCCCAATTCACCCGTGTAAGGAGCAGATGCTGCTGAGCAAACTCAGTTCACATCAGGTGTATTCACCACATAAAAATAGAATTGAGGCCCTCCAATTTGCATGGGAGCATTTCCACATGATTCTGTGATGGAAAACATCCCCTGACATCTTACTTAATCCATCTGAAGCTCCAGTTGAATGGCAGAAGATGTTAAAACCTACATTTTTTCCCCCCTTTTCTTACAATTCTCTAATTCAGAATGTGAGGCAAAAAATAAATAAATCAGTTTTTCCCCTTAACGATGAAAACGGACTTCAGCATTAAGCTGAAGCAGTGAATATGAGTCGACTGCACAAGCAGTGAATATAGGGATGTCCTCGTCTCCAAGAAATTGAGACCTAGTTGTTCATTACTTGTGCAGTCTTCCATGATGAAAACTGTCAAATAAGCAAAAAAAAAAAAA
>VXBA01004645.1:115432-172531 GCA_013399895.1 Serilophus lunatus
AAAAAAAAAAAAAAAGATATTATTTACAACTAGTTTTGGCCCAAGTAAGTGCTTGTTCAATCTCCTGACCATTTTATCCTAGTGATAGAGTCTGGATAGCTTGGAGGAATTCCCTATTTGTGTGAGGATCCCGGCACCATAGAATGCTTAGATCTCCCTCCCAGGAGAGAGGATTTCGAACCTAGCTGTTCACAGCAGCTCCCTGTAAACCACATAGGTCCATAGGGATGTTCTCAAGGTTAAATTGCCTTTAGGTTTGATGTGTGGTCTTCCTTTACCTAAAGATCTATTTCATGATCTTAAATCCAGCTAACTGCTTGTGTTGGTATAGGATCCTGAAGACTAACTTAGAAGTTTCTGTCTGTGGTGCCATTGCTGTTGTTGCTGCTAAAAAAAAGAAGGTAAACAATTTGTTACAGAAAGCATATGAAGGAATCATAGAAAGAATAATGCCAAAATGGCACCTTTTTTATTTACAGTTTACTATGAAAAGATGTTTAATTTCTCAACCCAGATCTCTGGGGATGCTTTCAGCTTACCCATATTGCAGTAGAAGGAAGCTAATTTAGGGATCATTTATACAAAATCTTCTATCCTGGCTGGATCATGATATTAAAACTCCTAAGGGGTTAGTGGATTAGGAAAAAAAGACCAAAACAAAACAACTAAGAATGTATGAAATATGGCTTCATGAACTAGGTTTGGAGGAAATGGAGGATTTTGACGTGCAGCATGATATATAACCTTTTTTCTTAGTACGGACTGGTTGTGTCAAACTGCGAGAGTCTCATTTGCTTGTCCTGTTCACTTTTCCATTATCCTACCCATGCCAGTATCATCTTAAATTTTCAGAAAGAAGACAGATGAGTTTTCTGTCATCATTAAAGGAAATAATATCTGTTTCCAAGGGGAAAAGCAGATTTTTTTTTCCTCAGGTGTAACAGAAGACACTCAGCAGGAAAATAAATTGATTCAGAAAGCCACTGAACCCTACAAACAGCTCAAATCTCTTCAAATTGGTAAGGATTTGAAAGAGTTTGTTATTATGCTACCAGAGTCTGCTGAAATGTCTCTTACACCACCTCACACGCAGATGCACACACTTTAAGTACAATATTAAAGATACCCTTGACTAGTAAAGATCCTGTCAAAGTATGCTAATCAAATCCAGCTTTGATTTCATGCTTACTTTTCTGCTCATCCCAATTGTAAAGCTAAGCTGTAATTAATACATAAGAGGCTGGTGATTATACAGTATTAGGCTGAACATATAGAGTGAACATACAGCATTAGATTGCATTTCAGTAGCTCAGACACTGCAGAGAAATAAGATCAACTCACAAGGTCTGGTAGTAACAGGCTGCTAAGCTATCTTGGTGACAATCTTGAGTTCTTGCATTGATCTGCTGCTACTGGTGACGTCTTCTGTATCTCTATGTGTGTATAATTCTATGTGTATGTGTACACTAAATAGAGATAGTTTCCTTCTTTTTTTAAAAAAAAAAATTCATAGGTTTATATGGTTATAAAATATTCTGAGTTGAAAGTGATCCACGAGTATCAAGTCCAACTCCTGGCCCTGCACAGGACAGGCTCAAGAATCCCACCATGTGTCTGAAAGCATTGTCTAAACACTTCTTGTACTTTGTTGGGTTTGCTGCTGTGACCACTGCCCTGGGGAACCTGTTCCAGGGCCTGACCATCACCGGAGGCGACGCCACCAGGGGAAACATCAGTATTTCTCTGAGCCTGATAGGTGACTGCCATGGCAGAGTGGTGTCCCTCCAGCAAGCAGACCTGCAGTCTGTGCTCCCTACCTGTCTGCTTACTCAGGGAAAAAGGGCAGAGCATGCGGAGGAATAAACATTTCAGCATTAGCCGGCACCCCACTGCCAGAGAGTACATGAAAACAACAGGAGTCCCTTCAGACAGCTTGTCAAAAACTTGCTAAGGTCTTTGTATCCCCCCACCAGTAGAGAAAAAGAGCTTTCCATAGTTTAAAGTACTTAGAACTAGAAGAAAGGACATATGACTCCAAGAAAAGTCCTGGGATTCATCATTCAGCTTTATAGTATAGGAAATTACACTAACTGTGATAAATAGTGAAAAACTAAGACGAGGAAAAAGTGACTCCCTATGATCCTGAACCTACTTGTGCTTTCTCTAGGGTAAATCCGAAGCTATTGTAGTGAAAAGAAACAACAGAGGTCTAGACTTTCAAAGTCATCTTGGTGCCATAAAAGTTTAAGCAGTTGGTTCTTTGAAGACAAAGAAAGGAAGGTTCTGTTTTAAAGAGAGCTTTATCTTGCATGCAGGAGCCAATTTCATTTTTCTGCCGAACCACACCAGAGCAATCCTGTGGCTCTGAGCACAGCCAGCCCGTGGCTGTTGCACGGCGTTTCCCCACACCGTAACGAGATCACATGTGAAAGCCTAAATTATGCAAATGAAAAGGCTCCACTAATACTGTTGAAATATTCCTGGAGTGTACACTTGACAACCTCAAAGTACATTTCACACCACTAATGACTTCATCACTAACACAATTGTCATGAGTCAAGCAGTTTCCATAGCAACGGCCTAGTACAGCTGTTTACCCATACAAAGTACTGCACCTACTTAGTTCCATATACAGACAGATCACTAGATTCCTAGGTACTGAAATTGAAATAATTCAATTTTCAGTGTCTCTCTTTATGAAGTGATTCTGCCAGCTATAGGTATTAGCATATCAATGTGACTTTGACAGGGTCTGCTGCAAAAGACATATTTTGCAGGCACTTCATGTCAATTAGAGCCCTAACTGTTTCATGGAATAATCATTCCTGCCAGATTAAGGTCAGGCTGCAAGGTAATTTAATTGGTGCCATTATATCTAGGGGGAAAAAATGCTCTAATAAAGTGCACACACTGTAGCTGCCAGTGAGGATGTGCTATGCGACATGAAAGGGATTGCCTTCTTAAAGTGTATGGGCAAAACGTTTAGAGAGAAAGAAATAAGATAGAAACAACTTCAGATGCTTTGTTTCCAACAAAATTCCAATGTGTTTGACCAAGGGGGGAATTTTGTAAAGTAGTACTATTCACAAGGGAGGAAGTACTAAAGAAAAATAAATAAGCAAAAAAATCCCCTCACTTTGTGCACTTCTTCTCATCTTCCATGGAATGATAAACATTTTAATTAAAAATCTGCAAAAATCAAAACAAAGTCTCTTTTTCCCAGGGCTCTGATGGCTGGGCTGTAGCAAGGCAGACAGGAACTTTCCTGGCCTCCCCCTGGGGAGCAAGACCCTCAGGATTATTCTTTCCTCCTGTGGAAACTTTCAGCCAACAACTTCTTTCATGAGCAGCGTGAGTTCAGTTTCCTATGGAGTCAGGTAGATTATTCTCAGAACTTGTCCTACCTATCCATAATTCAGCTTCTCACACTTTTTTCAGGGGCTCCTTTCCCCCTGTAAGAGCCAGATCTTGGAGTGTGTAGTTAAAAGAGGTATGACTCGACCATATGCCCATGTGGGTGTGGAAATTCCAGCTGCATAGTCACTGGGGTCTGCTTTCTTCTAGCCTGACAAGGACAATAATTGAGAGAGTTTTTATTTCACCAGTTCTTGATTTTTCACACTTTTTTTTTGATTTTTAGAAATTTGCTTTTTCTTGAAGCGAATTTTTTTTAATCCACTCTCGAAAACCAAAAAACGTTTTCATGAGACTGACACGTGGATGATGCTAAGGATTCTCCAATATGATAAGCTTATAAGATAGGAAGATGATGAGAGAATAAGATCTTAGCTCTGTATCCACACTTTGTGATAACTTCCCCCAATGTCAGCAAACTTTCAACAAATGCCATGAACAGAGCTCTGGGGAAAATATCTGCCTTGCAAATGGATTCCTCCTTGTAGAATTGACCATGTCCTGTCATGTGCAGGGCCAGGAGCTGGACTTTGATGATCCTAGTGGGTCCCTTCTAACTTAGAATATTCTATGCTCAGCATCATGGTCATAACCATACATTAAATACGAGTGTAGCAAAGATTAAGTCAATTGAAGTCTATATTGTGTTAATCAAAGGCTCAAGGCTAGTTTTTCAATTATCTAAACAGTCTCATTTTCATGGGTTTTATCTAGGCTGCAATCATTTAAATAAAGTTGAAGATATTTCTAAAATATTGTGACAGGTTCAAGAGCAACAGAAGAAAGTTTAGTTTGATTCTATATAACACAAAAAGTTTACAATGTCTTTGTAAGTAGACTGAAAACTGTAGCTATTATATAGTCCCATTTGATTTTTTTTTTCAAAAAAACCCCCCTATATTTCTAAACTGCAGTTTCAAAATGGTAAAATCGGCATCCCTAGAATACTTGTTTTTATGACTTTACCATGAAATATAATATAGTGTGCTTAGAGTTGTGCTTATGATGTTGTGATGCAAAAACTTATCATGATCAACCTGAGCTCAAAAAACAGAGAAAAGAATGTAAATTTTCTTATTTTCTGAATGTGCATGTATGTATACACAATTTTTTACTTGTATATGTGTATATATACATTTATGTAAAAGGATATTCTGCCAAATCAGAACAATTTTGCAAAATTGAAGTGATGGAAAAAGATCAGATTCTAAGCCCTTTGAATTTCCCTATAAATATTTCAAAACTCCCTATTCATTATTACTATTTCCTTTTACCTTCCACTCAGACTTACAGTAGAACTGTTTAAGAAAGATATAGGAAAGATTTTTTGCTGCTATGAATATTGCATAAACTTACTGAATTAAGGTCAAGCAAAGGTAGATTATAAATGGAAATGAAAGTTTTTTGTCATTATTATTTTCCTTTAAATACGTCTGCTAGAACATTTTGGTTCAGCATTCCATTCGAATGCATTTGATCAGCCATAAATTATCCATTAAAATCTCCATTAATCCCATTACAAATGTAGTCTATCTTCGTTCATTTTGTTCAGCCTTGGTCATGAATGTAGGAACATGGGTAATGGGGTGAAAGACAGCTCTGAATTTGAGGTGTCAGCAGCTCAAAGAACGTCAAAGCTCTTAGACCATTTTCCTAATCAAAGTGAAGGACTTCATGGTTTTGGAGTGATAGATATTGCAGTCACAAACCAACAAATTATAGAATCATTTAGTTTAGAATAGAATTTTAAAGTCATCAAGTCCCTCCGTAAACCTAACACTTATAAGGCCGCCAGTATCCTGTTTATCCAAGTGCAACATCTAGAAGTATTTCAGATGCCTTCAGGGGTGGTGACACTACCAGTGTCTGCAGCAGCCTGGTCTTATATTTGGTAAACCCTCTTGGTGAAGAAATTTTTTCTAATATCCAGCCTAAATCTTCCCTGGTGTAACTTGAGGCCATTTCCTCTTGTCCTATTGCTCATTATTTGGGAGCAGTGTCTGACACCCCCCTGACTCCACTCTCCCGCCAGAGAGTTAGACAGAGTGAGCAGGTCCCCCCTGAGCCTCCTTTTATCCAGGCTGAGCCCCCTTTTCTCCAGGCTGAGCCCCTCCATCTCCCTCAGCAGCTCCTCATCAGACTTGTGCTCCAGGTCCTTCCTTAACTCTGCTCCTTTCCATGGACACAATCCAGCATCTCAATGTCTCCCTTGTAGAGAGAGGTCCAGAACTGAATCCAGATTTGAGGTGTAGCCTCACCAGTGCCGACTACAGAGGGTCACTGCTCTGGTCCTGCTGGACACACTTTGACTGATGGATGGGCATGAACAGCCATAAACAGCCAGTTTCTCCATTTCTCATGCTGCGGGATATGTTCTAAATTCCAGGTAGACAACATCCACAGCCTTTCCTTCATCCACTAAGTGGGTCACCTTGTCTTAGAAGCAAACTGGGTTGGTCAGGCATGACCTGCCTTTCATAAACCCTGCTGCCTGGGCCTGATCCCCTGGCTGTCCTGCATGTGGCACAGAATGGCACTCAGGGTGGTCTGCTCCATGACCTTCCCTGGAACTGAGTGCAGACGTATCAGTATTTAGAGCAAATTTTGCATTGATGTACACTTAGGTTATGCACGCAAACTATAGCAGACCTTTAAACAAAGGGACTTAAAAGAGTAAGATTTAGTGACAGCAAGCATAGAATCTTGAATTTACTCTAGCTATGTTTACAAGGGATCCTTACTTTCTTTCACTCTCTACTTACCAAAAAAGTCAGTGAAGATGGAGGCAGTACACAGAACCTGTCATGTCCTGATGAGGACATGTATGTATATGTGTCCTGTTAGACTTTGATCTAGTTAGTGAAGATATGTGGCGTTTTTTAGCTCATATATACTACGGTGCAGATGGAAGTGATTAACTCTGCAGGCCCTACTGACTGCATCAGCCAGACTTCCAGCTTCCTAGACTGTTTGAGGTGTTCCAGGATAGCTGAGATCGTCACAAAACTGGCAGATATAACGTGGGACCAATAAGAAAACCATAATCTTCTAAAGCGTTGGCCAGAGGCTAGATGGGAAGGACAGCCCAAATGCATATGAATGGGTAGTTTAATTAAGATATAATATCTTAATATAATGGTGATATAATGGAAGTGTAGATAGATAAGACTTCACAGACTTCGCAGCATTCCCGGTGAAAGCAAAATACTGTTTCCTCTCGCCAGAGGCATATACAGAAGAGAATATAAATATGTACAGAGGTAGAATGATGTTGTCTCCTATATTTTCTACCTGCCTCAACACAGACACTATGGACTATGTCTAATACAGCTTTGCACATGAAGACTAGATGTAAAATCCCCATCAGACCAGTTATACTGTTAATAATTCCAAACTGTAAGATGCTTTCTGGTAGGTATTTAAGTTTTGCATTCTAGAAAATGTAAGAATAGTTCAAGATCTGTGCAGTTGTCGCTGCAACAGTGTTGTCATAAATCTTTCTATTGCAGCTGAGGAGAGAAGCAAAGACCGAGCCTATTCAACTAGTATCTTTGCTTGGAACTCACAGGACTGACATGTTGCTTTTCCCTCATGTGGAAGATAGAGGGATTTACTATTAAAGCATTGTTTCAAGAGAAATGAAGTGGTGCAGTGAGCTGTGTGTTGTGGTCTAGGTGTTGAGTTCCTGTTCTTTTTGTGGGCAATTCCTCCACATCTATGCCGTAACTGTTTTCATGAGCTTCATCCCTAGGACATGTTAAGAATACTACTGTAGGAATGTAGAAAACATCAAGAGATCTTTATGAGGAGCTTTGCACTACTGCTCAGATAAACTGCAGCTGTGATGTGACTTTGGTTCCCATTTGCATTATTATATTGTTATGCTACTTACAGCTCCTAGGTACACCTGCCTGGAGCTGGAGGAGATGATGCATTGTTAGATTTATCCACATTTTTGCTAGTAAGGCCAATTGCATCATACAGGAGCCCCTGAGCCCTGGGCAGTGGCTGGCTGAGGATGTGAGAGGTAGTGGTGTGCAAACAGATTGATTTTTCTGCTTGCTTTATGAAGTATTACTGTTCCTTTTCTCTCTTTTTTAGTTTTTTCTTCAATAATACCCTCCTTGTCCTAGTAATGAACTTTTTTCCTGAGTCCATTAAAAGCTGGGTTCAATGCAAAAGATTTAAGGACTCTTAAGACCATCTAAACATTTAGATCACAGAAGGAATAACTCTGTCTTTAGTTTCTTTTTTTAATTTCATTTTAGGAGGACAAGGAAAACAAGAGATACAAAGTTTTCACATTTGTGAAAACATTTTGTTTCAAAGGGTTTCAAACAACAATTAAACTAAGCAAATGACAAAAGCTGATGAAAACTGGGAAAATATTGTCATAAACAGACATTTTAAAAGTACATTTCCATCTGGATGAAATTCTCTCCTCATTCTTTTTTTTTTTCCTATTTTTATTTTGAATGAAATAATTTTTAGGCAAAGCTCTCAGCAAATCTGGAGATATCCCTCTGATGCTAAAGTCTCACTGCTTAATTGCCATCAGCTTTCTCTTCATCAGGTGAAGCAAACCAGATGAGTTTGGCCAGGGACATCTGTTTTGCCATGAGAAAATCTTTTAAGCAGGAGGCCACATTACTGTGTTTATGACCTGAAACATCCTTATTTAGTCAGCAAAGAAATCTATTATCAGAAAAAGATATTTTGAATTTTGAAGGCTTGCATACAGCTGCCTCGATGCATAAAGGACAGAAAACAGCTTAGACCATGTGCAAAGGAAGAATATATTAAGTTCTATATTAAAGGAATAAACCTGACAAAAGGTTTTATGGTTTTTTTTTTTATTTTTTTTTTTTTTTTTTACAAAAGGAAGGCAACTTGCAAATGTGTATCTGTAGAAAGAGGAGCGGTAATGAACAAGGACAGTGCATTTCCCAGTAGGTGATGAGTAAGCCAAGGGATAGCTGCAGGATGTCATGATGTACTCTGCTGTCACAAAAATTTTACACATAGGCTGGACAACCTGTTCAATAAATCAACATGCATCCATCTTTTTTTTTTTTTTTTTTTTCCTAGGTATATATTTGAAACTCACAGCCACGTTTTAATGTGTGCAGAGTGTTTGTTAACTTGGCATAGCCTTTTCATCATTCCCAACCCTATGCTATCTCTTGGGGGTGAATCATCTTTATGTAACACAGTGCACAAGGTACCTTGTGATGATCCTTGTCCTTGCTGAGGAAAGAACAAAAAGAAACTAGAAAACCACAGAGCAATATTAACACAGAGGTACACACACATCCTAGTAATCATATACAGGATAGACTGGCTACTGGGTATGTTTTTCTCACCTCTCAAAAACACTTATTGATTTCAGTGGGAAATGTTCTTCCCTAACTGATACAGACTCTATTCACTGGGGTAATTAGTGGGAAAATTTATTTTTATTCTTTTTTCAAATCAGGTGTTGCATTGAAAGGACGAATTCCAGCTAACTCCAGTAGTCAGAGTAGACTTGTAATTAGCTCTTGCTCATCCTTGTCTTACTTCCTTTTCACTGTACCAGTTTAGCTCAGGACACAAAATAAAGTGGATTTTTGAGATCAAAAGACCTATTTAAGCTGGAGAAGATTCACTTGATGGTCACAAAATAAAAGGAAAGACGGAGACAGTTGCACAGGAAGCTATTAGCAAAACTGAACAAGACTTTAAAAACTAGCTAAAACAGAGAAATAGCAACTTGGGCCATGACCATTCTAGACACTGCATCAAAAGAATGCTCAGTTATCAGCACAAGTTCCCATTACCACTGACTCCAAGAACAGGCATCTTTACCATCCCTATGAAATGTAGTCTATAGCCAAATGCTGTTGGAAACTCTTTGACTGGGAGGGAAGGACAGGGTTCATCTCAGATACTCACCAGGAATTATGCTCCTTTATAACTGAATAGTTTGCTCACTTAGAAAGACAGATACAGTCAGGCACCGTGCACTCCTCATGAAATGTGAATTGAGTTCAGATTTCAGTAAATATCATCACATGCAGTGGAAACCACCAGGATTATCACTGCCACAAACAGCCACGACAGCAAAATCTGCCTCAGAGACTAGTTCTTTTTTAAGATGGAATCAGTGAAAGATAAAAACCTTTGCACTTCAGATATGAAATAGCCTCATATATCATAAAACTGGCTCCACCAGATTTGGGAAGAAAAAGAATGAAAAAATTCTATCAAATCCTGCTCTTAATATTTAAACTTCTTCAAGAACTTTCAGAAGGTTTAATCTTTTCTGTAGATATTATAGGAAATTTTTACATTCAGTAACTTTCCTCTGTCTACCTGATTTACATTTTGTTTTGCAAGTGGACTAACCAAGCTCCTAACGACCAAAGAATAACAAAAAGTACCTTCAGAAAGGAAGAACTGGAAAATTAGAACCCCAGAATGGTTTAGGTTGGAAAGGACCTCAAAGACCATCTTGTTCCACCTGCCTGGGTAGGGACACCAGACCAGGTTACTCTAAGCCCTGTTCAACCTGGTCTTGAACCCTTCCAAGGATGGGACATCCGCAGCTTCTCTAGGCAACCTAATATATATATATAATTTTTGAAAAATTGTATTAATTTTCCATAGAATGAAGTATTGTATCTGACAGTTTGAAAATAGGGATAGAGCAGAAAACTACCTTGCTTCTCTGAGTCTGCATTGGATCAAATAATATTTAAATCTACAGCAAATTAAGACTTATTTGAGTGTTTGTAATTCTAATTTTGTCTGTAGTTTGCAGCTAAAAATTCTTTCACACAGACTCTTTCTTTTAACAGTTATATCAAAATATCACTATGAATTAATTCAAGGCATGGACTCTGGTGAGACTTTATCTGTCAAGAATGTCACGATCCAAGTCCACAATTCACCATGTGCACAGTAGGGAAAAGAAGAAAAAGGTACTTGCTAAGTATTCACAACATACATTCAGACAGTAGCAGTTACATTTAGACTTGAAAGAATATCAAAATAGGATGTTTCAATATGTGGAAATCTTTCTACATTGCAATGTTTCATATTTTAAAGAAACAAAAACAAACAAAGAAATTATATGTCATGTTTCAGTGGATCAGCTGCCATCAACATGATGATTTATGGAGAAAGCGAGTAAGTTAACATGTGTGATAGTGTGAAGTAATGAGCTACATATAAAAAGACAGTCATAGAATGGTTTGTTTTGGAAGGCATCTTAAAGATCATCTCCTTCCAACCCCATAGATGGGAGGGACACCTTACACTGAACCAAGTTGCTCCCTGGCACAGCTGCCTACACTGTTGGGGATGCAGCCGTGAGCACAGGGCGTTTCTGGGCTGTGAGGGCACATGGATGGATCACGTTGAGCTTCTCATCAGCCATCATTCCCGAGTTTTCTTTCCCATGGTTGGTCTCAATCCACTCTGTGCTCAGACTGTAGTTGTGAAAACACCTCACAACTCATTATTGACAAATGTTCTGAGGCTGCATCAATCCCACTGTCCACATCACTGTCAGAGCTGTCAAACAGCACTGGTCTCATGGTTCCCAACAGAGAAGGCTACCAGATCTGTCAGGCATCATTTGCCCTTACTGAATCCATATTGGCTGTCACAAATCCTTATATTCCATACACTTTAACACGGTTTTCAGGGGAAGCTCCTCCATCATCTTTCCAGACTTTAAAGTGATACTGATGGCTCTGTAGTTCCCTGGGTCTCTCTTTTCCCCCATTTTAATTATGAGAGTTCTGTTTCCCCTTTTTCAGTCCGATGCAAACATCATCAGACTTTCACAACTTCTCAAATATGATGGATAGTAGCTTGGTAACTTAGGATAGAGGGAACCAAGTGGCAGCAGACCAGCATTTACAGGGGGGATGACAGGTAGGAAGAAGGGTTTTACTCCAAACCAAGGGAAAGAAATAGTAATTGAACATCACTGACTCTACAGGGAATTTCAGAGGATCAGTTGGGAGTTATTCCATTTTGTCTTTAAGAAGAAATCCGAAGCATTCTGAATTATCTGAGCATGACCTTAGAGTATAATTATGAAAGATTAAGCTCAAATCTTTTTACAAAAGGTCCATTAATTATAAGAGGGTTTTGCCATACCTTTTTTTAACGCTGAGGTTATATTGGCTTGATTTGACTTGACTTTCTAGCTTCTGCGGATGGAAATTTAGATAAAGATTATCTATTGTATACAAGCTGTGTTGTCTGAATTTCTTTTTCCTGAAGGTGGATTAAACCACACATTTCTTAGAAAGATACCTTGAAGATTCTGAATTACAGGAACTATGCCATGTTGGCTGATGAGCAGATACAATACATTGCAACTGCCACTAGTAAAATATTGTGATTTCAAGTTTGAATTTCGCTTACTTTTAAGTCTTAAGCATTATTATATTTGGGTCTAGAAAATTATAATACCCATTTCTGCCCATTCTCCAGCTATGCAATTTTCCCAAATGTTAGTAGGCATGCACTGTACTCAAATCCCGTGGGGAGGCTTTTTTGCTCAAATATAAATTCAGAATATTTCCCCTATATCTGCTTTCTTTTTTTCTTATTAATTCCATTTTATTTCAAGAAGCCACAAGAAATCCTGTAGCTTTTGTAATAGTGCTAAGTAATTAATTCATTCAAAGATGAAAAACTGTTTTTTTTAATGAGTACATGTGTTAGGGGGAAAAAACCAACAAACCCACCAAAAAAACCACAATTCCAGAGGATTTTGAGTTATTCTGGAAGTATGGTCAAATTAAACATAAATCTTTGGGGCCAAAAGAGCTGAAAGAATGTTTGGAAACATCTAATATTTTGTGTTGACATTTCTGAAGAAAAGATTGCTATTTTTCTTTCCAAGTGCTGTTTTGTCTGAAAATTTGAAAAACATTTCCTTTGAAAAAAAATCCTATAATTATTACACAGGGATAATACTACACATTTTCTGTGATATTTCCTTTTTGGTGTTTTCTGAGACCATACGTGCTAAAATATCACACCAAAAGCCCATATTGAGACAGTCATTGACACTTTTGAGATTAATTTTCACTTCCTTTTCTTTTTGATTGTCTTCTACCTTATAAATTTGATCCATAATTTCTGTTAATGGATGAAGTACATTTTGTTTTGTTTATGAGCCTACTCTATCAAATTCTAAACCTTTGGTCAGGCATTTCCAAATGTTCATTACTACACTCATTTCTGATCATCTTAAAACCTTTGTAACATCTTCAGATTTTGCTGATAAGATTTATCTCATTGATACAAATGCTGAAGAGAGCTCTAAGACTAATCCCTTGGAGACTGCATTATCAACAACTCAACTCATGGATTTCTCCACATTAAAAACTCTGTTTCAAGACCTGCCAGATAGGGAGTTTTAATCCATCTAATGTGTGCCCTGTTAATTCAATATCATGTGCCATTTTTTAATCTAAAAGTCATGTTGTACTAAATCAAATCCATTGGAGAAGTCCAACAGCATTGTCTTTATCAACCAAACCTGTAATATTGTCAAAAACAAACCAAACCAAAAAACCCATAACAAATAAAAAATCAACAAAAAACCCTACACTTGTTTGACACGGCTTATTTCCATGCAAACATGTTGACTAATATTAGTTATATTCCCAGTGTCTAATCTTTGTTGATAGAGTCCAGAATTAACTATTCAAATAGTTTGGCCAGTCCAACACCTTATTAACCTGACTCATCTCTACTTCCCTGTTCAAATATAGGGATTTCACTGGCAGCCATCCGATTTTCAGGAAATTTCCTTAACTCATCAAAAGCCTGTTAAAATCTAGTTTGGAAGACAATCAGATACTTCCTTTTGGATCTCTGTGTCAGATATACATCTCTGATTATTCAGCAGTGACTCATATTTTCCTCTAAATCAGATGGCCATCACTCTATCACGACTTTATTTCTGAGGATTTTTCTGCTTCACATCACTCACAAGACAGAACTACATGCTTCAACAGGAATTTTTATACTTGGAACATTTTTAATATATCACACTTTCTGACATCGCTGCATACATTGAGTAATGAACAAACAATGAGGGGTTTTTGTTCCTATTACATTGTATAATTGGATTTTGAAACAATTTCATATGTTAACCCCTCCACACTATGCTGATTTTTTTTTTCAGGTGTCCCATAATTTCTTTCTCACCTCCTTTTTGGCACATATCTCAAACCTATATTTTAGAAGTCACACGATTATGAAAAATTTTTCTCAAAATAGATGACATTCTTCTATTCATCAGCAAGGTGGAGAGCAAGTTTCTTTTCCTTGCCTCCTGGTTTGCAGCTCTAGCTGCTAAATTGTCTTTCATCTTCATCAAACATGAACAACTCAACTGGAAATGGATGTGTACTTCTTTACTCACATAGGGTTTTCAAGCAACAGTCCCCAACTTGCAGTGTTCTGGGTTCTCTTCATTTTTATTCAGAAAACCCCAAACCTCAAAGTCTATCTGCAACAAAGCAAGGCCTTGAACTTCTATGTCCAATTTTTAAAATCACTTCTCCAAAACTTCTCAGTAAATATTTTAAACTCTCTCTAGATAAGCAGGCCAAGAATTTGCATTTCACCATCACTGTTAGTAAGACTACTGTACTAGGGAAAATTATGATGAAAATTATATTTTTTGGAGGAGTGAGAAAACACAGAAACTTATGCCATCTAGGTCACAGCTCACATACCAAGTTGCCAAGAGCCAATCTGAACATTGTTGTTTAAATTTTTGAAGAAGGGGAGGATTTGGCTCTACACTAGTATTTTGTGACCAAACAATATGCTCAAGGTTGCATGACTAGTGTAAGAAAAAAGTATGTGTGCTATTTCTGTACGATTAATGACACAGACTGGACTAAGGCAGGTCTCTGTGACCTTTGGTGAGTCAGGGTATATCAGTCAATGGAAAAACATGGAGTGATATAGATCTCTTACTTTCTGTTTCTGACCCTGAGACAATATCTGTGGAGACATCACAGATCTCGTATTCCCTGGATTTTGAAATGTTTCGCACTCATTTGCTTAGAAAGAGTGAAGGAAGACAAACCAGAGAAAGTGAGGAGTCCTCTGGGCATATCAACACCAATGGACAAGAAAGGCATGGACGAACTCACAGAATCACTGAGTCACATAATCAATTAGGATGGCAAAGACCTCTGAGATCATCAAGTTCAACCTTTGACCTAACACCACCTTGTCAACTAGACCATGGTGCTGAATACTAAGTACAACTCTTGGAAGCTGAACTGTTAACCCAAGCCTTGAATACAACAGCACTGATTCCTCTTCAGTGCTCTGAAAAAGTAATTCTGAATTCAGTACTTTTGCAAAGTTTGAAACCACTTACACTCAAGATCATCAGTGTCAATTTTATCTTCTGTCACCCTGCAAAGATCTGTCCAGGATGCCTACTTGTAATGAACATAGAAATAATAAATCTACTCTCTAAAACAAGGTTTGACTAGCAGTTCACGACTGCCTTCAACAACTGTTATATTGCTTTTTACAATGGAGCCTTATCTATAAAAGAAGAGAAAGTCTCCAGAGCTGGTTAGAGAGAAAGAAGATGAGAGATATGTTCCTACATTCCTCCTATTTTCATTCTCCTTGTTCTGTGGTTAAGAGCAAACTTCTTTCCAGCCCATTTCTGTAGATTACTTCCGTTTATTCATTTGTTCCTGTTTCGAAGAACACACCTTCAGAGTCAATTCAGGCCTTAATACAAGGCAATTACTACAGAAATAAAATACTATTACCCCACATCTTCAAGCATTTTGGCCATATTCTTCTTGGCTTTTCTATTTTCAATATCTAAAGTGCAGCACTCCTTCAGTGCCCTTGAAGTACTTGTTACATTAGTGGATGCATTATTCCTTCGAAGAAGAAGGGATAAAAATATCATCTTCAATTTATGAATCATTCTTATCTTTACTTTTCACCTTTAGTTCTCTTTGTGTTTCCTTCTCTCATGGTCTTCTAAATTATTTCTAGACAAGTACAGTGTCACTAAATTGAAACACTTTATTTTGTTACTAAACTAAATTTTATCAATGTGTTTATGCTGGCCATTTTTTCGAAGTGAAACTCTTTGGAACACAACAACCTTATTTTTTTTTCTCCAGAGAACAATTTTTCTCTTTTTTTCTCATCCATTGCAGGCTGTATATTTATTTATTTAGTTAGTTTTTATTTTTTATACAGTCCATTGCTTTGGCTTAAACACATTTGTGAACTAAGGTACGATGAGATTCACTGGAGACACACAGTTCCTTGGTTCTGATTTCCTCTAAAGCTGTATCATGGAAATGAAACCAAAAGACACCATTCTCAAGAGACTCTTATCTACATAAGAAACGAGAACCAGGGATGCTTGTAGAATTAAACAGTAGAGCAGCATTTTAACATGCACCAAAGAAGGCAAAGAACTATTGATGGCTCAAGGATCAAATACTTCTTCCTAATCACTCTGCCCAAAATCAGTTATGAACATAATTTATATCACTACTTATGGCAGTGGAAGAAGATGAATTCTCTCTGATCAAGGAAAATAAGAAACTTGCAGACATCTGTTCTGCTAAATAAATCAACATCTACTGCAATGGATCCCATTTTACACTTCATTTTACATCTGTAATTTTACATGTTACTGAATATAAGCAATGTCCATGCACTTTAGAAATGGACATTACCAACTTACTTATATAGCCCAGGCCTATCAGACAAGAGGATTAATATTGTGAGATGAATTTTAAAATACACGGAGATATAAAGGTTACAAACCAAGTCAAGAGGATGGGGGAAACATATTGGACTGCACAGCCTGGGTGGACAGACTCTTAACTTCAAATTACAGCACCTGAGAAAGCTCTGCAACAAGTAGATGTGCTGCAGTTCTCCATCCAGCAGCAGATATAAAATATGCAAGCTGAACTTCCCCGAGGGGGATGCACACACAATAGCAATGAGTCCCCCAGAGCAGTCACACGGACAAGATAGAATAGCTGGGCAGCTTTTCAGTAGTATTCTCTGTCTTTATAGCATTTTTCCACTTTGGACAACTCTCCAAAATGTTAACCAGAACCACATGGCTGGCAAGTCACAGATATGTGAGCCACAGGAACCCCCACAAAAGCCCCACTACCTCTATTGTATTCCCTGCAGTACGATAAGGTTTTCTCAGTATGGCCTGAAAGTGTTGACTTCAAACTGAGTTTCAGAAGGAACTTGCAGAAGGCAGGACACAGGTATTTTGCACAACAGTTATGATTTTATATTTCTGGTTTCCTGAGCAGTTTGTTGCCACTATACAAATTCAGAGGCAGTTTTTAAGTCTGGTACATTTATTTTAAAAGTCAGAACACGCTTAAGGCATTTGTGAGCCACACATGGCTGTCCTTGGAGGGTCACAACCTTCAGCAGTACAAGCACATTGTTACGCTCTACCTTTATTCCAATACAGTATGTGCTGAATTCAGATATAATAACGTCTCTACACACAGGAAATGGCCTCAAGTTGCACCAGGGGAGGTTTAGACAAGGCTTTAGGAAATATTTCTTCACAGAAAGGGTGGTCAGGCACTGGAACAGGCTGGCCAGGGCAGTGGTGGAGTCACCATTTCTGGAAGTGTTCAAAACATATGTGGATATGTCACTTGAGGACATGGCTAAGAGTTGAGCATAGAGGTGGTGCTGAATTGGTGTTTGGACTTGGCAATCTAAGAGTTCTTCTCCAGCCTTAATGGTTCCAAGATTCTGTAGACCTGGATGGTAGTCTGCCCTCTACCCTTAAAGTTGTTGACTCTGGTCTGTGAGACAGCCTATAAATCAGCATAGACTAATCGATTTCTAAATTCTCCAAAACTGTGTGCTGTGTAGTTTGTCATCAGTCTTACAACTGTGTTACACAGTGAAGTGTTGAAAAATTCAGTTGCAAGGAAGGAGGATACAGCAATCCTCATTTTACATGAGAAACTGAGGCACAAAGAAACAACAACTGGAAGGCCAACTGTGACAGACCACTTCTAAGTGTGTTTGGGGATCTATGTTGAACTGCTTGCTCATGATTAGTCCTAAAGACTGTGGTAGCAAATTTCCCCAAACTTGGAGCAAAAAAACCCAAAACAAACCCAAACCAAATCTACAGTGCCGGGACATGGAAACTCGGTGTTGCAATTCATTTTCTCATGTTTCAACCTCATTTATCACTTGCTTTCAAATATATATATATATATATTTTTTTTTAAGAGCTTTTTGGCTATTTTATGAAGGGAAGGAATTGAGAATGCTGGAAGAGCAAAAGAATAAGAATAAAATACTTTGAATATTGACCATTGATTAATGCTTTTTTAAACCTCTGTTCATTCAAGGGCAGGTTGGATTGGGCGTTGAGCAACCTGGTCTAGTAGAAGGTGTCCCTGCCCATGGCAGGGAATTGGAATAAGATGAGCTTTAAGGTCCCTTCTGACCCAAAGTGATTCTATGATTCAAGAGCTTTGCTGAAATCTGATTCTGCAATGTGCAAAATTAATTACTTAGAATTTTATGATATTTCTAGAGAATATGATCATATTTCTGTTAAATTAAACAAGCGCTTTCTCCAAGTACTGTCTTGTAGGCTCATACAACACTCAGAAAAGAAGGAAACTGGAAAGCTCTCCTGAAAACTACCCCAAGGAATATCTTGTGGCAAGGTACCTAAAATGTATATCTCAGCTTTCACATGTCAGTTCCTACACTATGCTGTAAAGTGCTCTGGGACCTGGGTATAAGATTTATTTAAGTATAATAATGTATCTATACTGCCATTAGTATAGTTGAAGACCACTTATGGAACATATATGTATGAATATACCCCTATATACATGTAAAACGTTCTGATTGCCACAATATGGCATGAGATAAATCTGTCTCAAATTTAGAGGACTTCAGCTTAAATGTTGGGAAGAAATTGAGTCTCTGCAATCCATTTGCCCCTCTTTTAATGCAGAAAGGAGGGTGATGAGGTGACAGTCATGCTAATGATGCTGTTTCAGGAATTTCCTTATATATATATATGAATGTGTGAACACACATATATGTGTATATATGGCTATGCCACAAGCATTTGAAATGTTCTTGGAGAAACACAGTCTCAGAGTTGGATGTCTGTTGTAGAAATGAGATGACCACAATGTGAAGACCCAGCAAGTGCCACCACTGCAGAATCTAAGTCTGTGACAAGAATCAAAAAATGACGTGGCTAAGAAATGAAAAATGTAGATGCTTGAGGATATCAGATCTGTGTAAATGGATGGCTAGGCTGAGCAGGTTTGAAAGCTAAGTATCAGGTCTGAGCACACTTAAGCTTTGCAACTATATGCTCTCAGCACTGTTCTTATCCTATCTAGATTCATTCACATCCAGAAGATATGATGATGATGGTGGAGTTTCTCCTGATTTACACCATCAGGACAGTGCTTTTAGTCACCTACAAGTAAATGACAAAGTCCTTAGCAAATCTTTTCCCAGTGCTATTTCTAGGTGAAGCTAGTGAGGATTTTGTGTTAATGAGTAGCTGCGTTTTAAACTATTTAAGACAGCAGTGAGGGAAAAATCTGACCTCTTTTGTTAAAGAAGAGAGATAAAAAAAAAAAGAATGATAATCTAGGTTTGTGTACCTATGTGTATGTGAGAGAAAGCATTGGTAGGAGAGTGAGATATGCAAGGGAGACCATTTACTCCAATCGGACAGCATTACTAATACATAATGACTCTGCCAGCGAGGCACTGCACAGCTGGAATTAATCTGAGAGAATGTGAGTTGCTGCACAGACAAGTGCAGAAAACTTTCCCCGTGTGAAGGCAGCGTGAAGCCCTGCCCTGTGGCTTGGAAGCAGTTCATCAGTCCCTGACAGAATCAACATCTTCTTTAGACCATTGGATTGAGGAGGAGGGGGGGGATGGATGTGGGGGGAAATGCACTCCACTCCACCCTGCTCAAATGAGCACCCAGGAGGGACTTTTTTATTATATGATACTCTTCAGATCACAACTATCTCTCCCCTCACTGTTTTTTTGTTTTTGGTTTTTTTTTTTTAATGTTTAGAATTTTTTTAGTCACCTGGTTGGTTGGCTCCGAACTCAACTGAAAATCTGCCATGGCTTATTTACATGAACAGCTATTTAGGCCAAAAGCAGCTGCTCCATTTAGCCAAGCATCTCTGTGCTACCCAGTTTCTCTGCTTGCTATAATAAGGTGCTTTCTTTTAAAACCGTGCTGTGAGGAGATAGGAGTGAAATGTATGCAGCAGATGATGGTTCTCTCTGAAAAAGAGTTTTGAAAACTCAGTGAGCCCAGGGTCATTGTTTAGTAAACAGTTTCCCAGTAAAAGACAAGTCTATCCAGAAGTACAGTACAACCACAGCTGATTTTAAGCAGATTCACACACATGTGTGGTACCTTGCCTCCATGCCCCTCTTTATTCCAGTCTTGACCTGGGAGGTTTCTGATTTGCATCAGTAAGTGATTTATCCCAAAGATTTTAGCTTGCCAGTGTGACCTAGTGTCCTTTTGTGATGTAGCAAGGCTCCCTTCCTGCACAAATGTAGCCATGAGAAACTGAGGGAAATAAGAAAAGTGTTCTGAAAGGGAAATAATGTGGGTTTAGTGCAGAATATGAAAAAAATGCACTTTTTCAGGGGAAAAAAAAATTAAAAGTAAAGTTTTGTCCTGTTTTTGGGTGAAAGCAAAACTACACACACGCACGCGATTTTGTCTTGCAAACATTGATTTAATGTTCATTTTGTCCCCTAATTATCCTCCTAATGTCTATTGAAAGTCTCACATAGTCACCAAATCGAAAATAACTTCCTATGCACAACTTCCAGTTACTGCAGGAATTATGGCTTTGTTGCCATTATTAACTTTCCCCAGCTATAATGTATGCCTGGCCTTGGGTTACCCCACTCTAGGAGCAAGTGACTCTAGCATGGTTTTTACTTCCCTCCAGCTCTTCTTTCCAGCCTGACTCTCCAGCATCAGCTCCTGAGTATTGTTATAGCATCTAATGCCACTCCTTTGACTTCCACTTTTTCCTGATTTCTATAGAATTTTCCTGCCTTTCCTTTAGAATTCCTTCCCTTCACTATCAAGATCTTGACCTAATTCTTTGGTCCATAAATAGCTGGACAAAGACTTATCAAGTCTTAGCAGATACCCTAGCTTGTATATATCCAGCACATCTACCACTAAAAAAAACTTGTTCCCATTTGTCTGGATTGGGACTCTGCCAAGGTCATCACAGGTAGAAAAAAACTGCTGGACAAGGCAGAAGTTGGCTGTAAGAGCCAGCAGAAAGCCACAGTCCTCCATCAGCTTGTTATCCATTTCCATGATATATTTTGGCTGAACTATAAAACTAGTGTTTGCCCTAATGCATAATTTGTGTTTGATGGACATACATCCTTCAGAAATTAGTCCAGTTGGTACCTGTAGGCTAGGATCAGCATACAGTCTAAACTGAGCTGGTAGATGAAAAAAGAAAAAAAAATCAAGAAAATAAACAAAAAATTGAGTTAGAAAAAGGCCAACCAAACAACCAAAGAGAAAAAAAAGACAAAACCAAGCAAACAAAAAACCCCAAAACCCCACCAAGTTCCATGAAAAACCCCAACAAATCAGCAGCCAGAAAAAAAAAGTACGCAAAAACCCTATAAATGACCAATTCTGTATTTTCTAGGCTTGCTAAACATTTCTCACTGGCATTTAAAAGATTTGGTATTTTCTTCTTCTGAAAGTACTTAATTAACTCTTCATACTCTTTTTAATAAAATAAGCAGACTGTATATCCAAAGAATTTCGCTAAAAGCCATTTTTTCCAGCTTTTAAATATTTGTTTGATTTTCCCCTGCAATTGTACCTTTTTAACATGCAGTTTTTCACTTAAAAATGCAAGCGTCTGGTCTGAATACAGAATCTCTGTTTTGCTGTACAAATGCATGAATCATGAGTTAGCTGGGAAAAGGGAAAACCTAAAATACTTTTCCCACCAAGGTAATCCATACTTGCATTGATCATTCATCTTCACAATTTATCTTCACCTCCTGGCCTGTTTGATGGCTTCTGTAACACTCATCCACTGATAATAAACCCAGGATTCATCACACCTTACCTTAGAAATTACAAAATCTTACAAATCACAAAACCTTACAAATCAAGGTTTGTTGGCTTTCCAATATCAAGGAATAGACACTGATAAAAGGACATTCAGCATTAATTGGGTATTACAGAAGAACCTTTAGGCAACTGTTTATTGGTTTTTATTCTGATCTAAATGTGTTTTGGGGCTGAGAACCACGTTCCTCATCCTGCTATTGAGGATAATATCGAAAAGTTGACATTGCAATGGCAAAAACCTTTTCTTAATAATGAGAAGCTCAGGAAGAACAAGCTGCTTAATGTTGTGCTTCAAAAGACCTTACATTTCAAGACCAGTCCGGATAGGGCTGCTAGTCAGATTGGCTGGGGTACACCTGGAATAGTGGATGGTGCTCCTGCCCACGGCATGGGGGTGGGACTAGATGGCCTTCAAAAGGTCCATTCTAACCCAAACCATGGTGTGATTCTCTGACTTCAATATATAATGCAGCCACTATCCGGTATGCAATTAGAGTGTGTGGTTTAATTGCAGTGCAGACACAGGTATAATAAAGTTTCCACGCATAATGCCTGGGTGGCTACACAGCCTGTCTAGAAGGGAGCTGATGCTGTGCACATCCCTTTGTGTACAGACTCAGAGTAATGGTTCTTTACCCATAAGGGTTTTAAAGGCCATGGCATGGAGAGGAATGATTAATAGCAGCAACTCATAAAGGCTATATTTGCATGCCATTGTTCATCAGAAGGATCCAAATGGTAACTGAAGTCTCTGAAAGGAAACTGAAATGGGCAGATTTAAAATTATTTTAGCCAAAAGTTTCATCATTGACTTGAGGGCTTGTGGGATTTCACTGTCAGAAGCATGCTCAAATGTTCCAGAGATTTTTTTATCAATGCGAATAACCATGCCTTTCTGGGAGTCTCATAATGATCACTTCTTCCCCATAAATAGCACATTGTATCGCCACACCTACTGGGTCTTTTGGGAAGAGATGCCTGAAATTCAGAGATGCCTGAAGGCTTCTTTTTGTGCTTTTTTATGGGTTTTATGTTCCCTTGCAAAAAAATGCTGATCCCCCCCCCAACTTTTCTTAAAATGCATCTATATATTTACAGCTACATAAACAAAGGGCAGAACTAGTAGATAGAGTGCTCTGCCCCATTAACTGGACCACAATTTCTAGCTTGAAGTTAAATTTAAAAGCAGGGTATGAAATAATTGAAAACAGCAAATTAAGAAAAGGTTTAAAACTGCAAGAGAACTCAGAGCTTTTTTGGAGGTTGTATTACCTGTTTTCTCTATTCAGAGCTGATGGCTTTGATGATACCTCACTGTAAGCTCACATTTAGTAAACCCCTCCCTTGGGTTAATTGTTAATAGCTGCAGGTATGACAGTTTCACTGGATTTGGTATAGATATATTTTAGAAAATCAGGTCTAGCATGTATTTTGCTTTTGTTAGGGATGCATTAGTCACTCTAATGATACTGTGCTTATATAAAGCATTATATAAGTGCCTTGAGATAAACCATGCAACCACTACTTAGAAATCAAAGCTGTTCTCTACAAACACACATCTGTTTGCAATGGATTCTCTCCTTCATCCTCCTTCTTCGACATCCCTTTCCCATCAGCTGGTTCATCACTAAAACTCAGAGAGGTTTTTTGGTGGGAAACACATTGATTGAATTTCTTACCTGTGAAATCAAAGTGTATAGTGAATAAGTCTGCAAGCAGTGCTCCCTGACAAACACAAGAACTTGGGCAGAAATCAAATTTCTAGGTGTTACTCTTTACTAAGAAAAATCAACAGATCATCTCTATTCCCGAGAGATTCTATAAAGCCTCTGTTTGATTTCTATTTAACAAACACAAGATGGTGGAGGTCAGGGGAAAATAATTCAAATCTCCTAATGTTGTTTAGTCTTACTGGCTTTAAATGGAATTGATTTTATATTATGGATTCCCATCTTTACCATTCATTTGATACAATACATTAGGAAACCAACACTAGGTAGTAATTTATTCACACTGTTAAACTTATTTTAGTCATCAAGTGGTCAAATAATATTTTGTAAGATAGCTTAAAAGAAGATTTCTATGTAAATAAATGCAACTAGTTTGTTCCAGCCACATTCAATTGATCAAGTTCCAGCTTTTTAGAAGTATAAAGGATATTTTTACCATTGCACTTACTATTTCCTACCATAAGCTTCTTATATTCATTTTTAACCTGACATCACCTCTAAACAGTACTGAAGAAATATTCTCTGTATCTTTATCTGTGGGAAACAAAATCTCGAACAGGTTGAAGACCAGAGCCTCAAGAGGCTTTTGGTAGTTTAATCCCCTAAGTTTCAAGGGAAATATTAGAAGGTTGAGGAGCTGGATCCAGGTGATTTGTGCAGTCATAGAGGAAATATTTAGTGGAGAAGGAGCTGAACTCTAGCCACCTTGGATCTCTAACCATTTCTTAACCCACAATGGCCCTTTTCCTGACTGGTGAATAATGCTTTTCTCAAAGGACCAAAATCACAATGGAAGGAGGTACTCTTTTTTAATTTTTTCTTGATTTTCCTAAGTGAGAAATTAATTTGAATGGAAAAAGCAAATAACAAATGTTGTTGAGATTTTTTTCAGGTCTCCTTTTAGTGCTGAGTGGAGGCATTTGAGTGTGGTCTTGGCTGAAGGCAACAGAAGGCATTGGTTTTCCTGGGATATATGTTTACTTCCAGACTTAGGCCCTATTCTCTAGTCAAGAGTAACATAATAGTAATCTGCATGATTAACGAGCAACAGAAATAATGACATTATTATTTATTTCCATCCATAGAATATCCTGAGCTGAAAGGGACCCACAACAATCATTGAACCCAAATCCTGGCCCTGCACAGGGCAGCTGGGGGAATCAGATCACATCAGAATGTGCCTGAGAGTGTTGGCTAAATGCCTCTTGAGCTCTGTCAGCCTTGGTGCTGTGACCACTGCCTCGGGGAGCCTGTTCCGGTGCTCAGCTAACCTCTTGGTGAAAAACTTTATCCTAATATTCAGCCTAAACCTCCCATGACACAATGCAGGCCATTCCATGGGTCCTGTCACAGGTCATCATAAAGAAGAGATGAGTGTCTAACCCTCCTACCCCCTTTGTTAGGAAGGTCAAGACTATTATAAGTGTCCTGTTCTCCGGGCTGAACAAGCCAAGTGGCATCAGACATCGTTAAGTGAGGACTCTTCACCATCCTTATAGCCCTACAACCATGAGCGCCCTTTGGAAGACATCTAGAAATCCTGGGACACCTTTGAAATCCATGGATTTGGAGGCACCTGTACTTTTTGGGGTACTGAACTCCCACAGTAGTTCCCAGGCATAAGCTGTTCAGCCTCTCTAGCAGTGCAGGCTCTTTCCATCGTGTCTGGTTGGGCACACAAACACAGAGTGTGCAGGCAGGGAACTTGAAAGGAAAGAGCAGTGGCAGGATAAATCCAGTCAATTGGAAACCACTCAGTCTCCAGGGCTTCACATCCTTTAAGGATTATTTCTGCCATGGCTCCCATTAACAAAGCAAGAAATAGATGTGGTTTAATGGGTAGACTAAGTGATGCTAAACGACTGTATGTACTCATCAGGCTCCTTCTCAAACTGGTCATCTCCCGGTATCACCTGTAAATGGCAGAACCCTTCATCATCAGCTCAATCCCACAAAATCTTGAGTATGTCCTCAACTTTCTGAACTCTGAGCAATCCCTCTGACATCAGCACAGCTACCCCTGGTGCAAAATTAAATATAGATATAAATCATTGCAGTACTGAGACTGGAGTACATTGTGGTGAATAGTTTCTCTTCAGGAAAGCATTTATTTCGTAAAGGCATCATTTCAGCTTAAAGGTTTCACATATTTGTGTTATACTTAGTGAGTCGGTTGGGAAGCAATGTTGAAAGACAACTAGAAATGCCCAAAATACACATTAATAAATACAATACTTTCAAATTAGGAAGATAGGCTCATAAAGGAAATCGGATGACACAACGATGTCTAAGTGTCAAAGAAATTTGTACTTATCTATATCAGGTCAAATGACCAGGATAATCATCTAGGAAGAAGGAGTTTAAATTTCCTCTGAATTTGCATTTAATTTTCCAACACCTTGAGAAAATGATGTCTTACACAATGGACTGTGGAATGTGGAAATGTTACAGGAGGCCAAGTTTATGAACCCCACCCTTCGGTCATTTTAGTACCCACTTCTGAATGTGAAATGTATGTTTGAAGTTGCCAATTTAAAAGGAAAGATAAAAAAAGGAAGCAATAAAGGAAAAAAAATAAAAAGTAAGAAAAAAGTAGGAAACCCCCATGATATTATCAGATTATTTAAAAGCAATGTCATGACACTTAGTCACATTTTGTGCTGTGGCTGTTGCAAACAATAAGAAATTATTCCCAAAGATCCAGGTATGGCAGCGGTGACTCATAAGCAGGCCTTTAAGGTAGTCCCAGTGTTTGAATGTTAAATATTTGTTATAGTTCTATAAAATTTTACATTCATTGTACTGCTTGCTTGTTTCACCAGTCCTCAAGGGACAGGAACGATTCTGTATTTGTTTCCTCTTTCCAGCACATCAAACCATTTTAATAATACCTCTATTAAGCCATGTACCTCCCCAGTTTCCCACAGATTGTCACTATGTCATATTGTCACTAAGTCAGTGCAGAAAGTCCAGCTGAGTATCACTGTCATGAGTTAGAAAAGTGATGAAAAAAAATTGCCAAACCCCACAATTCTTATAAATACTGCAGTTAGCAAGACAGTTGTCAGTCAGGTCGCTCATGCTGAATTGTAACTTCCTTTTCTGCATTCGCAAGTTGATTGTCAATGCTTTCTTATCTGTCTGCATAGCATCATGCATATTGTCAGCATGACACAAATAAACGAGCTAATGAATAAATAATGGCAATCAATAGAAACAAACACAGAATTGACTGACCTGCTCATTGTTCTCACTGAATGAGATGCCAAGAGTAATCAAGCAGCATAAATTATAAAATATAAGTTCAACACTAGAAAGTCATTGTTTCAATGCTTTAAGGAACCTGCAGTGTGAATAAGGCAATGTGCTGGCTATAAAACATTTAGACAGGTTTGTTTTGCTTTCAGCAAATGCCCATCTCTGCTCTCACTTAAGTCAAAAATAAGCTTTCTGGTGCAGAACGCCTTCCAAAACCTTTTAAAACAATTTCTAAAAAATTAAGCATTTGCAATTTTTTAACAAAGTGAAACTCTCCTCTGTAGGGTGATGGTGTGTCACAGAAGACCAGTTTAACCCATTTTGCCAAGGACCTGAGGACTTAAGGCACATATGTTTGTCAATAGAGACTTTCTGTAAATGGTGAATAGTGAAATAGTCCTATGGGAGTAGTCATTTTTGAAATAACATTGAAATAACTGCTTTTAACAGATGCAGTACTTCTTCACTACATGCTTTTAAGCATTCTGACCCCTCCTGAGGTTTTTATATCATCTCTTTTTTTTGTCCCTTTCATATAAATACACAAGAGACGCTTCCATTTACAATGCTTATCACAATCCAGCTTTAACTCAGTGACTCTGGTGTACTTCTCACAGCTTCTTTCTCTTCTTCCTGTCACTAATGACCAAATGTCATTTGTGACTAATGTTACAAATCTACATGCAAAGAGAAACCCTGTGAGAACACAGTAGCACAGGAAGATTTTGCAGCATCCAGCACAAAGGAACCACAATGACCAGCCTTATCATAAGACAAATGCATCTGAAAAACACCAACCAACACAACAAGCCTAAACAAAAAAATCTCCAAACACAACAGGATTGTATGTGCAAGAACAATAATCACCAGTGAAGTGGAGGGTGCCTTGCACCTCCTCTTCACCACGGATGCCAAATTGTGTTTTATCAGTCACAAAAGTAGACAAAACGCAAAAGATTACAAGGGCTCAAGTAGTAGCCATGTTCTGTAGTGCCATATGATAATTTACAATTTATATACTGAGATTATACCATGGGCTATTTTTCTCTAGTAGAATGCATATCTGTTGTTAAGTAACTGA
This sequence comes from Serilophus lunatus, assembly GCA_013399895.1. Lineage (NCBI taxonomy): Eukaryota > Metazoa > Chordata > Aves > Passeriformes > Eurylaimidae > Serilophus > Serilophus lunatus. The sequence continues at coordinate 143,136 of VXBA01004645.1, forward strand.
TGACAAAGACTGGCACATTATTAAAGGCTGGAATGAGTTCAGAATTTAATATTCCCCTCGCATTTTAAACAATTTTCGATGTCCACAACTGTCATCCAACATTGTTTCCAAGTCGCAATTCAGTGGGAAAGAAATAGCGATCCATGTAGGGCTTCACAGTTACACATCTGTTATGTTATTTATCTTAAGTGTGAAGACAGGAATGAACCAACTTCTAACCTCATAATTCAGAACTGAACATAATAGAAATTAAAGAGAGAAAAGAAAGAGACAGCATCTTTGTGTGAATGTAGGTTGATGGAATATCGTGTGAAACCGCTTTTGCCAGAATCACTCTCTCTGATTGCTTCAAGTCCACTTATCATGGTGTAAATCAGGAGGAGTTCTGTTAAGTGAATTGACTCATATTGGCCCGAACACTTGTAAAAGAGAACTAAATGAGGCACAGTATCACTGTAAGGGGTCAGACGTCTGAAGTCTTTCCATGATTAAAATGATGAGGCAAACACCCTAATTTATCTGACTCCAAACATCCTCCAAGGCTGCTGCCCAACACTGTATTTTCAAAGCATTCCCCCCTTTGCACTTCTGTACTTTAGGGCTTGTCCCTCCCACCCTTCGTCAGCACTCACCACACACAATTTCATGGAACTTCCAAACATTTCCTGTGGAGAAAAAACCCAAACTTTCTGAACTCTATTTTGCTTCGGGGCACCTACTCTTGAGAGTTATGTGTACTGTAAAAAATAGGCTTTCAAATTATGGAACGAGGCCTTTAGGGACACTTTCTTTCTCTTATTATTTTTTTTTCCCCTTCATAAGAAGTTTCAGAGCTACAGAGCCTCAAGCCAAAAGAAATAGTTGCACGGGCAAGTTTTCTACAGAACAAGAGGCGTGCTGGGGTGCTTGCTAGAGGCCATTTCACCCTCTCACATCTGCACGCTTCCCACAAGCACCCACGTAGCTGATATGAAAATGAGTACATGAACTCATGGGTGAACTTTTACATTGGCCTCGCTTCCTCCTCTCATCTTGGCCATTACAGAGAATCATAGAAACCAAGAATGGGTTGGGTTGGAAGAGGTCTTAAAGCTCATCTCATTCCCATCTCTCTGCCATGGGTAAGGAAAACTTTCTCAAAGTTCTGTCCAACCTGGCTTTTAACACTTCTGGGGATGGGGTGGCCACATCTTCTCCAAACATGCTGTGCCAGTGCCTCGCCGCCCTTACAGTAAAGAATGTTTCCCTAATATCTTATCTAAATTTAGCCTCTCTCACTATGAAGCCATTATGCAATGCCCTGTCTATCCTGGCCCTAATTAATAGTCTCTCTCCCTCTTTCCTGTCACCTCCCTTCAGACACTGGAAGGCTGTGATTAGGTAAACTCTGAAGCCTTCCCTTTTCCAGGCTGAACAATCCCAATTCTTTCACCCTTTTCTCACAGAAGAGTTTCTCCAACCCCCGATCTTTAAAGTAGCCTCCTCTGGACTTGCTCCGACACCTCCATGTCCTTCCTGTGCTGGGCACAAAGAGCTGGAGCAGCTCTGCAGGTGTGGTCTCACCTGAGGGGGCAGAAGGGCAGAATCCCCCCCCTTCCCTGCTGCCCATGCTGGGAGATTAGCCCAGGGCACGGGGGGTTCTGGATTGGGTCATGTCCAGCCTCTCACTCTCCTGCACTTCCAAGTCCTTCTCCCTATGGCTGATCTTGATCTGCTCATCCCTCAGCCTGTTTCAGACATGTTCTGCTTGTTTGAGAATGACTTTCCAGATATTTTTTACTCTTCCAAAATATAGTTACATAAATGTGTGGAAGTGAGTCAGCTGGAAAGGCCTCATCAAGGCCAGGTTGGATGGGGCTTGGAGCAAGCTGGGATAGTGGAAGGTGACCCTGCCCATGGCAGGGGATTGGAACGAGATGATCTTTAAAGTCCCTTTCAACTAAACCATTCTGGGATTCTAAAGCCTCCATAGCAATGAGTTACCAGAATTTCATGGTCCTAAAGCACTAGTTACCACGGCTTCTGTGCTTGGATTATACTTTTCATCTAAACAGGATTGCACTTTTTTAGAATGTATTGATATTCATGGGAATAAAGTTGTCATCAGTCACTACAGTTCAAGACATGGTTTAACTTGACAGTTAATGCCACACAGATACTTTCTCACTTCTTCCCTCTCAGTGAAGTGGGGAAGCCAATTGTGGAAAAAAAAAATTTTTTTGCATCAATATAATGATTGTTCATTAAGGAAGATAAAGAAGAGATAATAACAATAATGACAAAAGCATTTGATAGAATGGAAGGGATGTGCAATAAAATTGCTCATCACCTCCATTTCCTTACTGATTACTATTTAGAAAATAGAATTCTTATCCACAAATTACCAGATCATTACTTTTTCTTAGTGTGCTGTTATATTTGATAGAGGGCTTTGTTTCTGCTTGTAGTACATTTTTTTTCATTTTATTTTTTTGCACAGGAGGATACTATGTATATATGGAATATTTTTTCCCTACACCTTAGTGCCACAAGTGATCACTATTCTTCTCTGTTATGACCTCCTGCATTAAAAATAAAGCCTTGAAATTTTGAATTATAAACTCTGAAATGGTAAAATTAAATTTGAAAAGATGAATGAATGCTATCGGATTTCACATTAAAAATGGTTTTTCAGAGATTCATGCATAAAGGGAAATTCTTAAATTAAGTGTTTCACAGGCCAAGCAGGCTGTTAGAAGGAAAACTTCTATTTTGGCATTATTGTTATTGTTCTATTTTGGCATTATTGTTATTGTTATTGTTATTGTTGTTATTATTATTATTATTATTATTATTATTATTATTATTATTATTATTATTATTATTTTACGGCTCTGCCCCCAGTTATGCCTTTGTAATGAAAGACAGATTCCCTTTCCCTCTCCCTTCCTGACTCTGACTGATTGCAAACAAAGGCACTGACCATGCCAAGCTTCACACCCACGATGAATCTCACACACTGCAAGTGTTTCCTCTGAAAACTGTGACTGTACACAGACCAATGCAGATGATGCCACAGACGTGTGCCTGTGCCCACACAAGCACGCTGGTCATGTAGGTGGGAAAGTTTAGGTACTTGCTCGTGTCTTTCTATACTATTTTTATATAGATTTCACAATACAATACACAATTTTCCTGATTGTTAAACAAGGGAAATCCTCTGGTTAGCACAGATCACAGCCTTCACTGATCTGGATATTGGAAGACAAGTACATGGGTCAGGTGTAACATATCACTTCATGTTTTCCCAACCCAATATCCCACAGGGACAGAAGATAAACTCTATTTCACACACTGAGGAATCCTGGCACAATGCAGATGCATTTCTCACCCTCAAACTGCCAGCTTGCAGCAGAACAACTGGGAAAATGCATTTCCTCACCTCCTGGGGTCACACTGTGTGGTGGTCTGTCCTGCAAAAGTGAACAGAAGTACAAATATGCCTTTTCCTCCTCTGTGCTGAACTTCGTTTTTAGTTTACTTACACAGAAGGTTTTTCAAATGCACTTAACAGGTATTAACTTGTAGTTTCCTCCAGACAGGTTGCTGAGCAATTAATCGCATACTTGGCATTTTCAGAAACTCAGGTGGAGACCCAAAGGACTAAATCAACCTAAGGTGAAGAAATTTGTTCTACCACAACTAATTATCCAATGAAAACTCTCAGTTCAGCAATATATCTGAAAATAGAGTGTTTGGAAAGCCAACCTAGCATTTCAGTCTATTTATAATATAAAACTTCACTATAGCCAATGTTGTTAAGAGGTTTTTATAGTATATAGCATGAAGGTCTAGTCTTTAATTACTCCTTTAATCTTTGCTGGGCTTGTTCTTGAGAACAAGTTACACTCATGCTTTTTACAGGGAAAACAGCTTCCAGGAATGCATTGGACTGCTGCAGGGGTCAGAGGGTGCATCTATTGAACACCGTTCCATTTCAGCCTAAATCCTGACTGATCTGGTTTTGCTTAGTGGAAGTGTAATTAATATACCTAATTAACAGCTGACCACCCAAAAATATTGATTTTTTTCCTTTTTTTGGCAGAATAAGAGAATTTACACAAGTCCCCATTTTATTTAGGTGATTCCTCTTCCACTTCAAAGGGTCAGTTGTTTCTAGAGTTGCTAAATCTCTACATGTTAATATGACAATTATGCAAAATTATATTAAGCATATGTTAATATATTAAAAAGCATACTGACATTGCCCATTTTCCTTGTCAGATGGGTGACTCAAAGAATTACAGCATTTTTCTTTTTTTGTTGCAACTTCAGACCATATTTCTTGTCAGAGAGAGAATCAATCATTTGTACTTAATTTTTGTTTTCTCTAAATCCCTATTTCATATACATTGATGGTTGACCTGTATTTGCATGCAAGTGGGACTTTGTGTGCATGGTTAGCTCTTAATTCCTGGACGAGGTTCTTGGACACAGCTGTAGCTGGATAAGGGTTTGATAGCTTGCTAGAGTGCTGACACTTCATTCTGTTTTGATCAACATTTGCCTGTTTTAAATTTATTGTGCAAATCTGGAGAATTACTGAGTGGTCACCAAAGGCAAATGGTGACATTGAATTGGATCAGTATCTTAAACAGTGCACAGTCACCTCATTGATTTTCTGGAACATGACAAACTTCACAAGAGAAGAAGAAATGAAGAGTTATAAAGAAGTAATAAGGAGTTCTTACTGAAGGCGGCATATGATTAAAAGAAGGAAGGAAGGTAGGACTTTAAAGAACATTAGTGATCACTCCTTAAGAAGCTGTGGCCCGTAGGCGAAAGATTTTGGATTATGACTAAGAAAATAAGAAGAAAGGAAAATGGGGAAAATGAATCTGGGAAAATAAATGCAAAAATGTAAGGCATGGAAACATACATCGAAAAATGTATTCTAATAATTGATAGAGGAATTGCATGGCTTAATAGTAGTGAAGGCAAAAAGTCCTAAATCTACGAGCATTAGGAGACCACGCTTAACTAATACAGCGATTCTGTATGGTTCCTCTGACTACACAAATCCACAAGAGTTCTGGAAGCACATGGCAAATGGTCTGTGCAACTGGACTAAACAATAAAAGGCATTAACTTTATCTCAGCTGCATGAGTTGCCTGTGGTCAGCTTATTTGAATTGCTGGTGATAACTGGACTCACGATTGACTGGTATGTTTGTTCAAATGAGTTTTTAACTCCTAGAGTACCCTTCCCCACAGAGCTATCTGAACCGTGGTTATTGATGCTTTGTGTAGATAATTTTAGAAATTGTTTGCAAGCTGTATTGATTTTTGAAAATTGATTTACTTATAAACATTCACTAAGAAGCTTTGGCCAACAGTTTCTGGACTACGAGGCATTCATGAATGGGACCTACCCACTACAAAACAAACATCATGTGTCATGTTTTACTTAAGCCACAGGGTACTGTCCCTGGAATGGTCAGTTTACATGCAACTAGTGACTGGAAGGCTATAAAGATCCATCTTGAATCATGAACAACACATAAATATTCAGAAAAGCTTCATTTGGGGAACTCAAGGGACCTAGAAACAGATTCAGAACAGACTGTGGTCATTCATATACTCATGAATAATCTTACGAGACCTCAGAGGAGTATATCCACATACTAATATGTGCCTAGCCTCATTTTGTTATTCGAAGGCCTCTAATCTAACTCAGAGGGAGATAATTTACGTGAAAGAGCCATTAGAGAAAGTGCATAAACAGCCTTTGAAAGAGAGATGAATACAGAGATCTACCCCTTTACAAAGCAGGCAACTGCCATGCTAGATTTGAGAGCTCTACAGTCAACTGATGTCTCTTTCAGACTCAAAAAAATCTTGGATTATTTTCTCCTAAGGTTCACAATTTCTATTAAAAAAGTGCTGAATTTAATGTAGTGCAATCTGCTGTCTGCTGAGCTCCCTGTAGGAACCACAAGGTCTATTTTGAAACTGTTAGATAAACATGAACTCAGACCTAGGCTTCACATGAAGCCCCGTGCTCCAAAGAGTCTGACTGCTAGATTAATTTATAAAGGATGTGCTACATGAACAGCCTTTCCTTCTTTACCTACCTCATAAAGAAAGAAAGGACTCCGGTGTGGGAAAACAGTACTGTATTTTAGAACACCTGCAGAAAGAGAAAATTAGATATGGGGAAGAGTATGTGGGGTTTTTTTGGTTTTGGGTTTGTTTTGTTGTTGTTTTTTTCCCCCCTAAAAAAGTCATTTATGGAGTTCAGGTTTATCCAATATTATCTGGCAGTTCAGATAATATTTTCAGAGTTGAAATTTTTACTCTCTTCTGAGGAAAGGTACAACTCATTATGATTGAGCAGGTTCTATCAAAACAAAGTGATAGTCAGGTTATAGTCAGCATTCAGCAGACTGCAAATGATGTCTCTGTCTAGATACCTGTGAAAAATGGCATTGTACAGAAGAAGATCTTTAAAAATCAGAGGTCTACCAAGAGGAGGCAATTGAGAGCCACAATATGCAGTCATCTGTTGAGTCATTTCTGAAGCTTTTCTTTGTCTTATCAGAGGCAATTGTGGGTTAAATGGGAACTTTTCTTATCAAATTGTGAAATACTGAAAAATCAAACAAAATTGAAAAAACAGGACAACTAAAGCCAACAGACAAGACAGCCCTGTTAGGGCCAAACTTCCCAAGGGTTGTGATGATAAGATTATGATAAGGATATCTAGAAAAGAAATAATCTGAACTAATGAGATTAAACAGGATGAGATCATCCATTGATGAATTTATCCCATGACCAAGAACAATGTAATAGGATTAATTACGAGGATTTTTGATCATAATAAGATGTGGGCTGACGCCTGAGAGAAAGTTCAACAGTGGCAACAACTGCAGCAAGTTCCATGTGTAAAGACAACACAATAATGCCTAATTGTCAAAACGCCTTGCTGTGAAGAGATGCCTTTACTATCATTTTGTGGGAAAGCTCTACAGAACCTAATAAATAACTATAACCTTCCTTTCATTATTTCTTCGTTCCAACTGGTCCATCTAAATGCATTGGAATATCTTTCTACATGGCAAAGCTTTTTATATAACTAAAACATACAAGTCACCTTATATGCTACTAGATATAATATGTAGCACATTTAAGATTTTTGTTTCTTTGGCTAGAGGGATGTTTTTTCCCATAGGTGTTTCATAACACCATATCATGGGCTTTTTCCTCTCACTCCACTCAAGCTTAGTTCAGAAACTATAGGGCTGAGGATTTATGAGGGTCTTAGACAGATTCTTTTACCCTGTCTTGGTGGAACTGACACTAACTTCATCACTTGGTGATATTACCAGGAGAAATTCCTCGGGGAACAGCTAAAGGCTGTATGTTACTGAGAAGTCCATCATGATTAGAGTTATTTTGGTCTCAGGGTGCACTTTGTGTCACTTAGACATCAGCTGTTCACCCTAGGTCCTCTTTCTGGTCAGAGAGGGGAAATAGGATGTGCTCTAGAAGTCAATTACACCAACGTCAGAAGTTTGATTTAGGATGATATCAATTTCCTTTGAAAACATCCATCTTCCCCATCAGAAAATGAAAACAGAGGGACTAGGTCAAAAAGCCAACTCTCTTTATTCAGGTGATAATAAAAGACTGTTCTGTATCATGACTTACCTCTTTTGCCCCAATATACCTGGTATCAGTATATACCAAAATATACTATATACCAATATATACTATATACCAGCATACCTGATCAATGTGATTGGTATTCTTAGTGAGACTATAAGGGTTTTATTAAAAAACTCCAAAAAACCCTCAGGTTTTTGATTGCAAAATATTTTTTGGGACTCTATGTGAAATGAGACCACCTCGCAAGAGCTGTTTATTTAATTAAAAAAAAAAAATCACTATTCTGCTTCAGAAAAAGAACAATCGAGAAAAAAAATTATTAACATAACTCTTATACAGCCTTAAAAATATTGGACAACTGAATCCAGAGCAATTCTATAACATGATTTTTCTATTTTATACTTCTTGAAACATAGACATCAAAAAGATGACATAAGGTGCACTTGAAAATTTATGGTAATAATTATTAGAAAGTTCTTCTAAAGAACTTATTATCAGTTAGAAGACCAATGACTATATACAAAATATGACTATGTGTTCTTCAAAAACAGGAGAAGAGTCTTCTAGAAGTCTTGGTTTTAATGGAATTCATTCGACAAAAAGGCACAGTAACAAGTAACAGTCAGAGGGTACATACAGCTACATAGACAGCAAATGGGAAAAAAAAAAGTCTTGACAAGTGTGTGCTTTGAAGTTTTCCACATAATTACATTTTCATAAAGAGAGGCCATGCAGACTCTATTGAACCCAAATGGCTTTTCTGAAACAGCTCACAGAGACCTTTCAGGGAATATGTCTGACTGTTTTCAAAATTACATTTATGTTTATGTTCCTTACATGTACTTAAAAGTCCACATCTTTTTTAATTGGCTTTGCTTGAATTTGGGTCAAACACAGATCTTCAAATAATTAACATTTTTACAACTCAGAAATCCTGTATGCACACTTGTTTGCAGCTGAATTTCAGCTTAACCATATCTAAAATAATCTTAATAGTAATCCTAAAGTATTTGCCAACTCTATCATCCATTAACTTTTTATGGTATGCAAACACTTCAGGTTTTACTGACATGCTCAGAAAACATGTGTAGAGGGACTAACTACATATGGAAGCAAGGGAGTTATCCTTAATTTGTAATTTCCTGTTATTGTAAATTATACCTGCTCTGCATCTTTATGGCCTCCTTCCATCTCAAAATGTTACTACATTACTCTTTTGTTAACTTATGCACCTTGAATGTTGTAAAAACTACCTTAAAAGTCAATAAAAATGCAATAGCACTGTGTCAATCAACATTCTCTATTGAGCAAACAATTGGAAAACTACAGCTAAAATGCAATTGCACCATGTTGTGATCGATTAAAGATACGAATCAGAAAATTAAAAGTTAGGTTATTTGGTTTAGTTTTTCCTCTAGTTTTAGTTATTAGCAGTAGCTTAATTTATAGAGCATTTACTTTGATGCTATCTGGAGTCCTGTAAAGAAGCTGCCAGTAAAAGCAGTGATACCTTCTTGTGTTGCTTCCATTAGCATGGGTTACCCAAGACCATCCTAAATGCACAACCCCTCAGCAAATGTTGCCATGATCTAAATGTAAGTCCACTTCTGTTTATGGGAATACATATATAAGAACATGTTTTGGGTTTTTGTTTGTTTTTTTGTTTGGTTGGTTTTTTTGCCAGGAACAAGAAAGCCATTGTACTAAAGGTCCATCCAGCTCACTATCCCATACCTGACAGTGCCCTGAAGGAAAGCCCCAGGGGAAACCTAAAGCCATCCTTCCCTGGTACTTTGTGGTGATTTAGCTTAGGGACTTATTGACCCAGAGCTGCACAACTTTGTCTTTAACAATCTTTGTTGGTTTTGTCTCCTCTGCATTTCCTTAGCCACTTCATAAGCCCAGCCTAGACTACATATGATCTCTCAAGCAAATAACTCACAGAGAGCCATGCTGATTTCAGCCTCTGCTGTAGCTCCACATGTGATGATACAGTTTTTGTGGCAGAGATAAAATCTTGAAAATTAAATTCCTCACAAAGCCACCGGAATGGATTAAAAGTTGCGCAGAGAGGAAACCATCATGCCATTGATGGAGATATCTAAAAATAGAGATTGGATACTTTCAAGGCCAGTGTGGGTATCTGTTTTCTTCCTATTGAATTTTGGTATATGCTTGGAAGTAAAATAGCTTTTTCAAGAATTGAGATGTTCTTTTGGTAAACATGGTAATTTGATTCTAAGCTCGTTTTCCACACAGAAAATGAATAAGTAACCATAAACTATGTCATCATAAATAAAAGCCTGATGGAGCTCAGCCTATGAAAACCAATCAATAGAGGACACTCATCCCCAGTGAAAGCAACAGCTAATGCTCTGTGGTTCCTGGTGGATACTCTGTCATTGTATTTTAAAACCACAAGGAATTCCCTGTGTCATCAGCAATGGCTACTTTATTGCTAGTGAATTAGGAAATGAGCAGGGCTAAAGGTGCATTTGAATTCCATAGACTCATTCTTTTAGCCCATCTTCCAGTGCAGGGTATCACTTGATTTTCTCATGGGTTTGGACAGGTTCAGAAAAAGACAATCAGGCATTTCTTTGAGTTTCAACTTATACATGGTACTGGAGAATGGTAGGTTTTGTTTCTAAAACTACAGCAAAGCAATTAAAAGTTGATTAACAGTGAAATAAAAACGACTGAGCTGTCACGTATTTGTCTATTCCTCTAGTTATTTCAGTCAAAAATTCAAGCCCCAAGCAAAGCTTCAGCATTTTTTTTTCCAGAAGTGTTACACTTCCTAACATTCCCTAGATTGAATACATCCTTTTTTAAAAGAATAAATTTTTCTATTTCAAAGTGACTCTATTCATTTTCATGAGACAAGCTGTTTGAAGATGAATGGTTGCAGCTTGAAATGGATAATTTTATATATATTTAAAGAAGCTATTTCATTCAGCTTGCAAAGCCATATAATACCCCCTAACCCTCTCACCCCCAGTATTTTTAGTATAATGAAATACTTTTAATGAATAAGAAGGTTTAACAAACTGAAAAATATGTATAATAATTGTACATTTCTATTATTTATCCCATGATTAATACCATGCTAACTACTATTAGATGTTTTAAATCATGCTCATTTAGTCCAAAAATGATAAAACTTCATTCAAAAAATGCAATTTCTTTTGAAAGTGTTAGTGGGGAGAAGAACAACAAATTCAAGTAATTCATTTCTCTCTTGCTTAATGAATTATTGATTTGTGCTTTCCTTTTGAATGATAGTGCTCTGATGTGAAAAACATTGATTTGAATCTTTATACAAATATTGTTTATCATCAGCATGTTGTGGAAACAGAATAATGCATACTAAAATAGACCTGAAGGGATGGAATACTGCAAAAAAACCCAGTATGTGGTGCTGAAACTAAGTGCATGTATGTGTGAGGGTGCATATGTAAGATAGCAAATGGAAATGAAAGTAATAAATAAAAAATAAATAAATGAAATCCAGGAGTATGAGAATGATGCAGAGTTATAGAAACTTACATTTGGGTTAATACCGAATAGACAACCTTGGAAATGAAAAATAATTACTTTTTACTACAAGCAATTCTTCTAACTTGACATTTCTTGCAACCACGAGTGCACAGCTGTCAGGTTTAAAGGGAGAGCTCGCTCACACCCTGCTTGTGCTCAGCAGCTTTAGCTTCGTGCACAGCTATTCACACCAGTGGGAACTACACAGTCAAAAGACAAAAGAAAAGTGCTGAGAGCAGTAAACACACAGATAATCCTGTCCACCAAACAATTTTGCATTTTCTTTATGCACCATTTATTTCAGACAAAAAAGCTGCTGAGAGATTTACGTCAAAGTGATTTCCACAGCTCAGCTGCTCAGGTCTGGGGAGATGATTGAAGCGCTGAGCTACACTTTCCCCGGGACCATTGCATCCCCCTGTCCTGTCATGCTCTTACTCAGACAAGTTAATTTCCAGCATCAGCTGGAATTTTTTTGGCAGCCTGGATGAGGGGAAAAATCCTGCGTTTACTGAGACACGAAGGGACAAACCTCTTTCTGTTTTCCTTTGGACAGCAGTGAGACCCCAGCATTGATTGTCCTTTCTTTGGGCTGTCACTCCCAAGGGGAGCAAACGAGGAAGACATTCCACCATCCTTCTCCTGAGCTCCGTGCAAAGAAGGGAGCGCCTCTCTCACAGGCATGGGGGAGATAGTTGTGTTCAGTGCCCACACAGGGCCAAAATAATCAGATCTTTCATAGCAAAGCCTAAAAGGTCCATATCCCGCTGGAAAACACTCATGCTTTTCATGCAAAACCCTCAAATGAGTATGGCTGCACTGGGACAACAAGTGCTCATGCTATCATGTGCTTTCACAGTGAATTATTCTTGCAACTAATGATCTATAACTATTACCCACCAGGGCTGCATTGAGATTTTGCCTATAAGACTACAAAGAGTGAGGTATAAATATCACCATTCAGGGACTAACCAGACCCAAACATTCAATTTCATTTCAACAGATTACAAAATGGGACCAGGGAGACATGGAAGCTGTGATCCTTCTCTTTCTAACATCACAAGTATCACACCCAATGCAGTTGAGTGGGTACTGTCATTTATCCTGCTGTATCCCCACAACAGGATATGACCCCCTAGGAAACTGGCACTCATGTGCCTGCTTCTGCCCACCTGCCTATAAAATCCTGGTTCAGCAATGTACCTGTAGGTAGAAGTTAGGATAAGGTAAATTAGGCTAGGGAAGGTGTGCAAATAAAGATATTCAAATAAACTTTAGGCAATATATATAACACTTTCCCCCCCCATACACAGGTTTTATGAATGGCTCCTCCCTTTAAAAGTGTCTCTGAAGACTCAACGTACTCAATAAAATAAGATGCTCCTGAAATTTTTGCATGAGACTGTTTCCCGGGAGTAGGTGGTTAATTCAGAGTTGAAACCTTAGCTTCTTCTAGTCACAACAGAATCAGACATTATATTTCTATCACTCAATAAAAATTGGTTTTCTATTTCCAGGGAATAGTTCTAGTATTAATTTAGAGAATGAAACAATTTTTTTGTGTGGTTATTAGTAAAAAAACCGCAAACAGTCCGCTTAAAACCTATTAGTAAGCATAAGAAGGTTAAAGAAGACATAATTACTGTATTCTTTTCCCCCTTTCCACAAATTTTACAGTGTTTTGGAACACGAGCTATAATGTACACAGCTCTGATTGTAAGGAGGTAGATCAACATCCTGGTCCAATGGTCTTACATATGGAGTGGGGAAATGAAACTTGAACTTTCAGTTTGCAAATAGCTGAGTTAAAAAATAGATGACAAGGTTGAAAGCGTGCAATTATTATGGCATTTGCATTATGATGAATTTTAAACTGGTATTCTAGGTTATGGGCAGTGCTATAAAGCTGGTTTTCTACACTGTGCGTTGCAAGCTCATTTAAAATGTACTCTTCCACGACATGATGAGAACACAAATTATAATTAGGAAAGTAACCCAAGCAGAAAATTAGTCTGGAAGACTAGGCTGAATGTGCTCCTGCAGACAAAGCCACCCTGTGTCCTAACATTACCGTCTCAGTACAGGGAGAGATTAATGCGGAAGATAAAGACAGATATGGCTTTCCAGGAGGTGGGAGGGGAAAAAGGCTTTGCAAGTATGATCTGTGTGTTTCACTTGTGCAAACATACACAAAGAGAAGCCCCAGTAGATCCCGTCTTTGCAGAGTACTCACAGGAAAGGCTGTTACAGCTGCAGAGTACAGGTCTGTACCTGGGGTTTTGTTCCCATAATCCTATTCATAGGCAAAAATCCACATTTATCAGCACAGATAAGGTCTGCTGACCCTATTCTGAACCCTAAGCCTACTCAAACAAGTAAATGTACTTAACACTTTTAACCAACAAAGTGTTAGCTGTAAAAGTAGTGATCTGAGGAGAAAAACAAAAACAAGAAAAAGGTTCAAATTTTCATCCTGATCAAAAGGTAAAAAAGCCCAAAGTTCTTGCTACTCCTAAGTGATAAACCAAATAAATGATCTTGAGAAATTTGCAAGCAAGCACGACATATATCTGAAAACTTTTACGTTTGAAGTTTTCTTTCCTGGAAATGTTTTTTGGGGGTTTAAAAGCCAAATGGCTCTGTGTAAAGCAATTGATACCTCGGTACTTTATCTAGATAGACTGGAACAAATACACTGTTCGGAAAATTACACCTACCTTTCAGGTGTCTCTTCTTGTTTGAAGGGGACCTGTATACTAGACACTTGTTACATTTCGCTCAAAGGAATGGAACAAAATTTTCTACTCAGACATACATTTATAATTTTCTATTGAATCTTCCTATGCATTTTCTGTGAGTGTGAGTTTTCTTGAGCTAACTGTTGCTAATTCATTTTAAGGGCACCCATGACTTCCCTGCACTTTGCAGGATTTAACAGATTTGTCCTTATTTACAAAAAGATCAAAAGAAAAACAAAAAAATCTACTGAGGTTAGGAGCTAAAGAAACAGTTGCCATGAGAAAAATAAAATTGTGCTCTGTTGCAAGGGACTAGATTTTGGCAAAAAATACAATATTTAGTGAGAGTGAAGCTAGGTGCCTACACACAGGATTTTAAAAAGGGAGAATAAAGAAGTGAGAAACCTTATTTTCTGCAGGGGTAGCCTGCTCTGTTCCCATCAGTACAGGCAGCAGTCAAGGCTTCACTGAAATAAGCGTTTTTTGGAAGGATGTATTAACATGTTAAGAACACACAGTAGCTCCTGTGCTATATACTAAGTCAGGCTCTTCCCTGTTGCTATCCATCATCTGGGGAACATGACATAATTGCTGCAGATGTTACGCAAAAATTTGCCCTGAACACACCTCGAGTGTGCGCTGTTGTCCTGAATCTTTTCTGGTTTCTTGTCTCACATGCCACTGGCAGTTCCAATTTGCAAATTTAAAGTCAATTTCTGAGCACTCTAGATACTTTTAATACTCATTTTTAGTGCTTTTTTGGATGAACTAAACAAAACAAGGGGAACAGGCTGTGAGAGCAAAAATAATCGCTAGGAAAAAGTTGCCCTCCTGCTTTTCGTGGGACAGAACTTACTTGACATTTAGGCAAACATATAAACACACAGAAACATATTCAACCCAACCCAGACCTAGATCCAATCCACTAATCTTGACTCAGAAAAAGCCCAAATTATCTGTAGCAGTTCTTGCTGAAGCTCTATCATGTTTATTTAATCTGTATTTTTTGTCTCCTACTCACCACGTCAGAGCATCTCGCTTTAATGGTAGAATAGTGTGGAGATTCAGTCTCTGGTTGAAATCCAAAGAAATCCAAACCAGAAAAAAGCTCCAGGAAGAGTTGCTTGGACCTGAATGAAAGAGGAGATTGATTAGGGCTAGTTGTTATCTTGTTTTAAGGCTGAGGTGAATTCAGTTTACTCATTTTACATTATTTCACATGCAAATTTAAAAACTTTTACTCTGCATCCCATATGCTTAAGATCTTGGTAAGAGGGAATTATGACTTTACATACAATGCATGGTCTGAGACAGGGTGGGTATGAGTTTAGTTTGTATTTAAATCCATTTCAGGGCAGAACATTTCCCAGGAGCAATCTTTAATACAGGATTCAATAATGTGTTTCTGTTCATTTGGAGGTGATTTAAAACTATGATTGGAGTAAGCATATGTTCATTGATTGTTGTTCAGTACACAGATACATTCTAAAATGAGCTGTAGAATAAACCAGAATATTCAAAATCAAAAAGAAAAATTAGAGTAATAGTTATATTTGAAAAGCACATAAACACCTTTCAGACCAAAGCTCCACCTTTAAACTTCATCACTGAGATGTGTGAAATTTCAGTGTCCATTTTGAAAACTTTTGGACACAGTACTTTTTAAAATTCAAAATACTAAAAACATCTATAAAAGAAGAGACCTTCTAAAAGAAGGATTAGGAAAAGGATTGTAAATTCTTTTTGTATTGCTTGTCAAAGCCTTCCTGTGTGTTTTAGTTTTGAAGAAAAGAAAGAAAATACACAATTATAAGAAAGAAAACCAGCAGAGATGATGTAGAAGATTTGAGCAAGATGAAATTTTATTGTTGATTACTGATTTCTGATTTTTCATTCCTCTCCTATATATTTTTTGAGAAATTACTTTTGGAGAGTAGTTATATATTATAAGCTAATTCAATTTCAAAACTCTGCTTTGGTGACATTTACAGGATATTTAACACTCTCCAAAACTGTGATGGAATTTATATTCATGAATATAGTTTTAGGAACCTAATTTCAAGTTTAAAAATACTGACTCATAGGCTTCTTGAAATGTGTGAGAAATGTCCTTTAGAACATACATAAGATGACAAGAATAAAGGCATTGGGCTAAAAAACTGGTTGGTGGAATAAAAACTCACCAGTAAAGGTATTGATCAGTTCATATCAAACTGCATTGATTATCCTGCAATATCCTTAGGTGAGGTTTTCTTTTTCCTAGGATGTGCAAAGACTTACTGAACTAGAACTCAGAAAGTCTACCTTAGTAAACCCTCAGTAGGTCCACTGTGAGGATGCACGTGCTAAGATGTAGTCAATAGGATGGAAACTTGCTTATTAACATTTTTTTAATTGAACTAGGCAATATTGTTTTATAAAACTTCAGTATTTCTGTCCTTGGAGCTCTCTGAGTCCATAAATTCCCCATGGGAAGGATTTTCCATTTTGGCAGTTTCAGAGTACCTGGTGCTTGTCATACAAGCCTGGATTCAGGTGATAATCTGGTTTTATTATGAGTCAAAAAAATCCAAATAAAACTCAAACAAAAATAATTTAAGTATTAATAGGAATAGTAAAGCAGTAAAAAAATAACCTCACCCCAAAAAATCCACAACATTACAATTGTGCTAGTTGAGGACAAGGCAGAGACAAAACTGTCTTTGCCAAAAAAGTTGTTCAACATCTGAACATCTTTGCAAGATTTTAGAAATTACTGGGTTACTCAGTAGTTTCCTGAAAGCTTGAAAAATCACACCACAAATTTTTTTGGCGAATTTTCCATCACTTGGTTGAATTGAAGAAATTAGAAACCTTCTGCTTTCCTGGGGCTTTTCAACACTTCCTCCTTTCCACCATCCTACAGATTAAAAGTGGTATGATACAGCAAGACCAGCCAGAAGAAATAAAATGCAGAAGCACATCTGAGAGCCCCAGGTTTTTAGACATGCTGTTAGAAGGTGTAGCCCCAAAGTTGTGTGTAATGTCCTATTGAAAACTCATCCTTTCAATTTGAAACTCACAAGGTGCTCCCCTCTGCCTTGTCCCTTGCTGTCTAACTCCTCCAGTTTTAATTATTGACACTATTATGTACCTTCATTGCAATAAAAGACCTTGTACAGGCAGTATGCAGAAGCACTTTGAAGGAGCCCTCCAAACAAACAGGAACTGTGATTGGTCTTTTCATGTTAAGTCTTTAAAAGATATGTGAATATATAGAGAAGTCATTACAGTGTCTGCATTAATGGTCTTCAGCAACTCACACAGGCTGAAGAGGACTAAGTACAAAAAAAGCTCAGAATATTTTCTGTCCTCAGAATATATCCTTTCCTACCTAAACCCTAAGCACAACTCCTCCAGGGTTTTTTTCCATTCAGTAGTCCTAGTGCTTTTACCATTAGCCCAAATCTTACACTGGGATATAGGTGATACCTTTTAATTGCGTTGCCCTTAGTAATTTGCTATGCCCCTAATGGTTTGTTTTCATTTTCAGTAATCCTGAAGTGGTCAGGCAGTTGGATTAGATGATCATCGTAGGTCCCTTCCAACTGATATATCCTATCCTACCTTAATAGCCCCAGACTCAGAGCAGTACATTATCAAAATCTTTCCCTTTTCCTCTGGAGCTTGTCACCTTGGAGGACACTCTGAGAATACAGCTTTAAGAGCTAGGCTTTATGAATGTAGGGCCAAGGTGCCCCAGCCTAATCCAAGAGGTTTTTGTGACATCCATCTGATATCGTCCCTTATCTCTATCTCCTGTACTGACACATAGATCTTGCTACATCATTTCTGCCCCTGACCACTATCACTAGACTTCGATCAACTTTATCTCTGCCACAGACTCATTAACTCAATACGCCCTGCAATTTTTAAATGTCTCCTAGTCCCACAAGGATTTCTCAAGACAGTATGTGCCAATACAATGCCCAGGTGTGGCTGAATATCCCAGGGATGTAGGAAAAGATTATTCTCCATCCTGAGACACAATATTATATCAAGACACATTGCTCATAGGTAAATTCCCTTTTGCTTTACTGCACTGCAAACTGTGATTGCTTAAAACTAAGCCTTTTTTATTCCCCACAGGAAAGGATGGGAAGAATGTCTGTAAATTGTTTTATTCTGCTTGTTTGCTGGTCACCAGCGTGAATCAGATGTTTTTAACTTAAAAAAACCCCAAAGCCTCATCACTGTGGCTACAACAGTAGAGAGGGAAGGTAGGGGAATCAGTAACACAATTCATGACTGGATTATCACAGATCAATGCAAACTGGATGACCAAATACTTTCTTTTAATCTCTTTCACTTATAAAGTGAAAAAAAAAAAAGTGAAATTTTTTCATTTCACTTACTTTTCTATCTATCTATCTATCTATCTATCTATCTATCTATCTATCTATCTATCTATCATCTATCATCTGTCTTATCTTGGTGTTCAACTGCATGAGAAAAATGAACAGAAGATCCTTACTGAAATATGAAATATGAGACTAAAGGGTGAAAAAAAAGAGAGGCATATTTCCAATGCTGGTTTGCACAGTGCTGGCTTCTAGCATGTTGTAAGTCTATTTGTGTTCCTTTAAGAATACTCATATCTTATAAAAGCTAGCAGCATTACAAATACAGTAATTAACATGTTCATAATGTAAATGCTAATAATTTAACATGTCAAGCATCCTCATCCCCTACTGAATCGATATGAATTATTAAACCCGACTCTTTAAGACCTTTAAAATCAGCTCTCAAAGCATGCACTAACAACCACACCATTGGCATACAGGAGCATCAAGTTACAAATTCATGTGTTAGACTGTCTGACACACTCGTTCCCTTTGATGGAAAAAAACCCAAAAGCCAAAAATACTCCCCTCAAAATCTTATATTTGAAACCACATAATCTGCATGCATAAGGGAAACTATTTTTTTTCCTCAGAGGTTTTTAAATTTTCTATACATAAACCTTACAAAGAAGTTACAGAATAAGTTTTTCCATAACAAAGTTGTGTGACGTTCCAAAATGTTTTTGAAGTAGTCAGTATATAAAGATAACAAAAAATTAGTCTAATAAAGTAAAAGTCAAAGTTCTTAGGTTTAGACTAGTTTCTGCCGAGATTATTGCTGGTCATGAAGAAAACATTTAGAAATTGATTTTAAATATTATAAAAAAAGACTAGGTCTTAAAATAAAGGTTATTCTCATGTTTACTGCAACAAAGGCAAGAAAAAGTTTTTGAGTTTGTTTTTTTTTTTTTTAAATCTGCAAAATAGAGATGGAATCATTAGATGGTTGCATCTTACCTCACTACCCGCTCACAACTCTTTGAGAAAGACTCAAGAAATCTCTTTTGTGTTTATATATGGAGAGACAGCCAAATGCCTGCAGCAGATGTCTGTTTCCTGGTCAACTCTTTGAAAGAAAATGACAGATATGAATTTATTTTTTTTCATTTGTTACACATACAAAATAAATAAAGTTTTGCAATTGAGTTCAAAGCCCATCACATCAGCTGTGGGTCTCAAATACTTATCCTATCGAATTGCACAATGCTTATGTTAACATCTCGTTCTACTTCAACAATCAGATAATGGAATGGAGGTTAATAGGCTAGAGGTTGTTCTGGCTTCAGGAAAATCTTCTGTGACCACACAGTTGATCAAGAGGTGTTTTTCACCATGCTGTTGTACCTCACTACAGATAGACCAGATTTCAGAGGGAGGACAGGAGTACAGCCCTCTGCACTTCATGTATCTGGATTAATTTCACCTGCTGGCAATTCAGCTCTTATTTTCTATATCTTGATCCACAGGATCTCAGGTTATAAGTTGAAGTTCTACCTGGGCAATACTAAAGCCTTTATTGTGAGAAAGAGGAAACTAATTCAAGAGAGGTTAAAATTTTACAAAGTTTTTGTACTCAGGAATAACTTATGTGGGTTTATATGTCTGATGGGAGATAAGAGCTCATGTACCTTGCTTTCCTAGCATGAAAAAAAGGTCTTAACCTTCTACCACCCCCTTCAAAAAATTCAAGGAAACCAAAAAAAAAAAAAGCCAAAACAACAGTCAACTAGGAAAAAGTTCAGTACACTTCCTCAATGCTTTGAGATTAGCACAAATTACAGTCAAATGGCAAATAGAAAAAGGAGAACTCCAGATTCAGGGCAAAGTAAGTCAGTTGCAGTTAGGGAGGCTTTTCATGCCTGCTGAAAGGAAAGAAAGTTACTTTATTGAGAGATGTGTCTTGCTGCCAGTCCCCTGTGCATGGCAAAAACATTCTGCAACAGGATGCAGAACAAGCGTGAGAGATGTGAGTATGGTCTAGTGGTTTCTAACTCATGCAATGAAAAACAGTACCTAAAACTATACTTTTTAACCTCTTAAATCATTCCAGATACATTTAAATTCTTTCTGAGAACTCAGAAGTATAATTATGGCAAAACCTTCTCTGAATTCATATTTTAATTTCCCAAACAGTTTGTTAAGGCTACACAGTAACCAGATAGGTGTGGAAACTTGATGCTTAAATGTCTGTCTCTGGAGATAAAGACAAGACAGACTTCAAAGTTCTGTAAAAGACGGGAAAGCTGAAACAAAAATCTTTTTATCTTTCCCTAGCTTATCTTCTCATGCCCTGAATGTGAGATAACTTTTCCTTATGTTTTTGTGTTTTGTTTTTTTTTAACTTCAACTAATGTTCCAAAAGTCAGAGATATGGAATAAAAAGCTTTACGTAAATGAAAGCAGAATTGCAGAAATGCAAAACAAATGCAACAGAATTGCAATGCCATCAACTTTTCCATTATATTATTTCTATTGTTCTTTTGCAATACCATGTACCTAAAAGAACAAGCATTAAGTTTACTAAAGTAGTCAGAGAAAACACATGAAGGCAAGAAATCAAATACCAGGAGGAAATCCTGGGGACAAATGTGAACCTCCTTGGCTTTGAACAATGCCAAGAAGTATGACCCAGCTCGATTTTTACTTCTTACTGATGGGATAGGAAACTGTCCAGGAGGGATGAGGTGAGGCAGAAACTGTGACAAATGGGAAGGGAAAACAGACACAAAGCAGGGAGATGTTACAGGTGAAGGGGATAATCTTTGGAAGTGGTGGCTGAGTTGGTTACTGTAAATACAACCTTGTAGCATGATCCTCAAATCATTTCTGGACTGTAGTTGTGTAATAGAAATACAATATTGGTAGTGCAGAAGTCCCTCCATGCAGGTAAAACACAGATGTTGCAAACAAAAATCTTCTGCACTGCACTACAAATCCTCTTAAAAATGGAGACCCTCTAGCCTGCCTGTATGAAACTGATGAGTAGTTAGGTGTGATACGTGAGACTAAATGAGAAATGGTTCAATGGATTAATTTGCTCTTCCTAAGACTCCTGATACTGTAAGTTGTTTTCCAGGACTGACCCTCACAGATGCTTGTTATTGCAATAATGTTGTCTTGCATTTGATGATGGATTGCTATGATTTAATTTTGCAGAGATGTAAATGGGCACAACAGTATCAGAACGTGGTTAAAGGATTATCATCTGGAAAATCTTACACAAATGGCATGAGAAGTGGACAGGATAGAAAACAAGTAGACATAAAATAGAGTTGTGATGAGATTACTTGATCATACATAAATCCAAACTAGGTCTCTTTAATATAAGGAATTATTCTGTAGAAAAAGAAGCACTAAGGACCAGAAAATATTGTTTATTTAATGTCCATAACATTTCCCTCCCAAGATTTTTTTTCTTTTTTTTTTTTTTTTAAATTACATCTTTCTATTCTGTAATGATGGCAATTTGCTCATTACCACAAGAGGAAATTGGTTATGAAGCACAACTTGTAACTATGTGTGGCTATAATTTCAGCAAATACAATATCAAGGAAAGATATTAATACAAACCCCAAGTTGTTAATGTCCAAGTTTTGATTCTGCATTATACAAAGAAGGAAATAGGAAAAAGCCTAAAATTTTCCATGTGGTTTGCTGCCAGCTTTGAGCATCTACTGGCTTAGCAGAGCTATGGGCAATAGTTTGTCATTTCTGCAAGAGAGGTACAGTGAGTGACATTTCTATTAGGAATGCAGACATGGTGAACCATACCATATCTGCAGTGACAAACTATCAGTTGAGAAGGAAAATCATGTGGTTGTCATGCATATCTGATCCTGTAATTACACATGCATACGTAGACACTGTTAAAAGAAAAAGCTTCTCTGAGAGAAAATTCTTCCAGCAGGATTATGCTTGAAAACCTCTGTCTATTTTAGGGTGTGAAGACAAATCTTAAAAGATTATTTGACAGAAGGGTCTGGTATTCTTGGAGAGGAAATTAAAAAGAGGAATAGGGAAAGAAAGCGAAGTCAAACAACAGTTTGTTTAAGACACCAGAAAAACGAAAAGTCTAATGTCCTTTAAAGATGACCATAGATCTGAAGTAGATTAACACAGCTGGGAAACCCAGAAGTTTGTGAATATGACTTTCAGCTAGCTAGTATGGCAGAACTTTTGATGTCGCTTATCTTGGAATCTATTATCAGCCAAATAGGATCTATCACCTCTGAAAATCAATCTGACTTTATTCCCTTCTTCTCTTTGAGATCCTGCATGAAGATTTGACTTACACCAGGCATGACTGACATCACATGGCAGACATTCAGAAAATCTAATTTCAAGCTGTAAACCTCTTCTGAGTCTTCCATACAGTAAGCAGCAGAATCAAATCTGTCATCTTACTTGAATGTTTTATATGCAAAACAGTTGTTCATCATTTACTGCACAGGTGCTAGTCATTAACACTGGGGTGGAGGGATATAGAAGGAAGAATATACTGCAGCAAAGCTGTGTGTCTTATAGTTTCACCTTTCCTGGAAGAGCTTTCAACTATCATCATGCCCATGAGCTCCACATGAGATGGTCACTCTTCCAGGCCATGACATAAAAAGGAATCTCATTCCTGCATCTGGTGCTGTTTGAAAAGCACTGCATGTTGCTGTTACAGTTTGGGACCAAAAGACTGGCAGGGCAGTCACTGAACTTGCACATTGGGAAAAAGGAGACACGGAGAAAAGTCTGCTGGAGTTGAAAGAGGGAATAATTCCTGACTGAGCCTAGGCTTGGCTAGGATTCCTGAGGTCCCTTCCCAGATGTCAATGATTTTGATGTACTTGTCTATGTGAAAATAAGACTCAAATACTTTCCGAGTTCTTTGATGCTTTCCAGTTTATCACAGAAACTCCAGGTATCCACATTGCCATCAGCAAGAGCTCAGTCCTCAATTCTGGCAGGCAGACCGGGCTGTAAAGCTTACTCTGGCTCTTGTCTAATTCTGTCTAATAAGGAGTCAAGGGCGCCGAGCCATGATAAGTTGCAAGATGAGCTCCAGAGAGCAGAACTTTTTTGGGGCAGTTATCAGTACAGATTTGCAAACCCTTAGGACACGTGCACATATGCACAGAATACTGGACCACTGGGTTACCATGACCTAAATTTTGCCAAGATCAATCGCAGTCACGTCTCTAGATGCAGATGCAAGAAGGAGTAAGGGAAACCAAATGAGAGGAGTCAAATTGACTGAGGTTAGAAACCTGGTCCTGGGACAACCACACTCTGAATCCAGCTGATGGTAAAGAAAAGAAACAAAACCCCTGTATATGTTTGGGGCTGCCACTACATGAAACATATCGACGTGCTGGTGAGCGATCCAGATAGGGAGACCTTCTTGCTCCCCACAACTCTCTGACAGGAGGTTGGAACCAGGTGGGTGTTGGTCTCTTCTCCTAGGTAACAAGTGACAGGACCAGCAGAAATTAATTTTAATTGCACCTGGGGAAGTTCAGATTGGATATCAGGAAAATAATTCTTTACCAAGAGGATTGTCAAGCCCTGGAAAAGGCTTCCCAGGGCAGTGGTGGAGTTATTATCCCTGGAAGTGTTCAAAAGCCAAGCATGTGGCCCTCAGGGACATGGTTTGGTGGTGGGTTAATGGTTGGACTCGATGATCTTAGAGGGTTTTTCCAAACTGAATGATTCTATGATTCCTTCTTGGCCAATTACGGTGGTAGTGAGACACTTTTTGGACAAGGCTGCAGGAAGCATAGGAAATCACAGGTTTTTCAATTTTACAGAGCACCAGCAGGCAGAGTGGCAGCTCAAAACTGGAAGAAATGTACCATGCTGACAATCATCTACCTCCTGTGAGCTGGACTCCTTTATTCTGTATGAAACAAATGTTCATTGTAAGATCAGTCAGCAGGGCAAGAAGACATTAAATACTTTCCCCTGTTTCCCAGAAACACGAGCTCGAAAAAGAGGGATCATGTCAAAATCACTCCTTCCTGCAAGGAAAATATTTCATGCATCTCCTTGAGCTCATCTTTTTTTTTATTACCCCCCACCTCCCCCCAGTGGAAATGTTGTTATTTGAAGAAGAGGAGCCTGCATTAAACAATTTGTTCTGCTCTTCCTGTGACATATTTTCGTCTACCTGTCTTGCTATTTTTCATGCAAGATTCTTGCCTTGTGTTTAAATTCGCAACCCTTAACACAAGCTTCACAGCTAGGAGGTAGCCAAAATATAATACAAGGTTATATAATCAGCTCCATCCCGACTTCCTTTCCCTTGCAATTCCACTTCTATCACCAAATCCTTTGTTGAAATATGAGCCCCAAAGACAGGGAACCTCACAATGTAATAGAAAAACTGTATTTTTTTTCTAGCCACTCATGTATGATCCTTATGATGTTTCACTTGGTGATTTTTCAGCTGAAAATAACAGGTAAAATTTTAGGTAAAATAGTATCGGTCTATTCAGTCTGTGATGATGCCTCTTGTAAAAAAATTTCAATTTTTTTTTAATCTTATCCAAGGAATATTAAATCCTATCAAAATGAAAAAACTCTTTTCCATCTGAAGTATCAATATTAATGTTATCTCCATGTAAGAAATTGGTACAAATGAAATGTGTACAGTGATTTAATGGACTTTGCTAAAACACAGCGATGAGCTGATTTTCATCAGCTGCCTGTAGTTTTCTGGGAAAGTTTCATTTTATTTTGGTTTTCATAGAGTCATAGAATACTTTGGGTTTGAATGGGTCTTAAAGATATCTCATTCCAATCACCTGCAATGGGCAGGGACACCTTACCTTAAACTAGGTTGTTCCAAGCCCCATCCAACCTAGCTTTGTTCAGACAAACATCTCTTTTGCTGTTGCCTTTCCATTAACCAACAAAACATATATGCAGAGATAGAGGATTCCAAGGAATAAAATCTTTAGGACTTGGCCTGTCCTAAAACAAACAGCTTAGTGACAGTTTTTAACCAAAGACTTACTGAGATTTAAAACTCCCACCCACATTTTACTGAAATTGGCTGGTATCTATCCCAGCTGCATAGATGGGAGTCTGGCACCAACAGGGTTTTATTTTCTGCTCAGCCTCCAGCAAAATTCCTCTCTTGACTGTTTTAACAGTTTTGTCTTCTGGGACTGCCGTATTGTTTTTGACTCCAAGGAAGGATGGGCAGTTTATAGCAGGGGGCCTCAGGGGATGTGTTTGGCACCTTCACTATATGATAGGTATTGTTATGTGAATGCTGCGAGGAGGGGTAACTTCCCCCTGCCTGCGTCTTCTGTCTCAAAAAGAAGAGACATGCAGCTGTCATCATTAAGGTGCAGAAGGGCTATCAATTAGAGCAAGTCATGAATTCGGTACCAGCACCCCACAGAAAGCCAGAACAAGAATATTCCTTCCAATTTGCCATTCTGCTCCCATGAACAAACACATTTCTTCCTATTTGCCATTCTGTTTCCACGTCCACTAACTACAAAAATACTGTGAAAAACAGAAACACAACTGTTTCCTCACTTCAAGTGAAATCATTCAATTCAGTAGGCAAAGAAAATAAACAGCTGAGAGAGCACCGAAGTGGAGGTGTATGTTTCCTTTGGAGCTGCTGTTTATGATGTGTATGCTGGAGAAGATGGTTATTTACTGCCTTCAGAGTAGCTCTTGCACTCAAGAGTTGTTTTTGTTGTGTTGCTTTTACAGTCTTCAGAGAACAGCAGGGATTATATACTTTTCTTCACACAAACTTTTTGAGAAGCCCCTTGAGATTCAGGCCTTCTTTAAAAGTCCCTTTCTGTCTCTTGAGTACAGGAGGATATGTAGCACCATCTCAGACTACATTAAGTCTCCCCAAGGTGTGTAAATTTGATAAATTAAGAAAAGTTTGTTTTTTTTTTTAATTTAAAAGTAACCAGATATCCTTCTTCTGGTAGAACAATAGATAATAGTTAAGTGGCTTCAGACAGTAGTATAAGATAGAAAAGTAGTATAGTAGTATAAGACACCATGCAGAGCTTTCACTATATTTCATCCATCCCTCTACCTCCCTCAAATTTTAAGTTAAGTGCATGCCGATACTTAAACCTTTGCTGGTATTTTCTGCTCTGCACTTTAACTCTCTGGAGACCAGCAGGACACACCAGAAACAGCGCTATTAATTAAACCAACTGTAATATAGAATCACATAATCACAGAATTAACTAGGTTGGAAAAGACCTTTTTGATCATCAAGTCTAACATATTGCTTAGCATCATTCCTGTGACTATTAGAGTCATTATTAAAAGTACGAGAGTTTTTTTTCCTTTTTCTTTTAGAAAGTGGCATGTCACCAAACTCCCTAATCCAACTTCAAGTTATTTCATCAAACATGTCTTTATCTTGTAGACTGCAGGTACTATTTTCTGTGTCAGAAGCAGGAAAGAAGTGTGAAAATTTTTAGCCCTTAAGACTGAAGTTCCCTGCAAAGTGTCTGAAACTATACACGAATTTCCTGAAGCATCCTGTATTTTCAGGAGGCTTTGGCTAATCTGATGGGAAAGGCAAGTGCATACACGTGTGTGAAGGCAAAGACCTGAGAGATAATAATAATATATATGAGTAAAAAGAAAGAAGGGGAATTCTTTTTCCTAGAAAAAAACCACAACCATTCTGTATTTGCTCAGAATATAGCAGTGTTATTCCATCTCTGAGCAAGCTGCAAAACAAAAATTCACCGAAAAACTCCTCCCTTTTTTTTTTTTTTTTTTTTTTTTTGTCTGCGTGGCCTGGAATCTTTCAAAAGTGTTTGGGAAATGCCATGAAGGAATTTGCATGTGTGGAGCTCTCAGAAAAGCAAACTGAGATGCTTCACACTCCCGCGTGAAGAAAACTTGCTGTATCTGCTCTAGGGGTTATGGAATATGTAACACATATAGTCTTGCATGAGATGAAATTCATTTTATTTAATGGACACCTCAAAAATCAGGTGCTGAAGACATTAATCAGCTAAACATCTTTCCACGGGGTTGGCTTTACTCACCAGCCCACGCTCCTTTAACGATTCCATTTAACAGCTGGGATGTCAGGACTCGAGTTAGAAAACTTGTGCCAATAGAAGGTGCTGGATCCTGTCATTAAGTCAAAGCATTGGTTCCCTATCTATTACCCAGAGAATGCTAAAGGATGCTCTTGTATTTTTATACAGAAAAATAAGTAAAATAAATAAACTGGCAGATCTGACCTTTCACAGTTTTTCTTAGTACACAAAAGAAAGATGGAAATGTGGCTGAAATGTGACACTCTGCTTCTCTGTCAGTCACAGATAGTGTGTAATGCAACATACGTATGAAAATATCACAGATTTTAAGATGAATGAGGAATAATTTGAGTATCAGAATCCCTGAATTCAAATTGCAAAATTTCTTATATCCTGCCCACTGGATTAAATAATGCTGAGTACTGAATATATCACTTCCTAGACACCACAGAATCCACATAATCCCCTCCACTGAACAAAAACCTCTTTGCTGCCTTGACCTCAGAATTTCTAACTGTAACATTTTTATTTTTTAAAAATAAATAATATTTAATAAACATAAAATAAATGAATATTAGATTTCTTGATTTTTTTTTTCCTCTTCTGGGGAGTATTAATCAGGCACCTTCCACCACTCGACCACATCTTACCAAGACTGCAGTGAGGACTGGGTAGTTCTTACAGCATCTTCATCTGTCAGGTCTGCAGCTCGTGAATAGACGCAGCATTTATTAAGTGGGACTGACAAGCACAGTGATCATTCAAGCCTCATTTCCTGAAGAAACCAGGCTAAAAATTGTTCAGTAATTATCCCTAATTGGCCAGGATGCGTCTCTAGTATTCAATAAGGAATTTAATCTGATATTTATGTTCAACAATACTCTTTCAACAATCAAATTGTATTTTATCCCCACCTCACACCTTCACAGTGGTTTGTCCAAAAACCTGACTCCCTAGAGCAGCCATCTAGGATGTTTATCCAGATTCCTTGAACACAAATACTTTGAGGTCTTCTTATAAACAAGATAATTTTGGATAACAGGAAGATAACACTTGGATAATTTTGATAACTATCAGCTTCTGGCTACGACACAACGGGTAGCCAAAATAGCTGAGTAACTGAGCCTTCTAACAGCTCAAGTGAGCACAAACTTAATTCTCAAAGCCAGCAGACCCTGGGCGTGGAATTTTCTTTATTGATTCTTAAGCAAGCTGAAAACATTCACCCAAAGATTTTGAGTCTCTCATTCTGTTTTACCTAACCATGAAAAAGAATGAGTTTTTCAGATGTTAAATCAAACGTCCTGTGGTGTAAAGCAGCAAGCACATCTCTGCTCTTAGGAAACATTATCTGAATAAGTCATGAAATCATAGAGGCATAGATTCACAGAATGGTTTGGGCTGAAAAAGACCTTAAAGTCCACCCAGTTCCAACTCCCAGACATGGACAGGGGCACCTTCCACTGTCCCAGGTTGCCCCAAGTCCTGCCCAACATGACCTTGAACACTTCCAAGGATGGGGCAGCCACAGCTTTTCTGGGCAACCTGTACCAGGGCCTCACCACCCCCATAGGCAAGAGTCTCTCTCTCTTGTCTAGTGTAGTCCTGCCTCTGAGAGTGTGAAGCCATTTTTCCTTGTCCAATCAGTCCATGTCCTTGTCCAAAGTCTCTCTTCAGCTGAGCATCTTTAGGTACTGGAAGATGCTCTAAAGTCACTCCAGAGCCTTCTCTACATCAGGATGAACAACCCAACATAATACCGAATCCAAATGAAGGCATCACCACTCTGCAGAGCATAATCCAAGCAGATTTAGATGCCCAATTCCCACTGAGAGCCAAACCTGATCTCCAATGACTGCCAGTTATGGGCTGTAGGATAGATTATAAAATTTCTGCGTACATTTATATATCTAAATGTGCTCAAAGTACCATTTATGATGCGAAATTCAATTGCAGCTAAACAGCTGACATCAGCTGCATGTTTCTGTGCATTGCCACTGTTTCACAGAGCCAGAAACACTTCATCACTCCCCCCCCCCCCCCACCCCCGCACCACC
>VXBA01004645.1:172556-244978 GCA_013399895.1 Serilophus lunatus
CCGCAAAGGTTTTGTAATCACAAAGTCTAAAATACAAGACTTTATCAAGGTGTGCTTAAAATTTGAAAGAGTACAGAATGAAATCTCACAGTCATTTCCATTAAATTTGGAGATGGCCATGCATCCAGTGATGTGGAGGAGCAGGAAAGAGCTATGGCTATTCAATAACAACCATTATTAAATATGGATGGAAGGGAAAACACGACACTTCGGTGGGAAGCACTGCTGCATGTCTACATCTTAACTCTGGAAAGTGGATTCCAAAATTGCTCTTAGGGAAAAAACAAGATCTTTCCTTGTATTTAGTCCATCATTTGACAGCTATTGACATATAAAAATTTCATACTACAAATGGAATGACATTACACAGCTTGATTGTGATGTAAATTACCTCTGCAGGATCTTAAATGCGGTTCTCTGATATTTTGTTAAGTAAATTTAAAGAACTGTAAGGACAAAAGGGTTATTTTCTTGGTAAAATGTGAGGGGAAGCAGAGAGGTTAAAGAGATCAGAATAGTCTCTTCAAAGGGAGTGCTCCAGTGCAGCAGTACTTTACCAGTCAAACCAGTCAAAAGACCTGCAAAGACCACGTGGGAAAGATTTTTAATGTAATTTAATTTAATAAACCGACCAAACTTTTTTTTTTTTTTGGTCTAGCAGAAGAGAATACGTGGCAGAGATTTAATATGGTAAAAGACCAAGGAATTAGAGAGAAATTACTTTTTGTGAGTGCCTGTACAAGTTCTTCAGTTGGTTACAAGGCTAATGTTTCCAGGAAAGGAGTCCTGGCTATGACAAAACTGTACTTAATCATATTCTCTGGATTTCAGCCCAGCTCAAAACAAACAAAAGCACTGAATACAGAAGAGAAACATATATTAAACATAATTTTACCATTTCTATATTTATTTCTTTCTAAAAAGATAAGAGTCCTACAAGTAACCTACTATTTTCTTTTGGAGACTTGGCTTATGACATTTTCATATAGCTCAAAATTTTCAACATCTGTCCCTAATTAAGAAGCATTTTTCTACTAGGAACAACGATTACAGTGTCTGAAAGTGCTGTTATGTAGATATGATTCATATCTCCCTCCTAAGAAGCTCGTCTCATGCCCTGAAATTTGAGATTTGTAAATCCTTTAGCTAAACATTTATATCTGCTGCTATTGTGCAGGTGCTTAACTTTGCAATGGTTTGCTGAGGTTGATCTGCAAATGCATAACAGACGTCTAAGTGTTCTGCAAGCCTGGGAACTTTTCTGTCAAGGCTTTTCCAGTTTCAGGTACTGTATTAAATTCTGTCTCCTGTGCCATACGTTTTATGGTAAAAAAAAAAAGAATATGCCCCATGTGAAAAATTAACTTCCTGCACGGGCTGGCAACCACTTTCCTGAAATTATAAAACAAGCAAAGAAAGATATTTGATTGAAAACAACAAAAAATAAAAGAAAACTGTTTAATTTTAGATAAGTCTTAAGGTCAGCTGGTTTAGTTTCAGTCCTTTTTTCTCAGTTAATAAAAAGTATATTTTCCTATATTTTTTGTATACATATATGTCTATAGGAACTGTGTAAATATATATATATATATACAGACACACATATATTTTATATATATATAGACATACACACACACATACATAGCTACCTTTATAAACATATGTGTGTGTGTGTGCATATATATATATATGACTATAATTCCTATATTTTCCTATATCATACTAATATCCCTTACAACCCAAGCCACTCCATGATTCTGAGTCTATATTTCTATGATTCTATATTGTGGATTGTGAAAAAAAAAAATCAGGAATATAACCTGGGTTCTATATATTTCTGCATACTGGTCTCTGGGCTGAATTTATCTAGAGACTAAGATGACCTCTTCCCTAATTATTCAGTGCTTCTTGTCAGAACTTTGATGGCAGAATGATACATGACAGTCCCTTGTCCTTCCATCACCTAAGGTAGCATGCAATCTCTGTATACAGCCTTGGAAATGACAATGTTGTGCTTTAAACACATGTCCACGCTATCTTAATTAAAAAGAAAACCAAGTAAGCTACTAGATTACAGTGGTTTAGTGCAATGCACTAAAGGACTAAACATAAAAAGTTAAAAGCCACTTCTAATATACAAAACAAAGGAGAAAGCTACTTTTAATATAGGGAGTATAGATATTTAACTCTGAGGGCTGAGTAAGCTTTGTGCATCATTTTTTTATCCTATTGGAATACAGTGGAACTCCAAGACAGTTTAGATTTATCAAGTGTTTCCTCTCTCATTTGGGAGCAAACAAGTTCTGTGTAAAGTCTTGGAAGAAACTGTGTTCCCTCACATCTGCATATCTACTAACACCATAACAACTGACAGCTGCAAGCCTTGCAGCTCGGAAGAGGTTCACTGATAAGAAACTTCTCTTTCCTTAATTGTGTCTTATGTGGTGATGATTGAATCCTTTTTCCCTGAGGACTAGGTGTAAAATTCAAAAGCAAATATCTTACTGTTTCTCAATGGGATGCTTACCTTAAAAGTAGATTAACGAATAATGACTTTGAGGAGTACATTAAAATAAGAGAAAAATAGTAATCTTTGGTAGTGCTAAACAAGAATTGCCAGTAATCTTTTATATATGGCTTAATATGGCTTCTGAACGAAAATTACTTGATATCATTGTGGTATTATTCTGCACAAGCAAAACATAAAAATTGGTATTTGGCTTTTTTGGCTTAAGCTACTGTCTCTTTGCATTCATCTTTGCTTTATAGATTAGTTAAATTCTCTCCAAGTTGTCTTCAAACAGATGAACCATTGTCATGGGTGTGTGACAATGTTGGGTGCTCAAAAGGGTTTATGAAGTAATGGAATCACTTGCATTCTGACCTATTTCAGATCATTTATATAGGGTGTATTAAAAAAAAAAAGGCTAATGCTATGCAAAACAGGCATCACAATATTCAGTATAAGGAAATTGAATTGTGATCTGTGAACCTGTGAAAATTCAGGAAGTTCTCAGTGGACAGAATTTCCTATCCCTGGACCCTGAAGGAATTGTGAGTTAGTTTGAATCTGAGGTGAGTTTTTTCTTGTCAAAAGTTTAAACATTGTCAAAATACCCTTTTGGAGACTTACAGAAAGGAAATATTTTGAATTTTATTAACCTATATTTTTGCTTTGAAATTTACATGCAATTGTACTTTAAAACAATGTCAGAGAATGTCAAATTTTAGAGCTGTTAAAACAAAATTCTTCATTTGAGGAGTACTGATGTATTTTTCATTTCAATTTTCAAAAGTGTTTGAGGTTTTGAATTTTTTATCCCTCACTGGAATGAGAATAATGCACCACCTCTTTGCATGACATATTACTGCAGATTAATTCACCTGAAGTACTTATGCTTTGTACAAAATAAGGGTGTTTTTTTCATGAAAGATTTTCTCTTGAATAGTCCTTTCCCTCCCCTCTCTGGCATACAGTCTTTTATTCCTTTCTCCCTCAAGTCTGATGGATAATAAACACATTGTCCTCCAGGACCTTCAAGTAGGCATGCACTCTTAAGTGAACTCAAATAAGAGATGAGTTAAGGTGAAGAATTGTTTAATTTTCAGACTTTAGGCCTGTCCTCTTTATCCATTTAATTATTTTTCAAACTTTTAAGGGAGAGAGAAAGAGATGTCCCTGGGCACTGCTTTAGAGTATTAGTAATACCATAATAATATTCAATATGGAATGTTGCAAAGGAATATATCTATAGAATATTAATACTGAAGAGGAATTACTTAGTAAAGTTTCAGAGCAGACAACATCTGATGCAGATTCAGAAATTAATTTTGAATCTGTAGCCATCATTAAAACAGAGGAGATCTTTTCAAAACAATTTGACATGCTTAGCATCAAATTTTGAAAGCCATCCTATTGGGTCAAATCTAACTGAACATTTAGGTAAAAACTAAGAGAAATTGTGGCAAGTATCAATCATGAATATTGGCCCTTTCCCATAGAAGAATGAAACTGAAAGGTAGAAATCTCAACTAGAAAAGTAGTTGATGACATTTTAGGCTCAGTAACTTCCCTGCATTTATGTAACTGTGGTGGTTTCAATGTGACCATGCTCTAATATGATTAACATAATTTATGTTGGTCTGATGCACTTGCAAGGAGTCAAAGTGTCTTCAGTGCTGTTTAGTTTTGGCCCCTGACAATTGCTGACCTACATCAAAGCCTTGAACACGGGTGCTAAAACCTCCAGACGTGATAAAGTGTATTTGGAAAATATGCAAATCATCTTCAGGAAGAAATTTTCATATCTGTACTAGTGGTTTTCACCTTAATCCTTTTGCTTCGACAATTTCATTTCCTTGGAAGAAGTGGGAGAAAGGAGATGGATAATGACTCTGTAGTTCTATTTCTGTTGTTGAAGAGCTCTGGTACTGAGATTCCATTTCTCAAGCTTTTTTTGATTTTGATAAAAGCTTGTGACTTGCTGAACTTTTTCTCACTTTATGTACAGCTATCAAGTCATGGATTTCTTGACAAAATAGTTAATATTTCTCTGTCTTGCTCTCTCTTTACATATTTGTGAGAACCCAATAAACTCACTTATAAAATGGTTTTATGCAACCTCTATCTAAAAACAGTAGCACTTTTTTTTTTTATCCCCTCCCTCATAAACTTCCAGGAGGAATGTCCCAGATGATCTCTGCCTTGCTGTGACAGACACAAGAAGTCATCACAAGTTCTGCCATTGTACAAATCTCTCTAATTAATGTTCCTGGAAGCGAGCTCAACCATGAGGCTGAGAAACAGATGGGCAACTGGAAATAAACCTCTATTTTGATAAAACAACTAAATGGAGAGTGACAAATTCAGATTACACCCTAACCTTTTTTAATCCTTACTTTTACTTTATTTCTGGAAAGACTATATAAATTCAGTTTAGCATCAAATTGTGAGATATAGTGAGACTAGTTTCACCACTTCAGTACGGCATTTGATGATCATAGTATATTTTGAATAGGAATGAAAGAATATCTCATGACCTTGGTGCATTTATTGTCTTCTTTATCATAATTTGAAAATCTCTTTAGACCAAGTACTGGATATAAACATTTTAGGCAGAAAGAAAACTCAGCTGTCGCTGGAGAATCATTTAATCGTTTTAGAGACTTAGAAAGTGAAGCCAGACTTCTCGAGTCACATGGGAAATCTGTGGTAAAACCAAGAAAAATATCTCTTGGTGAAATTGTATGAATCAGACATTTAAAGAACATACCACAGTTCAATAAATTTCTGTGGGTCAGCTGTGCTGTGGTTATCATCCACATTATTATATACACTTAATGGTCTTCATTGTTCTCTGCGACAAGACAGAGAATCTCACACCAGGAGCAGACTGGGAACATGCACAAGGGTGGCCACTGTACAGTTAATCTGTAAGCCATGGAAAATTGGTTTGATGTTTGAACCCTCAGGGTGGTGAACAGAGCATAAGACTGCTTTTCCTTTCTTTTGCCAGGAACCACCAAGGGAGATCTTCTATGTCTTGTGTTGTTGTCACCTCCCAAAGAAGAGAAAGAACGTCCTGATGATTGCTGACCCACGTGCAAAATAAAAATCAAAACTGATACTGCAATAGTAAAGTGCCAAGAGGTTTCAGTAATCATTCCGGCTCAGTGTTCTTGTTTTCCAGGCATGGACATAGTGCCCTTCAGGACTTGCAAGAACTCCCTCTCCCTCTCCTTACACACGCATGAGAAAATATTAGAAATCTGATGGTATTATCAGTCAGATCTTTCTTTTTTTTTTCACTGAAGTTGTGGATAACGTAATAGCAATTAGATTCAGGAATTCCAGAGAAGCAAGTATCAGTAAAGATTAATAATAGAGATATAATGGGTTTACCTACAAGACCAGAGGTTCCCTTTACATAAAGATCCGAATTTCAGTGCTCTGGGTTCCAAGGTTAATAATCTCCTCAGCTGTTCTGCTTTTCACAAGTACAGAAGCAAGGACAACAAAGGAGAAGAGCTGTACCATGCTAAGGAAATCAGAATACTTCAGGCTTTTCCTCAGGAAATGACTGCACAGTCTTTCTGTCTCTCTAGCACCATCCTTCCATCTCTCTAGCACCTAGCCATCCTTTTCCATTCCATGTCATATTGCCACATCCAACTACACCTCATTGTCTTCCTCCTTCACCATTAGACACCCCTGCAGGGAGATCAAACCACAGCAAATGCCCTGACCTACACTGGCTGATCTCTTCCCCACCACCTTTCATTTGCCAGCGTGTCTTCTGTTTATTTATCTGTTTATTTCTGTCCTGAGACCCTCCGGATATTTGTGGTTGATGGTGACTTTTTCATGCAGAAAGCCTTTGCAATGGGTTTCTGAATAAATTTTATGTCATCGAAAGAATGAAAGAATAGAATGAAGACAGTGCTAGAAGAAGTGAAAGGCTTTATGTTCTATGGCTATAGAGCTCTAATACAAAAACAGGAAGCATTAAACCAATAAACAAAAAAATATGCTTTTTTAAAGACAGCTTAAAAATAAAACATGATCTTAATAGTGGTATTTATAACCTGAGCAAAACAGTTAACTCTACTGAAGATTTATTTGAGAGTTTTAACCTTTTCAATAACATTATGAATGACTGGATTTTATGTTGCCTCTGAACAAGATAAAATCCATAACAATCTTATTAATAATAAATAAAATAACTTTTGCAGCCCAGATATAAAACATTGTCCTCATAGCAATGGCAGAACTTTATTTTATGTTAATTTTAAACTCTGGGTATAAGCAGGCAGTCATAGATCCTCATTATTTGCAAACATCAGAAAGCAGCTATGTAGCAGGAACAAATTTTGACTAACCCAGGAGCCACTCCTTTTGACTTCCATTATAGACCTAGTAGCAGTGACTTCCTAAGCTGTACAGAGTGAGGTTCTCTTCAGATCTAAGACACAGCTCTCTGGAAGTTTGTAGAATCATAGAATTGTTTGGATTGGAAGAGATACATATATTATTTTTGTTCCAACTCCTCTGATGTGGGCAAGGCCACCTTCCACTAGATCAGGTTCCTCAAAGCCCCATCCAATCTGTCCTTGGAGGGTTATTTTTTTTTTCCTTTCCAAGTGTCCAAGACTCATCCACTGTACCCTGCAGTAGATTTAAGTGTGAATTTCTCCTGTGACAGCAAGGAGTGCTAATGTCCTGGATGGGTTCTTATTGCAGTTCTTCCAGGAAGTTTGAAGTCAGTGAAGCAGTGAATTCTGCTCTTTTAATGCCCTGTTCATCATGCCTCATGAAAGAGTGCATTTCATTAGCTTATGCTTCCCATCATTTTGTCTTAGTGGGAATGAAATGTTTGGCAGTTTGGGTGAAATAATCTTACTGCCTATCATATGTTAAAAGACTGAGTTTGAATCTGGTCAAACTCTTTAACTTGCTTCATAATGTGTGGCTTGTCCTGGGGAAACAAGTCAATCCTAACAAAATCTCCAGCTGTAAGCATGGGAAAAGTCTCTACAAATCAATATTGAGATCTGGATCAGGCTTTTGTTAAAGACTTCTACAAGATTCTTTGCGAGCAATAGAGCAATTTGATCTGTCAAGCTGATGGCTTAAGTAGTGAAATGTTGTGGTGTGACCAAATTCCCATTCTTATGTAATTCACATATCTCTCTGCCAATGATCTAGGGCTGCAGTCTGAAATTAAATAGTTTGGAATGCTTTGATTTCTCAAGTACTGCATTGCTTACCTTACTGTACTCCAATAGTAATCTCTAGCAGTTCGTCTATTTCCCATATGTCCAAGTATTATCCACGTGTCCAAGTATATTTTGAATAATTTGGAATAGAATGGTCCCTTCCCTGCCCTACTTCTGATAATCTTATAGGAGGATTTGCACTTGAGGTATCTCTTTACTTTGCCTGCTCTTTTTGCCAATGCACTTCTCATCCTAACCAGGCCTTTGAAGTCCTTGGTTATACTGAGCCAGGATATTGGTTTTATAGATTCCTGTGTTGCATTCCCAACATAGCCTCTGTTTTCAGGGATCAGTGATATAATTTTAACTGACTGTGTCTGCAGTGGTACCATGTATCATTTATTCACATACCACAATGCTTTCAGCATTTTTGAGAAGGATTGTGCCCTTCTTCTGTGTGACCATCAGCTCTAAAGGAAGAGTACATCAACAGCTGGATGTATTTCTTAGATAATAATATTTTTTCACACACAAGCCAGCTTGGCTGAGGATTTCCATATCTTTTCATGTTTTCTTTCTTTTTCTCCTGTTGAAAGTGTCATCTGCTACTTTATTTTCAAATTTTCAATGTGTAGAGTTGTCTAGATGAGAAACCTACTTTATGCATCTCATTCCATGCCACATGATACTTCAGACTCAGTAGCATTCATGGAATTCATGCTGTAAGTGGCTTTTAGCCATTTTATTGAATCACAGAACAGTCTGAGTTGGAAGGGACCCTAAAGCTCATTTTGTTCCAAACCCCTGTCATGAGCAGAAACATCTTTCACCAGACCAGGTTGCTCCAAGCCCCATCCAGCCTGACCCTGAACAGTTCCAGGGAAGTATTTTCATTTCAAATTGTTCCCCTTCCCTGGAAAACACACGCTTTCCTCAGGTTCAGGCACAGTACTATCCACACAATCTCACCAGATGTTGCTTGGAGGCAATGATACCACTTGCTTCATTCAGGCTATGCTTTGTAGCTTCTTTCTCCACATCAACTCAGCATGGAGAGAAGGTCGGCCATTCCTTTAAGAATTAAGTGAATCAAGTAATCCTTTTATGGACCATCTTTATTATTATTTATGTTGACATAACAAGTATTCAAAGACACTGATGAAGCTTAGAAGCTGCTTACTTTAAAAATCCTAAAATTAACAGTAAACTAAAAATATTTCTGAAAAGATATTAACCATAAAAATTCTGTATTTGGGGATGTTCTCAAAGCTGTTGGAGCAGGGGAAGTGTTCAATCTCTCATACCTCAGCCAGCTGCAATCTTGTCTTAATTTTGTTCGTATTAAGATCCAAATGCATTCAGTGACTCGTTGCAAACAGATGGGGTTGTGATTGTGACCTGTCACAGCTTCTGTCATGCTGCCTCTGTGGGTTATGCATGGGTGTAGGTGGATTTACATACATACATAAGTGCTCAGCAAGAGTCAGTAATGAGTGACTCAGAGCGACTCCCAGCCAGAACTTCTAGTGCTTGTTTTCCTGTGGAAACAAGCAGGGACCAACCTGTCCTAGGAGATTAACAGAAGTATTGCAATGTTTCTCTGAAAAAGGTAAGGAAGGAAAAGTCATTAAAAGTCATTACATTGTCAAAGCCTTTGAGGAGGACATGTCTGCAACACTAGGTATGGCTTTGCAGCACTCATGCCACCAAAGCACGTGTTTTATTCTTGGACCCTCCAGCACTCCTTGTTAGTGAGAAGATATCCCACTATTTCCTCCAGATAAAAAAAAGCAAGGAGAATAAGAACTAAAACATACCCTGAAGGAGAGTTTTAGAATAAGAAAATGGAAATGGATCCTGAACCCGCAAAGCCAAAGCTAGTCCCAAACAAGTCAGGGCACAGAAGATGAAAAAAACTTCAACTTATGAATACTTAAATCTGCAAATAAGTGAGTCTTGGTGCACAAAAATGAGTTGTAAAAGGAGACAAAAAAAGAAAAAAACCCAGAAAATTGTGCAAGCACAGAGAGGAAACAGAACTGTCAAATTCAATACTGCAGTCTGAAAGAGTTTAGAAGTCAGTGAATGTTGACAACAGTGCTGTTTCTGAGGATGGACAAGGTTATAGATTTGCTGTACTATTCTGGAAAAGTGAAAATTTTGGAAAGCTTATGCTCCTCTAGATAAAATTAGAGGCTGTGTTATACTCTAGGAAATTGCAGGCAACATCCAGTGCTCACATTTAGTCAACTGAACTGGGCTCTAGATTGTTCAGAGATCACAGGAACTCACCTTGTTTGTACACGTCTAAATGTAAAAGTCCCAATCTGTGATCCGAATCCCGTCACATATAATTAATTACATAGAGAATAATTGGAACCCTGGACCTCTCATGCAAGTGAGACTTATACAAGCGAGAGCACTTCAGCCTCTCCGTAGAATGTCTTTCTGATTAACTAGAGTGTGAGTCATAGCCTCAGTACAAGAGCTAAAGGAGAACAAAGAAAATGTGTGAGGTACCTGTGACTTTGGAAAATGGAATTTGCACTGATACTGTCTAATTTATTTATTTAGAATGAAATTGTGAGATATGGGATGAAGAAGGCAGAAGTAACTAGGCAAGAACTAAATAATTAAGATGGTCCAAAAATCAGGAAAAGACAAAATACTTGCTTTGATGTGAAAAAAAAAAAAAAAAAGCCAAAACCCCAAAAAAAAGACAAAAAAAGAAAAAAGACTGGAAATCATCATCTACTCCTTTACCCAACAAAGTTTTCTTTAGAGGGAATAGAAGCCATATTGGCCATGTGAAAAATTTTAAGTTTGCTGTAAAACTGATTTTCCACGAGAAAGCTAAAATAAAGAAAATTGAAAATTGCAATATTCTTTCAGAACAGCTCTGATGTTTCCTTCTGTGAATACAGATAATTTATGGACAATCATTTGCACAAAATGAAAAAAGACAATTTTGTTTTGGTTTTTTTTCCAACAGTGCTTAGGGGAACTCCCCTCACCTCTAGAAGAAATAAATCTAAGAATTTTTTTTTTTTTTTTTTTGAGGAGGGGAGGGGAGGGGAGAAGAAGAAAATAAAAGAAAGAAAAAATGTTTTTCTCTTTCTCAGATTTACTGGCCAGTAATGTTGTCATTCGGTTTTGCTGGTGCTGTCATATGTCAACAAGTGAAACATGATTTATATTTATAATTATTATGTGCTACTGCTGGGGAAGGAATGGTTAGATTCCCCCTGTTCATAATGTTCCCTGCTTGTGACACATCCTGTCCCTTGGCTTCCCTACAGCAGTTTTGAACAGGTTATTTTTAGTCTTATTATTTTTTTTCTTGCTGCCTGTGCTTTCAAGTTTCTCTCTGACTTTAATTAAAGTGTCCTTAGGCTTGTGCATATAAAAAGCTAACAAGTTCACCCAGTCAAGATCTCTCCTAATTACAATGCAAAGTAGGAGTTCAAGTGAGGAGAACATCAAACAGCTTTTATGTGACATGTGAGAGCTTGACACTGTATTTTGACAGGCCTGTTGTAGAATACATGATGCCACTAAACTACTTTTTAAAAGTAATATCCCAGTTTACACATCATCCACAAAACAAGCCTATGGTGTACAGAGCAAACTGTACAACATGCTGCATAGAGGAAAAAGACATGTTTGGCTTGTTATTGATGTGTTACATAAACAGTGGTAAGATCCAAAATGTGACGACTTTTGGTTTTCCTTCGTACATGTGGTGGCACTTACAAATTTACTAAATCTATAGGACAATTCTTCAAATCAAGCTACAATGCAGCTGCTTGATTAAAGATAAAGCAGGGGACCTTCCCTATTAGCAAATTCAACCTGCTACAGCATGAACTAAACTGTGCAGCCTTTCTAGGTAGGAATAGAGAGAAAACACATTTTCTATGGGTGTGGCACAGACAGAAGGCACAATACAAACAGGTTAGACTAGGCATCTATGCACAAAAATAGATTCTTTTCACACCAATTGCTTTTAAAGAATCATAAAACAATTAAGATTTTAAAAGACCTTTGAGATCACAATATCCAAACATCAACCCAGCACCACTAACTTCCTCATCACTAATCCATGTCTTCAAATGCCACATCCATACATTTTTAAATTCCTCCAGGGATAGGGACCCCACCACTGCCATGAACAGCCTGTGCCGGACAGTCCTTTCCATAAAGAAATTTTCCCTTATAACCAATCTAAACCTCCCTTGGCATAACTTGAGGCTGTTACCTCTTCTATCCCTTGTTCCCTTGGAACAGATCCTGACCTCTTACTGCCTCCACCTCTTATTAGGGAGTTGCAGAGAGCCAGAAGGTGCCCCCTGAGCCTCCTTTTCCCCAGGATGAGCCCCCCAGCTCCCTCAGCCCCTTCCCCAACTCCGTTCCCTTCCCTGGACACGCTCCAGCCCCTCAATGTCTCTCTTGTCTGAGGGGCCCAGAAGTGCCCCCAGCACTGGAGGTGCCTCAGCAGGGCCAGCACAGGGGACAGACCCTGCCCTGGGACACACCATGGCTGGCACAGCCCGGGGGACATTGGGTTTCTTAATCACTTGAGTACACTGAGTACGCTGCTCACCATTATTACAATAATTATGACCACAATAATTATTACCACAACAAGCTATAGGTCTCACACTGCAGGTGCTTAGAGGCTGTGAACGCAGCATATGCTTTCATTTTAAGCTGCAGTTCATCCACTCTGGGATGACACTACTGATACGTAGATGTTTCGATTTTTTCCCATTGGTTGTAAGAGGAGCCAAAGTTGACTTAGATGTTAATGCTTAGATATTAATTCTATGTGCTAACACATAGAATCATAAATTCATAGAATGGTTTGAGTTAGATGAGACCTTAAGGATCATCTCATAATAACAGCATGCAAACTAGTTGAGGAAGAAGACAAGCTGAGGCTGGGGGAAGGAAGAGGGGAGCATGCACATCTTTAGTGTATATTATCAGGGCCAAAAAATGTATGCATTTTATACTGACAGCTTTCATCCTTCCAAGGAACATTTGTTGCTGTTGCTAAAATTGGAATTCTCTCGGAAAAAATATATTGTTTGGTTGAGGTCTTGAGATATTGCGAATAAGACTGAGAAACAAACTAAGATGTGTGAAGAAAACTTCAGTGAAAAGTATGAGAGGTTCGTCTCCTGACCTTGAGCTCTAGTCATAATTCGCCATCGTCAGCAAAGCCGTGAGTACCCTGTAGTCAGAGCAGACACGATGATAGCAGGAATGGGTGAGTCAAGTCCTGTGGGCGTGTGGATGACTGTACAGGACCCCAGC
The DNA here is from genome assembly GCA_013399895.1 of Serilophus lunatus. Lineage (NCBI taxonomy): Eukaryota > Metazoa > Chordata > Aves > Passeriformes > Eurylaimidae > Serilophus > Serilophus lunatus. The sequence continues at coordinate 185,592 of VXBA01004645.1, forward strand.
ATGACAAGCACCTTTTATTTTGCCATTCACAGTGCCACTCAGCACTCAGCAGTGACTTTTCCAGTTGCAGGATCAGTATCCCGAGTGAGAAGAGGTGGAGAAAGGAGAAACGCATGAGAAACAAAGAGCAGAAATGCACAGAATGACAGGGAAGTGAAGGAACAGGATCTACAATGTGAAAAAAATGAGTTGGGTTGGGTTTTTTATAGTGCACAGAGGTAATCGCACACCCTTTTGGTCAAAGGTGATGTTTCTTTAAAATTCTGACAGCACCTCAGCTGAAATTCCTGCATAACATTGTCAATATGAAAGCAATGTTAGCAGAAAAATTATTTCATACAGTATATTGAAGCTTGAATATTTAAAGCTGCTTAACTGCTGAGGATCTGAACTATCAAGCAGTCACCTGTCTGAGAAAAACTTATGGCCGAACAGCAGAAGCATTCTGCATTGCCTCACAATTCAGGCCAAAAGGAGGCAACAACCACCAAATTTTGATTTCTGTTCAGCCCTGCCTGAAAAAAGCAACAATTTTTTTAGAGTTGAATGGAAGCACAAAATATGCTGGGAGGCAAAATAATGTGCAGAGACTAGAAACATAGTGTCTCATATCTTAGAACATCTTAGGCATCCATTATTAGAACTGCATTTACCTAAATGTATTTCAGCGTGAATTGTCTTGTAAGGAGGGTATGTAGAAAGCGTTGTAGTTATTGTAACAGCCACAGGGCCTCCCTGAATAGCACAGCACAACATACTGTACTTAATGTTGACACTGTTCAGTGAAACAATTATTACAATCAATTTGATTTCTAATGCAACTTCTCTTGTAAATCTCTGGGTCATTAACCTTAACAACATCAATGTACTGTCAGTATCCAGTTCCACCAAATTAGTGTCCGAGGTAATAGGAGAAGGAATGTATTAATGTGTTATTGGTGACTAATAAAGACAGCAATCCTCTAATGTGCTATGAAGAGCAGCTGAAGCATGCAAGGGAAGAGGAAATAGAAAAACTCAAGACTGCAGACACATTTGATGGTATATGTCAGGTCATCAGATTAGGTGTTAAATAGCTTGACATCTTTACCACTGGATCAGGGGGAGTAGGGATGGGGATGAGTTCATGGCATATGGTCTGAGGCAAATTGTGTTAGCTTCAACAGGATAAAGTCCTGGGTTTTGCCATTGGATTAAAATGGCTCCCTGTAACACTAAAGGCTTGGGGCAGAGGGATGGAAGGTGACCAGAGGGAAAGACCCTGGGGGTGCTGGTGACAGCGGCTGGACACCAGCCCAGGTGTGCCCAGGGGGGCAAGAGGCCAATGTCCCCCGGGCTGTGCCAGCCATGGTGTGTCCCAGGGCAGGGTCTGTCCCCTGTGCTGGCCCTGCTGAGGCACCTCCAGTGCTGGGGGCACTTCTGGGCCCCTCAGACAAGAGAGACACTGAGGGGCTGGAGCGTGTCCAGGGAAGGGAACGGAGCTGGGGAAGGGGCTGAGGGAGCTGGGGGGGCTCAGCCTGGGGAAAAGGAGGCTCAGGGGGCACCTGGAATTCTCTGCAACTCCCTGACAGGAGGGGGGAGCCTGGAGGGAATGAGGTCCTGCTCCCAGAGAACAAGGGACAGGATGGGACGATATAAATTCAAGTTGTGCCAAGGGAAGTTTAAATTGAATATTAGGAGAAATTTATTTAGGGGAAGGGTTATCAAGCACTGGAACAGGCTGTCCATGGCAGTGGTGGAATTCCTACCCCTAGAGGATTTAGAAGTTGTGTAGATGTTGACTTGGGGACATGGGCTAATGGTGGCCTTGGCAGTGCTGGTGGAATGATTGGATTCAATGATCATAGAAGGCTTTTCCTAACTGAATGTTTCTGTGATTCTATGATTCTACATGACAAATGAGCAATGCATTTCACTTTGGAGCAGTTAGAAGAGCTCTTCTGCACAAAGTATAGCACCATGTTCTAGCAAATGAAGAGTAGCATCATGTAAAATCAAATAGTTGTACTAGGACAAAAGGAGTAACACTCTTAATTATGAAAGTACTTAATTTTTTAGCCTCTACTTTAATTTTTTAATCATGCGCTTTGTAGAACCCAAGTTATGCTGGGCTGATATAAATGGACCTTTGCACCAGTGCCATCCTGTTTATATTCCAGCTATCAGGCTCTAAGTGTTGTCTCCTGACATTTTTTGAATCTGCTCTTTACTGAGACAAGAAGTGTCACAGCCCATCGTATCTCCGACCACGAAAGGAGCAGCACAGAGAGCTCACAGCACAGCAGAAAGGGTACAAGAAGACTCTGAAGGGAATGAAAGAGTGAGTGCTGGAAATCCCACTGACATCCAGGTGTCACGAGAAACACCCTATTTGAGGGTGACTGCTGCCAGTTTGCATTAGCAAAGACTGGTGTGGTGGGTGAACTTGGCATGACATAGGCACAGTTAGGATCCTCTTTAATGCCTTGTAACACCAGCCTTTCAGTAATTACTGGTGATCAATACATTCCTTTTCCAAAAAACCCTGTACTCAGATGGTTGACATAGCACAGAATAATGTTTCAACAAACGTCTCTCAGTAATAATAAAGAAAAACTAAGGGAATATTATATTCATCCTATATTCACAAAGATGTCATGTGTTATAAACCAAAATTACTAATTCAACATCAAAGAAGAAATCCTTTCAAATCAAACTTTCAAGGCAGAAGAAAGGGACATGAAGAATTAATGACAAGTTTAATCACGAAGGCAGCATTTCTTGAACAAAATAAATTAGGCACTTCATTTGGGGATTGGCAGGATCACCAGGTTAATACCTTTTCCTATAGAAAAAATGCTACAGGATTTTAAATTGTATCCTATAATTAGGATTCTTGTCTTAGGGCTGAAAAACATCATTCCATCTTCCGGAAGGGCACTGTCCCCAATGCTTAATTTCTGTACTGCAAATCCATAGACAAAGGTAAAGAAAATCAATAGTAATAATAAAGTAACTCTTATGTTTTGGCAAAGCTGATGCTAACTTTGTAAAAATACAAACAAATAACTACAGTAAGTTTTATATTGCTGAAAACATTTGTCCTGCACTGCTGGTCAAACCCCATGGTTATTTATTTGCTAAAAATTCCAATTTTCTCCTATCATGGAAACCTGATGAAACGTGTAATTGAAAACTCATAATGAATGAAATTTTAACCATCTCTACTCTCTAAGAAAAACCAAAAAACAAAACCTTCTTCTGTAATAGCCTGATTCTAAATCTAGCAAACACCTTCCAAAATTCATGAATTCTGCATGAGGCTTTTGTATCTGGCTAAGCTTATGACTTCAGTCATCTCGTAGGTTAGATGTCTAAACTGTGATATCTAAATAATCATCTTCTATAATGAACAGCTTTAGGTAAGTCCCCTGGGGTACTGTGGAGGGTAGAAGGGGTTGCAGTTATCTGGACTAGACAAGTAGCCTGGGGGAAAGGACCAGGTCTGTCTCTATATTGATGAAAGAAGGAATTGAGGTGCCTATTTTAAAACGGATTAAATATTTTACTATAGTTTGACAAATACGTTGGTGAGATGAGTCATAGCTCTCTTGATCAATTAGCTTTTGAGGTGGGCCAGTGGAATGCCACGCTGTGTTCTGGTGACAGTCACAAAAAACATGTATACATGATTAAAAATAACATAGAAAGAAGAGTAAAATATGAGACACATTTCCTTCTGCCATGGGTTGTAGTTTTGATTTTCTTTCTCTTCTGGAAGCTGAAGTAACACTGAGTTTACCTCATCTTCATGTTTCTTTCCTTGCGTTTTTTAATGCTGCATGAACCTGGAGTTTGATGCTTGTTCTGCCTTGGGCTCTGTCTGTGAGAGAAAATGGAGGCAATAGCTCTACTTTCAAAAATGGATAAGTAAAGAAATCTTTTTATTCAGTGGGATATAATGATGTAAAAAGCTGGGGTTTTTTTAGGCCATGCTCATTACATGAATTAGTAATAACAGGGAAGTGTGGCTATAGTACATTTGAGAACTTATTACTGCATAAGACCCAAAAGCAGGGAAAGGGAGGAGGATACTTAGTTTTAAATTATATGAAGAAATACAGTAAATTTTCAGCATGTATATGTTCTTGTTTTGGTTTGTATTTCTGTCATTTAGACAAAATAATTTGGTTTTGTTTCATGAAAAAATACAAGATATCTATGAATTAATTTGTTTGCCAAATGTCATAATACCCAGTGTTTGTTAGTAGTTTCCTTCAATATAACATTTTATGAACACTGGGTGGCATTTCCTCTTGATATTCTGCCTTTTTGCACCACTCAGCTGCAAAAAGTCCTGAAACCAGTAGAAACGGCCAAATAATGCGAAACAGCAGATTCACATCTAAACTGGCATAAACCAAGACTCCTGTTGAAAGAGCTAGTCACATCTCCCATCATTTATTCCTACCCATGCCATACAATCCAGCCAACAAAAACCCAAGTATTGAACTGATTTAATTTTAATCATCTCCTTTAACCTATTCAGCGTGTGGTTGCACAGTGCTTGTGTTGGCATGTGCAAGAAGGTGCCATAGGGACAGAGGAGTGTGAAGATCATTCTTGAATTGCTGCATTAGCTTGTGTTGGCTTAAAGCTGAACATGAAATAATGGCAGACTATGAGAAATCCACCAATAGTGGGCGCTACACTTCCTCCTGTCTTGCCTGGGGAAGCAGCTGTTAGGGAGCACTTTTCCCATCTTGTAATTGGCCAAACTGCAATTGTCTGTCTGTTAGAAGAGAAGTGGACTCTCCCAGTACTGAATCTTCAAGGCCAAGAAGGGCTGCTCTACTGAAATAACTCTCTTAGTCAGACACAAATTAGTGGACTCCATGCACCAGCAACTGAACACTTTTTTTATTGCCTACATTATGCCAGAGGTCAGACCCAATGAGGTAATCCTCTTTTATGACCTTAAAGTGTATAAAAACAGATAAAATTAATCCAGAGGACACTCTTGTGCCTGTTGATGCCTAGTAAGATATCTGCTCTATCTGACTTTTGGTATTTGGGGTCATTTTAATTCACTGGCTCTTATTTTTCTTCCATTATTGGATTTTCTGTCCTTGCAGCTCCCTGCCTTTATGGCCTCATAGGCAGAAGTAACAAGTGACTAATGTGAGTAGTATCTTTTTTTGCTCTCTCTGCCAACCTGGACTACAGCCACAGCCTCCTTATTTTAAGGGGTTTTAATTTTCTATGGCCATGAGAAAAGTTTGCTGGGCAGAAAGCAGTCTACAGCACACAAGTCAAGGGCCATTGCTCTCATATGCAGCTGCTCTCAGGGAAGGATCTTAAGTATCAGGCCTAGCTTTCTTTTCTTGGATTAATACAAAAGGAGAATTTTTCATCTCTGTCATGGTACAAAGAAAAATTCTGAAGGGTCAGGTGTGAGACAATAACAGTGTTCCAGCAAAAAAGTTGGAATCATAGCATTTTTCAGCTTTTTTCTGTTTCCACACAGAGAAGAATGTTACTTAATCATAATTTTTTTTTAATACGGACTTAATGTGGTATTTTGTTGTATAAGACTTGCACCTCATTGCAGTAAACTATGAATGATGGTGCTTCCTGACAGGTATTGTTTACTTTTCCCCTCAATTCTCAGGAGACAAGAACAAGTGCTATTTTTCTTTTGTTTTTTGTTGTTGGTTTGGTGGTGTTGTTTTAGGGTTTTTTAATGGAAATCGAGGAATAAGTGTCTTGCCTTATATTACACTTTAAGTCAGTCACAGAGTGGGGAACCAAATATACATGAACTTGATTCCTTGTCAGGAATTAATTAAATTAATTAAAGCACCAACTGCCATTAAATTAAAACTCTAATAATACAAATATATGTGAAAAACATATGCGTTTGAATGAAGCAAAATGTATCCGGAAGTTTCTACAATACCTTTTTTCTTTCTTTTCAATTTTAACTCTTCCCACTAGAAATGGATGACCCATTTCCCAAGCACAAAAAGAAATGTGGACAGTCAAAGAATACCAACTCAGAAATAAATGGGAGGGGAGTCTTGGCTCTCAATTACACAGGTCCTTTGTCACAGCTCAAGTGTGTTCTTTTGGCCCGAGAATGAGATGGTTTTCTTACTAAGTCAGGCACTGGCAGAGTTTTTATCTTCATCACTTTAATGGAGCATGTCCATTATTCAATGAGTTAATTTCAGAAAGGGGGCCAAGTTTGGAAGGATTAACTGCCAGCTAAAGAAACAAAGCTTTCATGATCTCCTGCCTATATTGCTTGGGGAGGGGCGAGGGGAGGAAATTGATGCAGCTTTCTATGTGTGTGCTCATTTCCAATTGCCTTCATGAGACATGACGTGACAAAGGCTGCCAAGTGTTTAGCACAATAAATGGAACCGCATTTTAAAGACAATAAAAACCTAATGAAACCAGTCTCTTTTAAAGCCACCCACCTTTAGTGCACCACGTTGGAGACTTTGTAATAGCAAAGGAAAGAATAAAAGAGATTTCTTTGTATACATATATATATATATATAAAATCCCAACCCTCTATACAGGTGTACAAACAGAGGACCTTTGGTGGAAAAAAAACCCCAAACCCACTACATTTAAAGTTATTGATTTAAAGGCAGTAGTGGTAGAAGAAGATACATGCCTAAGGGAAGAAATCTCCATGGCAGAGCTAATGATCTTTAGGGAGGAGCAGGCAACACTTAAAGATGAGCTGTACATCTAGAAGAAACATGGAAGGTTAGATTGGTGATATCTCCTTGGGCACCAAAGCCAATGTGAAACGCTTATCAAAATTTTTTTTTCTGAAACAGGGGGGAAGCTTCTTTTCTAGACTATCTTTGGGATAGTCCAGCATAGCCTAGCAAAGGAGATTGCTGAGGACCAGGGAGAAAGAGGTATTTTCTATGTCTGTGAGGATGATTTGGCGATTTTATTTGATCCAAGACTGCAAAAATATCTTATCTTCCAAAAAGGCACAGTGTACAGATGGGATAAGAGGTGAAGGTCTTGGGGGAAGAAGCATGAGAATGGAGCAGACTATTTTCAGCAGTACCCATTGACAAGATAAGGGCAACAGGGAGAAACCGTAACACAGGTAATTCCATCTGAATATCAGGAAAAACTTCTTTACTGCGAGGGTGATCGAGCACTGGAACAGGCTGCCCAGAGAGTCTGTGGAGTCTCCTTTTCTGGACATATTAAAACCCCATCTGGACACGATCACGTGCAACCTGCTCACGGTGAGTCTGCTGTACAGCAGATATCGAACTGGGTAAGCTCCAGAAGTCCTTTCCAACACCAACCATTCTGTGATCCTGTGATCCTGGGATTCTCTGATTCTGTGATCTATATCCTTGGAGAGGATTTTTCAGCACAGCTGAAGGGAAATAGCCCAGGGAAACAGCCTTTCTGATGCTCATAGTTTCCCCCAAAAATGAGGTACAGGAAGTTCCCAAATCTGTGATGGAGTAGATAAATTAAAAAGTTTCAGTATGTTTTTACCTCCAAATTAAACTGCTAGAAATACTGAAACTGAAGACTGGTAAATATATTATTGAGAAATATTTTTATGTTTCTGGTTCAGATAGCAAAGAAAACATTTCAGTTTTCTGGAATAAAGTATTTTCATTTTAAATGTATATATGTGTATATATTTAGAAGAAGATATGATTGATATTCTTCTTTGGTATTACCTTCAGATAAAGAGGAAGGAAAGATCCTGCTGGAAGCAGAATATTTGTCTTTATCTTCTACTAGGGAAAGGTTTCTAAGGGAATCTTATAAATAATTTTTTAAGTTAAAAGGTCTGCACTGCACCTATAAGAAAACACTAATGACCCTGACTGGAGAGTCATAAATGAATTCTCTCTTCCACCTGTTTGAAAAAAAAAAAGGGCCAAAAATATGTGACATATCTATGAAAGGTTTGAAACATGTGGCTTCTGAAAAGAAATGTTTCCCCAGAAAATGTCATGGTGTTGCATGGAGAAGAAATGGCTTCATACATTCATAGCATACAAATGGAAAAGTTTTAAAGCCGCCTTCCCTGTACCTCACTCCCAGTAGGTACAAGAAGGTAAAACAGGACAATGGAGGGTGGACTTTAACCCACTCTTCTCCTTCAATAATTTCCTTCTAATACTGACTTTGGAGCCCAGTAAGCAGAAGAAAAGACCATATAGATCCAATCCTCTGACACGGGCAAGGACATACCTTCCACTAGACAGGTGGTTCTTCTAATACCTCTCTGTCCTTCTTGTTGTACCATAAGCAAAATATATTAGTCAACTAAAATCTAAGCCTATCTGACTCCTAACCAGGAGATATGATGATGATGTTACCACCTTCTTCAAGATTCCCTTTTCTATTTGTGACAATTTATTTTTTTGTAGCCTGAGGGAAATAGTGAGTAGTTAGCTCTCCACAGAAGCTTGGATGCAGCAAAAATTCCCAGATTGGTATGGAGCTTCAGTCATATTCCTTTTGGTTTAGTGACAGTGACATTTTTTGTTGTTGTTTAGGTAACTTTAACTTTATTCTTTTCAGAAGAACCTATTTCCTGGAAAGGACTGGATTGAATATAAATCAGTGTCCTGCAGCAGCCTGCAAATTTTCCAGACATCTAGTCTGACACTTTTAGGCTCCCGGGTGTCATCTCTTATGAAAAAACCTAGCAGTAAAGATGCCTGCAGTTTGTAAACAATGGCAAGAAGAACATCCTGACAGGAGGCTGTAATGTGGTCTTTTTTCTCTCAGTTATTTATTTGCTGAAGAGTGAGATTTTTTTTTCCTCTGGCCCCTTCCATGACAGAAGGATCCCACTCTGTGCAGCACAATAGCATTCAACACTTCAGTTTCCACAGCAGCTTCCTCCATGAAACAACCAAAGAGAAGCCCTTGGGGCTGTTGCCTTGGCACTCTCCCCTGCAAGTGGGAGTTACAGTCACACAGCCCCATGCAGCGGAATTTGGCATTTTCCTCATAATTTCAATGTAGGAGCAGTGTTACACATCCAGGTCTCCAAATCACAAAAAAGAGAGGATCCTTTCCAAACTGTGGGTATTGTAAGGAATCCATGAATGATCAAGTCATAGCCAGGAAGTAAAAGACTCAGGATAGCAATAGTTTCATTCAACCTGTGAAGGGGACCAAGTGTAGAGGCTTTCTCGGTGCTCGGAGGCAGTTGTGTGTGTGGCCTTGCTGTTTGTCAGGGGGATCCCAGCACTTGCTGTGCAGTATAATTCTGCCTTCAGAAGACAGAGGAAGACAGAATCCAGCTTGTGCTTCCAGCTAGAAGAAGTATGAATGCAAAGGCTCACCACCTGGTGAGCCACAAACTGTGCTTATTGCAGGACTGTTGGACAAGATGGCCATTAAGGGTCCCTTTCAACCCAAACCATTCTGTGATTCTATGATTCAATGATCCAATGATTCAATTAAATATGCTTCTCTTCAAAGTCTAACAAGTTTCTCTAAGTTGCTGCAGGGCTGTTCCTTCAGCTTCTAGCCACTATCGTTAACTAGTTTTAACAGACCAGGGATTTTGCTTACAAATATTTCAACATAAGGCTTTTCAGTTGTTATGAAATGATTCAAATGCTACTAGATAGAGCCAGCTGTCATGCAAGCTTCTCCCCATACTTTTGCCAGGCTGTCGCTATGTGCAGTACCTATATATCACCATACAGTATGTTGGCTGTTACAGCTTTGTATAGCAAGGCTGAAGATATGAGCTGGCCCTGGATGTCTTCAATCCTGAGGCACATATATAGGGTTCCAAATATAGCAGATTCAAAGTAATTGTCACCTAAAAGAAGAGATGTTGAGCTGATGAGCCGATGGTGTTACTGACTGCTCTGGGGCCTGAGGGCAGCTAGATCTTCCCCTCCTTGTCTAGTGTCCAAATCCCTGGGAAATCCTTACAATACACATTCACAGATAATATTTTAGTGTAACCAATTCAACACTCTTCATACTGGTCATGTTGTAACTTTCATGATCCCAGATTCACAAGTAATGTGGTTTCAACCTTGGAAGTCTGGTCACACTCACAATCGCTGATTCACAAGTAGTCAAATTTATTGATTGCTATAACAGAGTAAGGTTCAGAAACTGCTTTTAATAGATACACTGATAACAGAAAATATAAACCATAATATTACCATGGAACAAAGCTTACCCAGTAGGCATCCCTAGGGGAAAGGAGGTGTGTACAGTGCATCGACTATCCCAGAATACAAAGGTGGAGTCTCCTCTAAGCTCCTTTCCCCCTTCAGTTATATTTATATTGTTTCCTTTTAGGGTGGGGAAAAGATAATGTTTCAGTTGATGTCATTTCATGATTACGTGGAGTTTGAGTGACTTCAGTCCCACATGTAAAGCATGTAGAGATTTTACTTCATTAGCATCCAAGGACGTGAAAAGTAAAATGTATTTTAGAGTTAATGAAATAATGTTCGACTTCTGGTGACTGCCTGGTGCATTCATTTGGCTTTGTTCCCATAAGCTGCATTGTTTAATCAAAGCATGACTGCAACACCTCTGTGCCACGCCATCCTTTGTTTCATTCCTCTCTCAGGGAAGTACACCAAGCTTCCTGTGTTCCTTTCTTCTAGTTGCAGACAGTTTGTTTCTGGTGAATTATTACCAACACAGATTCTCCTTGCTGAGTTTTGTCTTAAAGTTATTTTTCCACAAAGTGTGAGTTTTGTAATAGAAAAAAACATGCACATTTTCAGAGGTTAAGAAATTACATCACCTTGATCACTTTGAAGAGTTTTTACATTCAAGGAACCTAACAGGCAACCACGTGGGGTGATCAGCAAAGAACAATCTCATCTGCCCCAAACCCAGACTTCCTTTAAAAGGTCTTACTTTTAACAGTTTTTCTTCTCTGTTCTTTTCTAAGACTGTAAATTCAGGTTCAATTTGAACTTAAAAAACCCATAACAGCTGCTTCTCTTCTGAAAAAGAGATTGGTAGAAACACAAACTTTGATTTTGGGCTATCACCACCAATCTCACTAACTGGTGAAAGAGTGTAAGGAGTCATGAGGGAATGAAATGCTTTCCAGTTTAGTAAAAGAGGAGATTTTGTAGTCCCAGAATTGACTAGTAGAATGTCCTGACTTAGAAAGAACCCACAAGGACCACTGACTCCAACTCCTGGCCCCGTGGAGAACAGCATCAAGAATTACTCCATATGCTTGGTCAGACAGTGTGCAATTATATTTATCCTTTACTCTCAACGGTCAACTAATATTTTATACCTTTTTTAAAGAAAGTAAAGAAATCATCCTCTTAATAAACATCACTGAGAAATGCCTAAAGGCCTTTAGAAGCTGGGACACTCAGCTGTTTGTGAGAATGTGACTCTAGTGCCAGATCAGAACTGAGTTCAGGGTCAGAAGAAATCTGTTCAACCATTGACTTCCAGTCTGTGCCATCTAACTGTTCCAGGTTATTACCAGGGATATGCTGCCGTCACTTGATGGCTGTGAGTAGGCTCTAAAAGGAAAAATCCTCAGCAAGTATTTCGTAGAATATTAAGGAGTTGGAATGGATCTTAAAGACCATCTAGTCCCAACCCCCCTGCCATGGGCAGGGACAACTCCCACTAGACCAGGTTGCTCAAGGTCATATCCATCCTGCCTTTAGAGCACTGCCAGAGTTGAGGCATCCGCAGTCTCCCTGGGCAACCTGTTGCAGTGTCTTACCCCCTTCACAGTAAAGAATTTCTCCCTAACATCTAACCTAAATTTCTAGTTTTTCAATTTATACCCATCAGTCCTCGTCGTAATGTTACGATTCATGTTGAAGAGTCCCTCTCTGATTCCCTATGAGCTCCCTTCAGATGTTAGAAAGTTGCTGGGAGGTCTCCACACAACCTTCTCCAGACTGATCAACCCAAGCTTTCTCAGCTTGTTGTTGTAGGAAAGGTACTGTGCTTCAGTCCTCTTTACAACTTTGTGGCCCTTCTCTGGACTTGTTTCAGTGTCCTTTTTATGTTGGTGTCGGGGATGACAGCAGCCTGGCATTAATTGATGAAATTGATCTTGATAATATTCAAGTATACCCTTAAAATAATAAGTCGCTGTGAATCTCAGAACATCCTTGGATGGGCGAAGCACATACACTGTGTAACAGCAAAACATGTTTAGAAGAGCCAGTGCTGCTAGCAGACTGTCTGTTGGTGACATTGTACAAAGTAAACTTTGAAGCAAAAACATTTTGACTAGTGATAAGTAAACCTTCTTGTTACTTTTTATAATCCTCCAATCATAGTAGCAGAAAACGACTTCCTATCTATGAGAAGAGAACACGCTATCTTCTGTAATAATATAATACCAAATGCTAAGAGCAATAAAGGAGCCATTTTGGCCATTTTGTCTGGCAACACACCATGTCGTTGTCCGTCTCTACTGTGACATAGTAGAGTCACCAGAACTGTACGTAATGTGTCAGGTGGGGTCTCATAAGAGCAGAGTAGAGTGGGAGAATCACAGCCCTTGGCCTGCTGGCCCCTTTGCTTTGGATGAAGCCGAGGATTCCACTGGCTTTCTGGCCTGCGAGCACACGCTGCTGGCGCATGGTGAGTTTTCCAAGAACCATCACCTTGAGTCCTTCTCTACAGTGCTGCTTTCAATCACCCCTCTGCCCAATCCGAGATTGCAACAACCCAAGTGTTGCACTTCACTTCGTTGAACTTCATAAAGTTTGTATTGGCACTTGTCAAGCCTGTCCAGGTCTCTGTGGATGCCCCATTCCTTCCCTCCAGCGTGGGACTGCACCTCACAGCTTGGTGTTGTCAGTGAACTTGCTGAGGGTGCCCTCAGTAGCACTGTCCATGTCACCAACAAAGATGTTGAACAGGATTGGCCTCTGGACTGTCTCCTGAGAGACACCACATGTCGCTGCTCTCTACAAGGACAATGAGCTCTTGACCACAACTCTTTGGGTGTGGCCATCCAGCCAGTTCTTTAGCCACTAAGTGGTCCATTGATTTTATCTGTGTCTCTCCACTATAGAGACAAGCATGTCATGCAGGTCAGCGTCCAATTCTTTGCAGAAATCCATGTAGACCAGGTCAGTTGCTCTGCCTCCACCCACCAAATTTGTCAGGCATGATTTCCTCTTTGTAAAGCCATGCTGGCTGTTACCAATCACCTCTTTTTTCCAGGACAAGTTTTTCCAGGAAAACTTTTTCCAAGATCTTGCCTGGCAAGATAAAGGCTGGTCTGCAGTTCCTTGCGTTTTCCACTTTCCCCATTTTGAAAATGAAGGTTATATTTCCCTTTATCCACTCATCAGGGACTTTACCTGACTGCCATAATTTTTCAGAACAATGGATTAGCAACTTAATCTGCTTCCTCAGGACCTGCGGATGGATGTCATCAGGTCCTAATGGAACTGTGCACATTCAGCTTCCTTAGATGGTCTCAAAGGTGATTGTCTCCTACAGTGGGCTCAGGCTCTTCGTTCTCCCAGTCCCTGCATTTGCCATTCTAACTTTGGGCAGCGTGGCTAGAGCACTTGCTGTTGAAGACTGAGGCAGAGAAGTCATTGAGAACCTCAGCCTTCTTTTTGCTCAGAGTAGCCAGGTCTCCTGTTTTCTTCTGGAGTGAGACCACATTATCCCTAGTCTTTTGCTTGCAACATATAGATAGAAGCCCTTCCTGTTGTCTTTAATATCCTGGACAGACTCAATTCCAATTGGGCCTTGGCTTTCCCAATCTTGTCACCAGCTTCTTGTAAAATTCCCTGGTATTCCTCTCATGCCATCTATCCCTGTTTCCACTTTCTGGAAGCTTCTTTTTTCATTCTGAGTTTGCAAAGCAGCTCCTTATCCATATATGAAGGTCTTCTGGCATTTTTTTCCCCACTTTCTTCTTGGTGGGATTCATTGCTCCTGAGCTTGGAGGATATGATCCTTGAATCTCAGTCAGCATTCTTGGGTCCCTCTGCCCTCCAGGGCTCTATCCCATGGGACTCTACTGAGAAGGTCCTTCAAGAGGCCAGTCTGCTCAGGGCAGTGAGCTTGCTGTGTGCCCTACTTGCTGCCCTGAGGATCTCAAAATCCACCATCTTGTGGTCACTGCAGCCAAGACTTCCTTGGAGCATTACATTACCCACTGACTCCCTTCTGTTGGTGAACACAAGGTCTCTCACATCACCTCTCTTTGTTGGATTCTCAATCACTCATGTAAGGAAGTTCTCTTGACACATCTGAGGAAACTCCAGGATTGCTTGGACCCTGCCCTGTTGTCCTCCAACAGATACTGGGATGGTTGGAATGTCTCAGGAGGACTTGGGCTTGCAGGCATGAGGTTACTCTCATCTGCCTATGGATGGCTGCATTCCCACCATCCTCCTGAGTGAGTGGCCTGTGACAAACTCCCACTAGAATATCCCCTGTCCCTGACCCCCCGTAATCTGCACCCACCCATTTTGCTTTCTCTATTTCTCATTGGGCAGCTGTCACATCACAAAAAACACCACAGAGAGCTGACCTGTCACCTCCCTGCCTTTACACAGAGGTTAGAGGAAAAGGAATATGAAGTCCAAGCAATCCTTCCCCACGTAAGGGTTCAGGTCAGGGTTGAGAGCACTTTGACTGGAGGCCAGTCAAGCCAGACAGGCTGGTAGGAGCAACATGGTTGGGCCTCTGAGCAGACCCTTTGTATTCTTTGGGTAAATTCAGGACTTCAAGGTCCAGAGCTGCCAGTGGAGCATCTTTCATCAGCATAGAGAAAAAACCCCTTGCTTCCTTCTTTTGCCACTTCCCCATGAATCTCTGAAGCCTGCTGTAATTTTTACAACAGATTTGTTCTTGATTCTGAAAACCAGAACTGTGCTTCATATGCTCTTCAGGCGGAGTGGGCCAAATCCCCTGCTTGGGTAAATCACAGGTAACACTTTACATTGCATTACATTCACATTAACCTTTGGGAACTTGCCCTGGCGGGAGACATGGCCCTTTAGCCTTGTGAGCATTTCAAGAACAAACATTAATGAAAATAAAGTAAAACAGCAGCAACATGGACATGCAGGTAGACTTACAGATTTCAAATCCTTTCTTGCTGCAAAAAGTGCACGAAGGAAAAGATAAGTGGCGATTTGTTGCAGGCAGGGAATAGCTGATAAATGTGAAGGGTTTGTGATCAAATGTAAGAAAATGTTTATTTTCTTTGCCTAGGGAGAAGAAAATAAAATAGATCAACTAACCAAGAGCTCAGCTATTTTTCTCTACACTCAGCTGCCCTCACCTGATTGCATTATGGCAAGACTGGCTCAGGTCAGGGAAACTGCTGGTTCCCAGGTACAGCTTCCCTGCAGGAAGGCAGGTTAAAGATTCTGTTCTTGTTTTCTTTTCTTCCCCTCTAAGGTGCTTCCTTCTGGTGTACCAGCCTGGTGCTGCCCTGTTTGTGTATATGGGATTTCATCTCCTTGCTCTGTGCTCCGTGTTGGATGTCTCTAATGAGATCATTTGGACTTGTATTTCAGTTGGCTCTGGTGACCCCCAAGCACAAAAATTGGAAGAAAAAATATAGGATAGATGAATCTTTTTCTTTCTTGTTGTTGTTTGGTGGGGTTTTTTGGTATTGGTTTTTTGTTTTTTGTTTTCTGTTTTTGAAGGAATAGAGATTAGATTAGATTAGATTAGATAGCTTAAAATTTTTCTTAACTAAAACCTTCAGGAGTTTAGGGGATGGCTTATGTTGGAAATCAGAGCTGGACTTTTCACTTAGTCATTGGAATACCATCATGGAGTTTCTTTCTAGTTTACATTTTATACTGCTTTTTTTCCCCTTTTCCCTTTCTGACCCATAAGAAATTTCTTTTTGGAGAGGGAGCTGGGGAAATTAACCATATCAGGCTTCTCTAATGAGTGGTAGGATGTTTCCCCCAGCCATCCTCCATGCATTAGCCTTTCTTTGGTTCCAGATCTTTTAAAGAGTTTCTGTAAATCACTACTGACTAATGTCAGTCTGGTTAGTCCTTGAACGTAATGCATTAGGGAGTGAATAGAATTCTCATCTTGGTTCCCAGCTGACAATAAGCCTATCCTGGAAAAGAAGGTGATAATTAGCTTCTCTGCTGGCATCCTTAGACGAAGAAGAATTAGAGATTGATTGGGCTCTGTAGCCCAAATTGCCTACTTGCCTCTAAAAGAAAGATCAGGGTATTGTTTCAGAACAATGTAAGAGAAGCTGGTGCTGCTCTCATTCAGGCATTTTGGAGTGAGATGGATCTTGTGTGGAGTAAGAGAGCAACGGTCCACTGAAGAGAAATTGAATGAGTGATCTTGTCTGGTACAAAGATTTGTTTCAGCTCATGAATCATACATGAGGCTCACTCATTTGGTCACCATTTCGTGCTCCTCGCTCAGCAGCACTCAACCAGCCACGTCATGGGGCAAGAACGCGTTACTGTGACAGCCTGTGGCTCACCCATGCCCCCAGACTAATCCCAGATCCAAGGAGATTGCCTCTCTCAGGCTTCTGCCATTCTGACTGAGTCCCTCCCCATCAGCACGTGCATTGGCTGCAAATATATTTCAGACAGCCCATGGTGAAATGGTTGTGGTGCCAGTTGGGCACTTTTCATGAACAATAAAGTCACCACAAAATTTAATATACGATGAACTAGTGATCAAAGGGTTTTGTTTCTTAATAAAATTCTACATTTCTTGTTGCACCTAATAAAACTTCTAACTTTTACCCCCAAAATATTTGAAGGTAGTGTTTCTTTCCTATTGGTTAGCAATCACAGCTAGAATGACAATATTGCAGGCAAATAGTACAAGCCACAGTGGAACATCCAAAAGCTTGGCTTGCTTTAGCCTGTTTTCTGCACAGCAGGCCCTGACTTTAATATCACATCTTAACAGAGAACAATTTCTCTGGGAAAAGCAATAATCATGCAATTTGCTCACTGTGCCTCTGTATAGTTGCAGGCTCTCAATAGGAAAGGAGACAAGTCATTTGGATTTCTATTTTAATTGGATGCAGCACTGAAAGAAAGACACATTGCTGAAACCTTCAGATTTGTTCACCTTATTTTTGGTTGTGGATCAGCTTCCTCTTGCTTAGAGACACCTCATGTTAATGATTAAACTTCTCAAATGTGTAATATGGGAAAAGAGAGAAAATCAGATTTTTCCTTCAAGAATCCTTTGTGAAACCCAAATCCCAGAGGTGAAATTGGGAAGGCAGAAATACCAACAAGGCAACTTACATATCATGCTGGTAACAGAAAACATTTCATCTTGTGCCAAATGGTCTCTCTGATAAGGTAGCTCAGGTGATTACATGTATTGGCACTCCAGGCTGATGCTGATTTAGATGGTGTAAATTACACCTTTCAACCTCTTCCTAAGACTCCAACCCCTCAGCGTCTGGCACTGGACTGAGTCCTTCAGTGATCACATATCTTTCCCAATCTTTCCCTTGAAATACTCGCCTTGTAAATCCCACTTCCATTCTGACAGGTCACTACTATGCTGATGATTATATGCTTTCAAGATGATTTGGGCACAGTGAAGAAACAGAAAATCACCCACAGAAACATACAGCAGATCAGCACTGCTGGATATTGTCTGCAATGTTCATGGCATAAGTGTCATCTCATTGCTTCCACCATCAGGACCATCTGGCTGTGGCTTCTGTGACCATAGAGGATTGTAGCCACTCATAGTGGACATAACTCACAGGTGTGGAGCCCAGGGATGGAGGGGGAACACCCATAGAAGCAGAAAGAATGAGGAGAGGGTGAGACCAACAGATGCAGTTAAAGTAAAACTGTAAAAAAGCCCCCCTAAATATAACTGCTTATGTCTTATTGCTCATTTTCTCCTTCTAAACTGTGAATCTAATGCTGCTGTAAAGAGCCTGAATGGTAGCCCTGGGGAGCTGGGCCATATGTCCTTAGGACTGAGAGAAGAAACCAAACCAGCTTTCTTCCATACAGTCCTACAAATGTGTCTCCAGTTGTGCAGCTTGCCAGGGAGCAGCAGGGAGGAGAACCTGTTCTAAATAAAGAGTCCAGGGGAATCCCACAGCCATTCCAGAACACAAAATCATAGAATCATGGAATGATTTGGGGAAACTAAAGATCATCTTGGTGCAACACCCAGTGATGTGCAGGAACATCTTCACCAGACCACATTGCTCCAAGTCCCATCCAACCGGGTCTTGAACATTTTCAGGGACAAGGCAGTCACAGTTTCTCTGGACAACTCGTGCCGGGGCCTCAAAACCCTCACAATGAAGAATTTCTTCCCAATATCCCTTCTAACTCTGCCCTCTGTCAATGTGAAGCCATTTCCCCTTGTCCTGTCCATACCCTTGTCAAATGTCCCTCTCCTTTAGCCACTTCAGGTACTGGAAGGTTGTAAAAAGGTCACTCTAAAGCCTTCTCTTTTCCCGGCTGAACAATCCCAATTCTCTTAGCCTTTCCTCATAGCAGAGATGCTCCATTCATCTAACCATCTTTGTGGATACACAAAGCCCACAAAGTAGGTGAGCTCGAGTTAAAGAACAAAGTAAATTAAATACGTGGTTGGCTGCTTTACCAAGTCAGGAATAACAAGTTGGCCACATTTCATCCTGGTTTGGATGAGTGGCTGAGCAGCACTGACTGAAGCAGATTCTGTGGAGGAGTTTACACAGACCCCTCCAGACCTCCACAATTTCACTGTACCCAGAGGGCTCATTTCACACTGATGCTGCTTCCACTAGCATGAAAACTGATTGGATTTGGGGATGAAACATGAAGCTGATGCATTTCTCTTTCCAACATGGCTTATCACTGGGTTATTAGGTCCAGTGGTTGCAAGAACTGGGCTGGATAGCACTTCCAGCTTCATCATTCTGCTACTGGCTTCATTCTATCCGGCTCCTTCAGCATCCCTCACCGCCTTCATTCCTTACCCCTCTGCATGTCTCAGGCTGTCTCTTTGAATCTTTCTTCGAGACTGCCAGGTTTTCCTGCAGGCAGTGGCTGCGAAACCCTTGACTGCTCAGACATAGGCAAGAGCCCCATGCTGAGGAGTGGAGAGCCACATGCAGTTTGGCAGCTGCAGCTTTGGACTCAGAGCTGACGAGTGGCAGCACAGGCCAGGGCTGGCACATGGTTCAAATCAAATTGCTGTGTTTTATTTTCCTGAGTTGTTTTTATTAATGGCTGTTTCTAAATAGACTTCCTGAGCTGTGTTCAGAATGCTCTAGGCTGATTTCAACTCCAGTGTGCTCACACCTCTAGCTGCTTGCATGGATACTGCATTTCCATGCCTTAGCTGTCCTTGAGTCTGAGTTTTGCTGACTGGAAGCTTTCACTTCTTTTGAATTTCCATCAGAACCACTGAGGAGTTGTATGAACCCGGAAAACAGCCACCAAATGGTGTCACAGAATCACAGGGTTGTGTTAAGAACATTACAACAAAATTTAGACAAATTTTATTTCTTGTTCAAGCCCATTTTTGTAAAACGGACTTTTTTACCCCACTTTGAATACTTGTATTTTTGTTCTGCATTATGTTGTCTTGTTTTTGAGTATGTCTTTTTTTTTTTTTTCCAGGGGATCAATTAATTTTTCTTTAGCTCTTATAGTTCATGGATCCAATTCCAACTGGGTTATCAAAATATTCAGTAGTGAGATATTGGTGTTTTAGAGCAGTGGCAGTCTTGACTAAGGATGGCCACGAGACACTGGATTTTAACAACTGTGTATTACTAAGCCTTTCCTTTAACTAATTTGCGAAGGCTGAAAAATCTGTTACAATTACTTAAATCCACACCTAATAGAGAAGAATCACAGAATGGGTTGAGTTGAGAGGGACCTTAAAGATCATTTAGTTCCAATCCTATTGCCAGAGCAGGGACACCTTCCACTAGACCACGTTGCTCAAAAAAAGAAATTGGCTCTTACGATTGGATGTTATCATACCAGGCCCAAGTAACTAGCAGCCCTGAAAGTTTTAATGATCTTAGTTATGATTATATGATGTCTGACCTTTTTGAACTTTATGAGCTGCAGTCTGTGGAAATCTAATGTCTGAGGAGTATTCATGTCTAATCCATAGAACTGTGGCTCATTGAATGCTGATGAGTATTTTTCTTGTCTCCAGCATATAAGGTTGTTCTGTGGAAAAATAAAACTCTTATTACAGCTTTTTAAAGGTACTTTCTGCTGGAAGTTTCTGCAGTAGTTGGCATGGAGACATCCTAGTGACTGAGAAAGAGAGATGTTTGTAGCAGTTTCAAATGTAGAGGGGAAATGCCTGTATGGAAATGTATGTGCTTGTGGACTGCCTCCAACACTTCAGGATCCTCATTCTGAATAATAAATACCTCATGGAATTTATAAGGACATATAAATGGGAAAAGTGCACTAGATAATATTTATTTATCTTTTTCTAATCATAATTTTCTTTTTATAATCCTAAATTTTGAGGTCAAGCAGAATGGTGGGGTTCACTTTCTTCTTGCTTACCACAGAATGTGAAGTCACTCAGTATTTCTTATACCATGCTATAAATTGTGCTGTCAAAACCTTGACAAAGTGCCCCAAGACAGAGGAAAATCTCTATTCTGGGTAAACTATTCCAGTGGTTAATTACCCATACATGCTGGGGTGGAGACTGACCTTTGTAAATAGTGGAAATGGTGTTAGAGTCAAATTTTTAACCACACTTTCCCATTCACTTGTTACAGTCTTTTGAAGGGGAACTTAATGTTAATTCAGTCTTGCACAAATTTAATGCTTGGGGAAAATAAGAAGTTAATAGCACTGATTTCTTCCAGGTGGATGACAAAAATGTATTTGCAACATTAACTATACAGCTTTTGTGCAATGTTTTAGAAATATGCTTCATTTACTATTAAAATGGATATTTTAGTGGTAGAGGTGAGTACAGAGGTATGTCTGAGCAGGACAGCACATAAAATACAAGTTTTACACAATCATTTGCTGGCAATGGCTGCTGTTCCACTCAAGGTGAGAGTCAGATGCAATCACCATCAAGAAGAAAAGGGCCAAGAGCAGTTTTTTAAAACATCTGAGAGAAAAACTGTTGCAGAAATAGTCTAAGATATTTTTAAAAATATATTAAAAAAAATCAGAACCTCATGGATATTCTTTATTACTTACTCTCGATTGAAATTTGTTAGAAACATTTTATTTCATAAACTACACAGGTGCCATATTAAGAAATGCATAGTCTGAGAAAAGAAGTTTACAAATCCATGTAGTTTATTTGTGTATTGAGTGAACAAGTAATTATCCTCCAGCATACCTTACCAGTAGATGCCCAAGAAAAAATGTAGGGAAAAAAATGCTTTCATCTTCCTGAGGTACTTTTTGAGCCAGATATAGGATTGACATCAGTTCATTCAATAGTTATCAATGGAACAGGGAAAACACATAAGTAATTAAGACAATTTGTATGAAAATAGCTTTTCTTACACATCTATGAATTAATGTCTCTAGGCTACCTACAGCAAAGCAGAAATCACATAAAACTGATTCAATATAATATCAAATTCTATTATTAATAATTATTTTTAATATTAAGGAGATGACACCAAATATAAATTCTAGGCCAGCAAAACAGGGAGATTGAGAAAAAGTATGTGATACACTGATGAATAAGGCAGGAGATACAGCTTAGAGAATAAAGCACATAAGGTCTTCTGGAGAACATGTAAAACAGGGCCAAAAACACTCAAAAAATTCCTTAGAAAAAAAGGTTTCCTCAGAACACATTTGGATAATGGGTTAAACCATAAAATTAATTCCAACTTTGCTATACATTTCACCAGGAAGATGTTCCAATAAAAATCATTCAAGACATCTTTGAAACAGCCTTGTCAGTCTTGTAACTGTGTCAAAGCTGTTAATCCCAGAACTAAATGAATTGAAGATTTTTGTCTTTCAGAGGCTCACTATCAGTGAGACCTTGACTGTGTCTACTTTTATCCATCATGATCCAGTGGAACATGGCAGGTATGAGGTCTGATTGTACCTTTGACATTAACATGAAACTTTTTGAAGACAATTAAGGA
Source organism: Serilophus lunatus (assembly GCA_013399895.1). Lineage (NCBI taxonomy): Eukaryota > Metazoa > Chordata > Aves > Passeriformes > Eurylaimidae > Serilophus > Serilophus lunatus. Next base: position 207,676 of record VXBA01004645.1, read on the forward strand.
TGTAAAGTCCAAACAAAATTTCTGTGATGTGGGTGAACTGTAAAGTTATCAATGATTTATTGCAGATGAAGTTCTGCAGGGATATGCTCAGTGCTATAATAGTTCAATTAATTACCTGAATTATAGAAGAGTAAGTATGCCTCTTAAAATTGAAAATGATGTGAAGTTGGAGAGAAATGGAAGATGCAAGCCTCCCTAAGGTTTGGAATTCAATCTGATCTTGTAAAAACTGATGTAAATGAAGAGAAAAAACACATTTAAACCAAAAGAGCATGGAGCAATTGTGTAAAAAATAAGTTATCCATGAAACTTCACGATGGACAATGACTCATCCAGCCCTGCAGAAAAAATCTGTCATAGCAAATAGCAAGCTGAAAAAACCTCCCACTATTATTGGTGTTTTTATTAAAAAAAAAAATAAATTAAAAAAAAAGACACTACCTTACTGGAATGCATAAATAGAAGAAATGAGGATATCTCATAAGCATTGTTGAAACTTCAACAAATGAACAACTTTGCTCAGTTTTGAGCCCCATAAGTGAAGGAAGCTGGGGATCAAGTGGAGGCTGGAAGATATTCAGGATAGGGTAACAGAAATTATCTGAAGTTTAGAGACTGGAACATCTGGGAAAAATTGAAACAACTTAAGTCATTTAATTTATAAAGAAACCAGGAGTAGATATCATAATAATTTTCAAACACGTAAAAAATACTGTGTTAGGAGGAAGCAAAATAAAAGCTGTTATCCTTTTTTCCTAGGTGTGAGATGAGTAATAATGGGCTGAAATTGCAGCAGGATTTTTCAAAATCTAATAGCAGTGGGGGATTTATTATTGTACTGCATTACCTAGGGATGTTGTGAAGTCTTCAGTAAGAAATTAGGAAAACATCTGATGAATGACATAACAGATTTAAGGAATGGGAACGAACTATACAGTGTTTCTGTGATGGTCTTTTTTTTTTTACTCTCAACTCTGTAATTATAAAGATGAAATAGGAAATCAGGCTCCATATAAGAGGGAAACCTTTCAGAGGAAGTTGACAATTTCTGTGAGTCATTAGATCAAAGATGGATATTTGACAGCATAAAAGTTGAATATGATCCAGGACTTTATGCAAATTGCTTGTCACTGTACTATATTTTGGGGATGTAATGTGGTTATGGAACACAAGTAACCCATATATTAATAGGAGAATCAAGAAATGTGTTAGAAAATATTGTTTAGACTTCACAAAGAAAAAAAATGCATATTCAAACTGTAGAGTTTATGAATCATTTACTGAGCTATAATAGTGCTGTGAACCTATCCATTGCCAAGTTCTTAATTGAACCAAGAGCTGAAAAAGTGGCAGTGGTGGCAATTAATCATATAAGATTTTTCTTATACTTCTACTTTTTTCAAAGGAAACAAGAGTTCCATAAGGTCAAATCTCCTACAAAACTACTTTTGTTGGAGAAATGTAGCAAGACCATTTGTCAGCATTGAGAATGCTCATTTTGGCTGAAACTAAATTACCCAGGGAGGTAAAGAATGATGAATTTACAAATGGTTGATGTCAAGGCAAGTTGCCAGATTCTTTTCCCTGGCCTTTTCTACATGAACAAAGCAATGTTGAATTGATACTTTGAGCACCTTTTCTCTTCTTTCCTCAATGCATCTAACGAATAACAGGCAAATAAAATAACATACGGATAATATAACTAAATAATCAGGGTATGTGATTTACAACTCAGTCTACGCACATTTTCCATTATAAATGTTTTGGTTTTTTTAAATGGTCATTTTTAGAGATGATATGCGTTGTCTGTCTATGATTAATTAAAAAATAATTATCACCATCTAGGAGAATGAGAAGCAATAAATGGGCCATAAAATTGAAACAAATACAGAAGCTGCTGCTATTTCTTTAAATCAGAACTAAGAATATTTACTACGGTGGTAAAAGGCATATTGAATCACCCACTGCAGATGGCTGAGGTAAGGTAACAAGTATAATGGAAAAAAGCATACAGACATTCTAAACCCCACGTCTCTAGTTTTGGTGGACCTTGCATTAACATGACAAATGAAATAACTGCAGGTACATTATATAAACTTTTAAAACAATGTTCTTTCTCTCCACAGAATGACTGTACAGAAAACAGTTGGTGGATGATCACCGCGTCTGCCTGCTGAGGAATGTGTACTGGATTAATTCACCCTGTTTGGCTGCACACCTACACTGTATTTCTCCATGTACTTGTGTATCCACACAGAAACACTTGGGTTAGAAGGGATCTTAAAGATATTTCTGTTTCATCCTCCTGTCATAGGCAGGGACAACTTCCACTAGACCAGGTTGCTCCAAGGCCCATCCAATCTGGCCTTGAACACTTCCAGGGATGGGGCAGCCACAGCTTCTCTGGGAAAACTGTGCCAGGGCTTCATCACATTGTGAGAAATGAGCTTCTTCCTAACATGGTCTGTTAGGAGCGTAAGAAATTATCTCCTGAAAACTTCACTCACTAAAACTTACGGAAATCTTAAACTTGGAAGAGAAACAGAATGCAAAGATTAAAGGTCTAACTCTGTCATGTGGGAACATCGTAACAGAGACACAACTATTAATTCTCACCGAGAAGCTTGCAGTAATCTCCATTCATTCGCAAGAAATGTCTGAAATCTTTGGGGTAGGGCTGTCTAGTACCTGTCCTGTCTTGGGTCTGAACTGTTTACTTTCCCATGTAGATCCCAAAAGCCTTTGAAATTATCCACTACAAGCAGATATATATGCATTGACAGGACTCAGTAGAAAATAAGGACACTCAAAAATTGCAAATATGCATACAATGATTATGTACTCTCATAAGTGAAGTCCATTTCACTCATCTGGATAAAACAGAACTTCAAGTGCAACATTTCAGTGAGATTTTGGGAAGCTAAATTCCCTTTTTAAATACAATTTCTTTTATACTGAACACGTGTGAGTGCATGTGTGTGTCCATGTGTCACTGGAGATAACAGTTGTTACTGCTGTGGGCAAGAAGGCTTTTGTCTCAAAGATCATTTTAACCTCTAGAACCAGTTTCCACTCTGGAGAAAAGCTATTTCTCCCAAATCCAGAATCTGATGTGAGACCTTCTCACGAAACCAAGTGCATGATTCCTACAAACCCTCATCGTTCCTCCTTTCTCATACTAGCTTAAGAAAAAAAAACCCCAAAACTAAAGAAATAAAAAAGCCCCAAAACAAAACAAAAAACCCCCACCCATCCAGCCAAAAAAGTACTTCACAAGCTGTGAATGAAGACATCTATGCCCAACCAACAGCTATAATGGCAGGCATATTTCATGAACTACGTTAGGTGATTTGAATTTGACCAAGAACATAAAATACCCCTTTTCTAATGAAAAGTCAGAGAAAACCTCGATGCAGAATTACCATTTTACTTGTACTCCCTCTTCTCAGAGTTATGTCAGGAAAGAGCTTTGGCCAGTCATCTTTGTTAGGTTTGCTTCAAGCCTTCAATACGTCCAAAGAGTCCCTTCTTACATTCACTTTCTATCCTTCCCAGTGTGACCAGCAAACCAGTTATAGGCAGAAAGCTGGTAGTGACTTAGGTTTATGTTGTAAAAATGACTATTTTCTACCATGTGCTTGCATGGAACAATAGAGATTGAAGTGAGCTGATTTTCATGAGATCCATGAAGCTCTAAACACAGATCAGTTTTACTCATGACAGCAATTATCCATGACTTTCAGAATTAGCATTGCTCTCTATTTTCCATATTTGGGTCTCATTTTCCAGTTGGTCTCTTTCCAGTTTCTCCAATTGATCTTGCTGGCACTTGAAACTTACTGTAGCTGTGAGCAAAATAATTACTTTTATTCCCCAGAACATCACAACCTATTTCCACAAGCAATCCTTTGTCATCCTTCTTTTGCTGCAGACATTCAGTATTCTGAAAATTCCACTTCTGCCTTCAAAACCTAACACAGGTGTCTTCATTGAACCCACTTGATCAAACTCGTTTTCACCCCTAATTTCAACTAATAAAGCAGTCTCTCAATGTTTGACATCACCATAAACCAGTTTTTCTCCTAAAAGTATAACTGAACATTCTGCCTTTCCGCTCCACTCATCTGAAAGCTCTGAGTGCCAAGATGACCCAGTAAAGGCCCTATGAACAACACAGTTCAGATGATATTCTATAGTGAATACACTTATATACACTTTTGAGTGGTAGGTGCATAGCGTACAGAATAGGCACAGAACTGCTGAGAAAGACAAACATTGCTGCCTATTTCTCCCTTCTCCAGTTTTAATGCCTTGCCCTCAAACCTCAGTCCTCTTATCTGCTTTTACAGCTTCTCACATTGCCCCTGTCAGTTCCACTGAATAAATGATGTCATCCTTGTCTGCTCGAATGTTTACTTCTCTCTGCACTGCCCTTGGCACACAATACTCTTCCCAAAACTAATCCATCCTGAAAGCCATTTTTCTTTTCCTTCCGATCTACCCTCAAGGCCTGCTGTAAAATGGCAGCTGCAAATAGTTGAGCAGATGCTAAGAACGTAAAAGCCTTTTTTATATTTAAAGTATCTTCCTCCTGAAGCCAGCTCTGCAACCTCAAAGGGAGCACCTCAACTCCCAGCACAGCCACAGAAAAAACCTAGGAAACTCGAGATAAGATTGACTGCAAAAAGCAGAGAGGGGAGATGATTAGCTTAGCCTGCTGAACAGGCAGCTTTCAAACCTGCTCAGGGCTGGTGCGTGACTGAGAAGACACCACAGAGTTTACATCTTAGTTGTCTTATCCAGAGCTTCAGGGACACACCACCCACCGCTCCCTGATCAAAGCCCACAGCCTCCAGTGGAAAGAAGTCAAGAATAAAAACTGTTTTCCTTTACAATGGAAGGAAGCAGTAACAGCAGCTGCAGCTAGTGTTTACACACCAGCTCACTGGATAGACTCTTCTGCCAGGAAAGAGAAGTGACAGACTCACGCTTGGGTTTCTTGACATGCCAGAGAACATCCAAGGCTTTTCCATGCTTTGAAAGGAAGGAGTAGACAAAACTGCCTCTGAGAGTCTTCTGCTCTAGAAGACATGTAGTAATGCCATTACCCTCAAAAGAACTCCACACTAAAACAAACTGGGGCAGAAAAAGCTCACCTGTGAATATAGATGGACCCTGACCAGGTGGGTGGTGATGTGGTGAAATCCAGCGTTGCAATCCTGGGAATACCTAAAACTGAAGAAAACCACAAAGATATTTAGGGTGAGGTGTTGGCTTGGAAGGGTGTACCTTCCCAAGGACTAAGGTCCCAAGCCTACTCTTGATTTTCTCTGGGTTTATATAATTTGTCATTTAAAAGAGTGGAGATGATAACCAAGGTTTCTTCCACCCCACTTCCAAACTCTTTCTGCTCTAAGCTGCATCTGCATTCTAAGCTTACCACTGCTATTTGTTTTCATACAGAGATTTGCTAATTATCCTTATTATCACATTCAACAGTACATTCATGCGTGTCTTTTGCAGCAGTACTGAGAGTTTTCATCTATCAAGTGCCCTTATCACATCACAAACTGAGGCAATGAATCAGCACAATGGAGGCTTTCAGTGTATTTATATATTGCCCAGTACAATGAGACTGTAACTAAGTGTTTTGTGAAGGACTAATATAAATTTACATGAGTGATAACATGAGAAATGAAAAAAAGCTATGAATGTGGAGAAAAGAACCACTTCTATACTGAATGCTTATTCCTTCTTTATGAGCTCTGCTGTGATGCGTGATTCTGTGCAAGGTTCTCAGTATGCTCTTCATTTGAGACAACATAATATATATAAAAAAAAGAATTAACAGGCATTTTCTCTTTATCGTCTTACTTACATGTACCAAACAGCCACCAAGTGAGCCATTCAAATAAAGTATACTCCTTCCCCTTAATTAAATTTACTGGTTTCAATATAATTGTAGATGCAGCACCATTATTTAATTTCAGGATATAACAAATATTGTCAGATGTCCTTGAAGCTTACACATGAGGCTGATGAACTGGCTCCTGGCTCACTTGTGTTGAATAGTCTTAAATTTTGTTTAATCAAAAAAAAGTTTAGATCCTCTTTCTTCCTTTGACCTATTCAACACCTCTCCAAACATCTTTATGTGCTGCACTTGTAGGAGAATGTTGCCCTGTGTAAGCAGGCCCCTACACCTTTAGGGTCATTGCTAACCTCTTATTCTTCCTTGCAACTTCCTTTCATCATCAAAGAAGCAGAAGAAAACAAGCTCTGTTGGGATTCAATTAGTCCATTGTCTCCAGGAGTATCTACCTGATTGGGATGTCATCCAGGTCTGTTGGTCTTGATGTGTCAATATAAAATAGTATATATCCCCACAGAGAGGCATTTCAATGGAATCATTCAAAGACTTCCTCCTTCCCCCATATTATTGCATCTCCATTGTGCTGATTCATGACCTCACTTTTGGGAAGCGATAAGGGCACCTGATACGTGAAAACTCACAGAACTGCTCCGTAGGACAGACGTGAATGCACTGCTGAATGTGATAACAAAGGAAATTAGCAAAGATTAATATGAAAATATTTTTGAGCTATATCATAAGGTCATTCTCCATTTTTAAAGGGACACCTTATTATCATTTTATTTTTAAATATCAAAGAAATGTTTGTAAAAGACTTCTTGGTGATCTGATGAAAATTGAATCTTGACTCACTACCATCTGTGTGACCAATTAAGCCAGCTAGTGCCTCAGAAAACAGCTATCAAAATTAGTTTCTCCTTCCTTTTATAGCCATAAGGATACCTCATTTTCCTTTCAAAAATCAAGAAAAAATACTTATCATCAATGGTCATAATTTCTTGCCCCAAATAACATTATGTTTCTTTCTATAAAAATGTTACCAAAAATCTAAACTGCTCATAGAAATGGAAGATAAGAATCCAATGAGAAAAAATTTAGACTAATCATGAAAAAAAAATATTTCTTTTAAGCAAATTGAGTACAACTTGTAGGCCAGAATAAGGAAACAAAAAATTGTTCTTACTTTGCAGCATACTGCACCCAACACTAAGGTCAACTGATTTAAACAGGATATAGGTGCTGGTAAAAGAGACGAAACAGAGGGGATGAAATATTGATAAGACAGGATATGTGGAATAAATAGAAGCAAGAGGTAAGGAGTGAAAAAAAAAGAGTATTGGGGTACAATTTCACACCATAAGGTTTTATAAATAATCATGGCACTCGGCTTCTAAGTCCAACTAAGTCTTACAGATAAACTATGAGAGAAGTTGTAACTCTAAATCTGCTCCTATATATGTTCCTTAAACAAAAGTGTCCAAGGCAGTGTCAACCTAAATATCCCTTAGCGTGGAGATATTAGTTTAGATCACAACAATACAACCAGACTGCATGACTCTGTCCCTTAGGTGACATAATTAAATACATAATTACACCGTTTCTGATTTCAGAGCCGGCTCTCTTGATGCATACATAGCCTGCAGTCATTTCACCGAGCTCTTTATGCAGATAACTCGCTCATGTTGGACATATCTGCTGTCCATTGCACTGGGATTACTTGGAACTGATTGAAAATTGGAACCTTTTAATGAGGAGTTCAGAAATTCAGCAGGCAGAGCTTGCTACTGTAGTACGTCTTTACTATGATGATAAAAAGGGTTAGCAAATACCTTTGAGAGCTTCGGGGAAAACAGGGATTTATTTACCCCTCAATCAGCCTACATAAACAAGAAAGAGTTTTGTAACAGAGTAAGCACAAGTTTACTGTGTTTCTTCAATTTCGTCGCACTCTTTGTTACTAAACAAATTGAACCAACTGCAGAGTAACTCAGGAATAAAGACACTTTGTTTTATCGGGTTAATGAAAATGAATTAAAAAAATAATCTCTAGTAATTATTATTCACAGAAACATAGAATATCCTCAGCGCGAAGGGACCCACAAATTAACTCCTGGCCCTGCACAGAGCCATTTCCAAGAATCCCGGTGTATCTCTGAGAGAATTGTTCAAGCGCTCCTTGAGCCCTGTCAGCCTTGCTGCTGAGACCACTACCTTGGAAAGCTTGTTCAAGGGCTCAACCACCCTCTGGGGGAAGAACCTTTACCTAATATCCAAGCTAAACCTCCTCTGACACAACTCCAGGATATTCCCTTTTGTCCTATCACTGGTCACCACAGAGAAGAGATCATTGCCTGCCCCTCCTCTGCTCCTCATGAGGAAGCTGCAGACCGTGATGAGGTCTCCCCTCGGTGTCCTCTTCTCCAGCCTGAATTCTTACTCTGTTGCAAAAGAGCAGCTGCATTTTCTCTTCAATTATTTCCGATATGGAATTTATTTGAGAGTCCCAGGGAATCAGAATGTGTGAAAATCAATAAACAGCTGTAGATAAAGAGAATAAAAAATACTGACCAGAACATTTAATATTATCTGAAAAATATTTCCCCTCCTGTTTTAATCACAAATGTACAATCCAGTACTGTTAGCAACAGTGTGCCGGATGCTATCTTACCTTCTTTTTGTGGAAGCATTGGGCGGATGTGTTTCCTGAGGCAGTACCTCAGCCCTCTCCGATAACGTTTTTGCAAAGGTTTTAAAAGAAGGAGTGGTGATTGCCTCTTTCTCTCTTCATTAGCTGTCAGTCTGTACTGATCAGTGCTGAAAGTGCTTCCCTGACAGGGAACTTGTTTAAATTTAAAAATCAACTTTAGCTATGATGCTGAGATCCAAAGCTGATGCTAATGAACTGTTTTGATACTGCCATTCAATCACTCAAGTATATTTGTTGCCTTTGTACTGACTTTCTCCAAACTGTGTTCTAATTGAGCATCAACCCTGTCTCTACTTACAAAGTGGGAATTTTGCTTTTCTTGCATCATGTATTTTCCCATAATTACATATCTTTCTAATCAATGTCAGGTGTTTTTTCATGAAGATGCCTGTCTTGAACATCCCTTGGAAAGATCTTCGTATGAATGTGCAGGCAGAATGCAGTGAAGCATCAGTTTCCCACAGAAACAGCTTTGGGCAGTGGGTTTAGTGTCTCTGGTAGGTCATGATTTATTCCACAGAAGATCTAAAAGTGTCATCTTGTGTAAAGTACACTGCAATTGCTCTAGAGGAGGCTTTCTGTGTTAGTTTTTCCCATTATTACCAAAGAAAAGGAACTGAAATCTCTCTTCCCTTGGTCTTGATTTTATTTCTGGAATTGGGTTCAAAATTTTTCAGTTCCTCAGCTGATCTATAGCATCACTCATATACAGTGTCAGCTCTCCTGGGATGCTTTTTCATCTTGATTGTATTTCTGCTGCTTCTGAACTACTGCTGCCCCTCTTCTCCAGTTAAAATGTAATTTCAACCAGGAGCTTAACTTTGTCTCCAGTCACAGGCGTACCTTAATGTTTAGTGGGATAACAAAATAATAATTAAATAAATCTATTTCTTTGTTGTTTATTTTTTTTTTTTTGGTTGGTTGGGTTTTTTGTGGGGGTGTTTTGTTTGTTTGTGTTTTTGTTTTGTTTTTTTTTCAGAAGAACACATATGTTTTCAGTTATTTTGGGTCTCAGTTGACCCTGAGTGAATACTCAGCCTGATCAGTCCCAGATATTTCTCTAAAGCCTGAATGAGGTGACTTAGAGATCACACACAGAAGCATAAAGTAAGAATAAACACAGGAACCATGACAGAATGGATGTCAAATATGAAGTGTCAGAGATGGGGCTACAATCGAAGAATCTGTTTGGCTCTGTACCTATATTGTTCTTCCAGTACAGTTTTTTTTATCTTCCTCTCCCAAAGAATAACACATTTGTCCCAGGTTAGAACAGTACCTTCCAGGCAAGATGGGAACCTTCCTGGAGTAAAAAGAAAAACTCCTTCTCCACTTTACTATACCCTTTGAATTAAGAGATTTTCAGTGAAAAAATGTACAAAAAGGAAAAAACACAATTATTTACTACTCTATATTAGTAAACATATGTATTTACTCTCTTTATATATGTATATACATAATGAAGGAACAAACAGTAGCACAACAATAACACTCCTTCTCCCCCTCTGTGTATTTTTCCTCAATGTGGTCACAGCTGTGGGGGAAACAGGCAGGCTGCAGACTCAGCACACACGGAATAGGGGTTCACCTGGTTTTGCTGCTGAGATGGACAAGTCATTTGTCCAGTACAGGAACAGCAGGAGATGGAGAAAGGCAGACAGGCTGGCTCTGAGCTGGGGTTGGTGCAGGCAGGGCTCTCCTCTCTCTCTTCAGGGGCTGCAGGGTCCACCTGGACACAGGGGCTGGGCTGGACGAGGCAGAGGCAACAGCAAGAGACAACGGAGCCCTCCACCCTCACTTCTATTGAGAAATTCTGTCCTTGGCTTAGTCGGGTTACCTTTTCCCTTCCTCAGTTTGCCAGCATCATGGTGGCAATGGAAAAATTCCCCAAACAGAAATCTGACTCACAGCAACATTTCAGTGTCACTGCATGAGAAACAACTTTTATACTACTACCTTGACCTGGAGTCCCCTTTTCTGCTTGTACAATAATCAGAAATTAAGGCCATGGTTGGTGGCTGGCTGCTGTGTGGTTGGCATCCAGCTAGGTGCTGTCCCAGAATTTCCTCCTCCCCTCTCTCCACCCTTCTGATGTATTAAAATCTGAGTGTTTATTCCAAATCATCAGACCATGTCATTTAACAATGTTTGGCAAGTTTTATTTATTAAATATTTTCCAACAAAAGCCTGTAAGGCAACAGAAAAGTAAAGCGTAAAATATATTTGACTTAATTGGCAGCAGCAGACTGCATGCGTCAGAAGGAATTAACCTCCAATAAAGCAGGATGTGAGGAAACACAATGTACTACTTTGATATGGTCTTTTAAAGCTACCACTTCCTGGAACAGAGGCAGAAACATAGGTTGGCTAAGCCTGGAAAAGGCCATTGGATTTATGTGCATACAGTAACTCTCAAAAGATCGCACACATACAACTCTAGAAACCTAGCAAGAAGGAATTCAGGATTCCTTAGTCCTGTCAGGGATTTCATACTCTTTTTCCCCTTCAGTGTTTGAATCCCAGGCAGATGGAGCACTGAGTTTATGCTTTATCTCCAGTGATTCAGCCCCAATGTCCTTTCCCAGTCTATGGTCTGAATACCAAAGCAGCAAAAGCAGACTGTGATCATTTTTGGGACACCCTTACCAGTAAAGGCATAAATAGATGACTGATCCAAAACTATAAAGCTTGTATCTTCAGAAACCCATGCAATGTAAACAAATGTGCTTGAGAACTATTTATAGAAAGCTGAAAAAACAAATAACTTCATATTTGATGGTTTGGGTTTTTTTAGGTAATAAAGGATGGATGGAAACATATGGCTTCAGTAAAGAAGGACAAAGAAATCTTTGGCCTGGTTTAAAGATTAATTTTCTCATTGCTGTGTAAATGACATGGACTCATTTTTTCTCATGGTTCAAAGAAATAAAGAAAGACACTGACTTGAAGAGAATGTTCTGTCATTAAAGTCTTGATAAGGATGTTCTCTCATACAAGTTGCACCTTTCCCACAAGGAATTCATAGCCTTTTGGTAATGTTAACAAATAATCCTTCAATATATGCAAGGACTACTCATGGTAAACTGAGGCCTGGGGCTAGGAACACTTTGTGAGATTGTTTAAACCAGAAGTCTATTGATTTCTGTTTCTACTCAATAGAATAATTAAATTTCAGCTTGGCCAAGTGGGATTAGGTGTTAGAATTTGAAGCCAGGTAAATGTTCATTCTTGTAATAGAAATTAATCATCTATTTAATTTTAAAGTGTTTAAATCATATTGCTGTCAGTGGGACTAAAACAAATCTTAAACACAAGTTCTTACTTTATATTATGCCCCGAATTTCCATAAGCATATGATAATGGGATTTTCTGAATTGAGATGACAGCGGTTCAGACCCCAGGGAGGCTGTGCCTTTTTGTTCAACCTTTTTTTCATTAAGAAAAGCAAAATCATCCTTGGCTGATGGAATCTCATCCCTCTGGGTCATCATGGCCATGCTGATGATTCTGGTGAAACACCATTTGAAAGCGAAGCAAAACAAAAAGCCTTCTCATGGTGACCTGAGCAAAAAGCTAATGGCTGGCTTCCAGTCAAACTTTTCACTTTTCATTTTTATTTCATTCACACTATTCCAAAAATCGGCAACCTACAGATTTTGGAAAATTTGCCTCAACTGAATCCATGGCCTCTTCTTCAGAAAATACAGACCCATGTGTATGACTTCAAAATGGAAACACTTTATCAGGAAGGATGCTTAGAAGAAAAAGATAATCAGAAAATTGCATTAATTTTCCAGCACACTTGAGCTTTACAGTTTGGATGATATGGAAAGTGTTTCAATTGTTTTCTCTAACAAATGGGATGGAACAGTGGCTTGTTCTTGCTCCTTCTATGTCCATAAGAAACTAAGTTGCTGAGAGGCACAAGTGCAAGTATGTGATCCTCAGTTACTTGGGGTAGGTGTTGGAAGGGACCAGAAACTATGAGATCAAGATTACCTAAACATCACTACATTATCTCTGAAGTAAATGAAGCTAAGCTCATTTCATTAGAGAGGGTGTCTCCTTGAATTCTTTGTACAACTAGTGTCTGCTGTCAGACCTTTGTTGTCATTTACTGATCCCTGACCAGGATTTTGGGAAACTGTAACTATCAATAATTCAAGAAAAGAGTTTTACTTCTTGCAGTAACTAGCTATTTATCTGCAATTTAAAGAGAGAGAATTGAGGGCTAATGGTCACTAACTATGCCCTGATGGTAGCTGTTTAATGAGGACAAATGAGGAGTGCTGTATCAGCTTAGAAGGCAGCAATAAAATTCCAGTAAGCAAGCAGGCTGCCTCTTCCATCTTCTGTTGCAAGATCCATTTTTATACTCTCTCCATGACCTAAATCTTCATATCCTCTAGCCTCTCCCTCCCTTCAATGAATGCCCTTTTGTGTTTCTGAACTCATTGCTTCCCCTTCAAGTGTGCTGTTTTATTTTTTCCTGTCTTCTAGAAAACTAAGCAGTGTCCTCTTTTGCCATTAGCTTCATTACAGCTCTGCCACATCATCATTTGCATCCTTAAGAGATCACTTTTCATCCCTTCTCTAATTGTGTTCTTGCCATGCTCTGAAAATGCTCACCCATAGATGCTCTTCATGTGCTCTCTTCCTTGCCTTTCCCTTGCGTGGGCTTTCACAATTTGCCCTTTTTAACTAATTTTCTGCTTGATATACTTGTTCTTTGAGAATATAAACAGAATGTCAGGCAAGGTAAGTGGAAGACAGCAAGAGCTATTACAGTCCACTAATAGTATTGTGACATGCTAAACCACGGAGATGAGGTTAGAATTTTGTTCTCTTTGAGAAAAAAATAATCCATTAATTAGATTGGAGCATTATTTACCGATAATATTTGTAGAATCATTTAAGAACCAACAGATATGAGCATGTGTGGGAGTGGAATGGAGACAGATAATAAAGTTTTCATGCCTTTTGAAAGTTGTTCAGGGTTAATCAAACAATTACACCTGGGATTTTCTCCCTTTTCTGCAACAGGCAACCTGGAAAAGTGCACAAAGAGAAGGATCCCTGCTCTATGCTTTTTATCAGTGACAGGGGTAGATCCAGAAAGGGAAAAATCCTATGGAGCAAACAGATACCATACAAGCTTCATTTATTTCAAGCATTGCAGGAGAAACACTAGGCTTCCTATATGCTTGACTGAGGTGCTCATGATTTTTAGGACATTGATATTTTTTTTCACGTTATTTTTGTAGCTCAACAGAGCCGTAAGAAGTAGGTATTAAACTTCCTGGTACGTGTTTCATCTTTTTCCTAAGGACTCTCCACATCTTCTACCCTCTTCCTTCCACCACAGCTCTAATGAAACCATGATGACCTGGCTACTGGTGCTGCTGAACCAGTTTTTCAAACACTTGAATCTTTAACAAAGGTATATTTTCTCAATATGACACTTCTTACAGGCAACTAACAACAGTAGTTTGTGTTACATCCTATTAACTAGCAGCACTCCAAAGCCACTTGGATGAATAGTTTCCATGAAGAAAACGAGAACAGATCTTTTGCTCCTTCAAATTCTTTTAACACATTTGAAACTGTTAGTGCTGATCTGCATAAGCTGACAATGTGGCCCAATGAGTCTTGCTCTGTGTTATAGTTATTTGTCATAATGAAATGACTTATGATTGCACTAGCATTCTGTTAAAGTCCTCTTACAACTCCTGTGGTGCTTTCACACCGGTTATTGCTGCAGCTCCCAGCAACAAGAATGCATAGATTGTTTGATACACCACTCTTCACAGTAATTTCTGTGTTTGCTATTACCTCTGAAACCCTATGTTAGCACATCAGTGATGTGGTTCATTAGTTGTTCAGAGAAGGCCAAATATATTTTTTCAAGTTGACATCTTTGCTTCCCTTTGCTTTCTAGAGCTTGCCAGATGGTGTGTGCTGAAGGGCTTTGTGTAGGGTCCTGCCACCGATCCTCTCAAAGTCACTGGAACATTTTCCTACTCAGTCAGTAACCGTAGCATTGTTCTAAAATTATGTGCATGCCTTGTGTTACAGAACACCAAGTAATCCTGTCAGGAGCTCACACAACATGAATACAAGCTGCATACACCTCCAGAAACTGAAATTTCCTTGACACAAAAGAAAGTCAACATATGAGAGAACTGTGGAGTCCAGTGGGAAATGATACCATGATAAAAAGTGGGGTTAAGGTTGAGGCTTTTCTCTGCCAGACCAGGATGACTTAAGATCTCCTTGATCAGCCTCCTTATCCCAGGGCACAAAGACATTCTCTACTATCAAAAGTGAATTAAGATCATACTTTGCCCCAAGGGATAGCATTCATCTCCTTATCCATCCCTTGAGGGCAGAGTGTGAAATTCCCTCATAATTTCAAACTCCAATAATATAGAGGATGGCCAAAGAAGGTTTGAACAAAGCTTCACAATTTTTATCATCAAAGGATGCTTAGAAGAAAAAGAAAATCAGAAAATTGCATTATTTTTCAGCACACTTGAGCTTTTCATTATTTACAATTATTTCAGGGCAGTGATTAATAAAGTATTCTAAATTAATTTGGAAACCACTGAACTCGTGCAAACAGAGACAGAGAGCTGCATCTCACAGAATCACAGAATGGATAAGGATGGAAAGTATCACTGGAGGCTATCTAGTTCAAACTCTCTGACTAAGAAGGATTCCCTAGAGCATGTTACTTACTCAGGGTTGTATTCAGGCGTTTTTTGAATACCTAGAAGGGAAGGAGACTCCAATCTCATTAAACAAAGAGCATCTAATAAAAGTTACAACTCACCAGACCCTGTGAATTTCCTAAACTTTGTTTCTAAGACTTTCTAAGGTTTTTCTCAGATGTGGTTTAACCCATAGGAGCAAACAGTGCTGGAGTAGTTACAGATGAAACAGTCACAGGGGGATCCTAGAAAGAGTCTGACCTGACCCTGAGAAAGCAGACTGAGGTGAGGTCATGATCAGACTCCTCCCTTCCCAGGAGAACAACAGTGGGGAGTATGGTCTTCTGACATGGCATGGTGTCAGCAGTCTGGTGAAAAAAAAGAGACCAGAGGCAAGAAAGCATGAAAACCTCACAGACAGAGTCCCTCGTTCCCTGTCCTCCTTAATAGCAGAAACCCAACACCCCCAAGTTTTCTCCCCGGTGTCTGCTGTACCCGCCTTGCTACATCGTGGTTTGAGGTGACATCACCAAGGTAGAGCACAGCAATTCAAAGGGCAGCTAAAACTCAGAAAAGAGCTGGCAGGAGGAGAGAAGACTCCTGAGACATTGCAGCACAAAGCATGAAACTTGACAGCTCACAGACACTTCCAAGAGAACCTTGCCACAGGCCTTTCACTAAAATGTGGTTATAGTTGGAGACCAGTAGTTTATACATCACAGATCCTGATAAAAAGCAGTGAGAGATGTCATCACTTTTGCAAACTGTTGTCAAAAGCTGGGGCTATGCATATATTAGAAAAAAGAGAAAAAGAGAAAAGAGAAAAAAAAGAGAGAAAGAAGAAAGCCCTATTTGAGATCTTTGAAGCAGCTCTGCTACATTAACATGAAGCAACAGCTGTCAAAACAGCAGTCAGAGGGGTTGTCTCTGTGGTTGGATGAGCTGGTTTCCACTGAGCCATACTATCCCAGAAAGCTTCAGAAGGCAAGAATGTGAGTGGACACCAATTTATTTACCCTGCCTAAGCATCACTGACTTCTCTGGGACATGAGATTTAATTTCCATATGCAGGTTGCTAAGCCACTGGGGAAGGTGGTGGACTCTCTGTAAGGAGAAGGAGTAGAAAGAGGAGAAAGAGAAAAAAGATGAAATCTGCAGAGGAACTTGGAGATGTTGAGGCTAACTGTAGAATGGCAGCCGACCGCTCTCAGCAGCAACTTGGGAAAGATTTTCAAAACCCTGCTATGACCAGGGCCCAGTCCCATAGTCACAGTGTGAGGCTCCACAGAATAGAAAATCCCCCTTGGCCTACAGCCCTTCATCACTGATGCTCAGAGAGGACATGGGTTGGCTTCTGTCACCCTGTTGCCCATGATCCAGCCCCTGGGATTGCCTTCCCTGCAGGGATCTGGAAAGGGATGCTCCATCTGTTTCTTCAATAGAAATCCCACCTGAGTGGCAAGTTCTGCTGTAAAGCTGCCTGGGGACACAATTTGGACCATGATTCTGTTTATTTAGTGACAGGCACAGCATTAAAGTGTGAATCTCCCTTTTGTCCATGAGGCCCATAGCACAGTCAATTTTTAACTTTTAAAAATATTCTGGGAAAAAGAAGAGAAAAAAAGAAAGAAAGAAAAAGAAAAAAAGAAAGAAAAAGAAAGAAAGAAAGGAAAGAAAGAAAGGAAAGAAAGAAAGGAAAGAAAGAAAGGAAAGAAAGAAAGGAAAGAAAGAAAGGAAAGAAAGAAAGGAAAGAAAGAAAGGAAAGAAAGAAAGGAAAGAAAGAAAGGAAAGAAAGAAAGGAAAGAAAGAAAGGAAAGAAAGAAAGGAAAGAAAGAAAGGAAAGAAAGAAAGGAAAGAAAGAAAGGAAAGAAAGAAAGGAAAGAAAGAAAGGAAAGAAAGAAAGGAAAGAAAGAAAGGAAAGAAAGAAAGGAAAGAAAGAAAGGAAAGAAAGAAAGGAAAGAAAGAAAGGAAAGAAAGAAAGGAAAGAAAGAAAGGAAAGAAAGAAAGGAAAGAAAGAAAGGAAAGAAAGAAAGGAAAGAAAGAAAGGAAAGAAAGGAAAGAGAGAAAGAGAGAAAGAGAGAAAGAGAGAAAGAAAGAAAGAAAGAAAGAAAACCAAAACATGTTTTTCTCCATCACCATAAAGAGGGCTTGTGAATGCATGGTATTAGTATCCCAAAAGCTATTAAACTCCTTAGTGATGGGAAACAGATGGAAAATAAGACAAAAGAATTCACAACTCATGTTAGACTGAATTGAATTCCTTTAATTTCACACAATGAATAACATATGAATAGGATTAACTTTTTTTTTTCTTTTTTTTTTTTTAGTTAAGTGCTCTATACTGTGCTAACCTGATTTGGTAGCGAAAAGACTGAGCTTTGTTTTAGAAAAAAATGTTTAAAAACCAACATCTAAGATCATGAAGGAGCATGACATTAAAGCATGCCAGATGTATCTAAGCCTCAAAGAACATCAAGTCCATATCCATTTTTAAATGTACAAAAATGCTTCATGAATAAAAACTGTTACAAAAAGAACATTTCAAACAATGTACAAGTTTTTTTCTTGCCTCTATATTCAATAAAATACAAATACATTTTTTTGCTCTAAAATATGTTTACATACAATCAAAGTAGAACATGCAAATTACACTTTAAAAAAGGCTTTTAAAAACCACTTATGAATACAAACTAAAAATTAAGCCAGCACGACTTATAGAACAATCTTGTGCCCCATTTGTTTGATTTTTTTAATTTTTTGAAATACAGTATATACATATTTA
Organism: Serilophus lunatus; assembly: GCA_013399895.1. NCBI lineage: Eukaryota > Metazoa > Chordata > Aves > Passeriformes > Eurylaimidae > Serilophus > Serilophus lunatus. Next base: position 225,747 of record VXBA01004645.1, read on the forward strand.
ACACTTCATGTGCATTTATTATTTAAGAAATAGCTTAAAAAAATAAAAGAAAAAGAAAACAAATCAACATGGGTTTGAACTGCTTCCCCATGTTGTCCAATTGGCAGCTCTTTTAATGTTTTTATATTTTTTCTTTTTCTTTTTTTTCTTTGTAGTGTTTTGTACAACCTAAGCAGGCATGTGGAAATCTCCAATATGTTTCTTTTGCTGAAATGTGCTTCTAATTATTTCAGAACTGCTGCACCTCAGTTTTTGGATAATATGGAAAAAAGAGGCGTTTCGTGGGCAAGTTGTTTGTTTTCTCAATTCAGAAAACTGTTTTGGTTTTGTTTTGTTTTGTTTTTTTCCCTTTTTTCTGTCTTTTTAGTTTTACTCTTCAGGATGCTCCTTAAATGTGCTTAACCGCAGTCCTGAATCAGGGCCTGTGAATACAAGAATTGGGGAAATCCTTGTGTATAGAAAAGTGATTTCTGTTTTTGGTGTTTTACTGTAATGCTCAGAAGCCCTAGCGATTAAACAGTACCTCACTGCACCAGACAGTACTCAAAAAATCACAAGGAGAATATTCTTCATGAATTGTCCAAAGCATTGCTAACAAATGGAAAGAGTTATGGGCCATACTGTAGGAGTGTGTACTTGAGTAGTTCACGACAATTTCCACTTTATTAATATTTATTTTTCCTCTTTATTTTTCCAGCAGTTATCCAAAAACATGCAAGGTGCTTCACAGAAAATTTAATATTGAAGGGCTCAAGAAACTGGCAGCATGAAGGTCTTGGAGACACAAGTGGTCATGTTTTATTTTCCTCTCTCCCTGAACACTTATCCCCATTATTGGTTTTACACTTGGTTGAGGAATACAAGACCCACAGAGAGGATGTAAACGCGTGGCCTCATTTCATATGGCTCACGGCCACGTGATTTTGTTTTGTTTTTACTGAAGCATGCTCAGATGTGTGCTGATCTGTGACACAGCAGAGGTGTTCAAAAGATCTTTTTGGTCTTAGTAAGCAATAGGGCTTTCACCCCAGTTTTATACAGTTCTCAGACATGTGTGAGAGAATTTAGAGAGTTCCTCGGTAAATCTTCCTATTGGTAGGGGAAGAAAAATAATATCAAAAAGCTCATTACTGGAATATTGTTGGGTAATAAACTGCAGGAGTGGGATTTTAGCCTTAAGCCCTAAAACTAAATCCTTTATGATCTGCATGTAGTACATCGCCTTATAATATTATTATTCTGTCAGCAACTTGCTTATCATCTTTATAGACTATGCTACATGCAGAACACAAATTCTGAGTGCCATCTAACAGTATTTTCAGTATTTCTGCTTTGTATAACACTAGCAAGCTAATCTTCCTGTCAGCCCAGGACCGGCTGCATAAGGGTGTTGTGTGGACAAACAGCCAAGGCAGTACTGCAGCACCATGCTCTACCAGCATCTTCTTGCCATGAAAAACCAACCTTGGGCATCTGGAGTCCATCCCATGCTGACAGCTTGCAGTTGCTGAGTCTTCAACGTTACCCTTAGTTTCTCTTGGAGAAGAAGGGCCTTTTCATGTTTGTGGTCAAAGAAGGGTCTACAGGGTTGTAACCTTTGGGTGGATGCTCTCCTTAAACACTGTGCCTTTAGCAGCATTTTGGATAGCACTTTTTGGAAAGATAGGAGCATTTTTTCCCCAAAGCTCAGGAGCATGGGAGGCAGCAGCCATTAAATTATCCTTCCCTGAGGCAGTTGTATCCCAGTGCATCCAGAAAGGTCCGGCCCAAATCCAGCCATTATTGGCACTCTGACCCCTCTTGAAGCCACATTGGGTGTTCAATGACAGAATTTGTTCCCTTCAGACATTTTCTCTACTCACTATGCATCGAAATGTCTTTCAATGCTAATAAATACATCACTAGCAATGAAACTAAGGATAAGTTGTTGTCTAGCTCAGTTTCAGTGACCTGGAATACCAAATTTACATTTATTTTCTGTCATTTTAAGTGACACTGTCATCCACTTTCGGGCTCAAATGACATTAGATTTCAAAATTAATTAAATCACAATCCAATATTTTTAAGGAAGAAGTGAGGAGCTCAATGAGGTTCAAGCATTTTTTTTTTTCTGCAGGTCTACAGCTTCAGTCAGTAACACTGTGGTAATTCAAGAGCTGAAAAGCAAAATTGGTTGTAACAGAAAAAGCAACCATACAATTCATTTTTAAGCTGCATTAATTGGAAAACAAAAAGCACAAATGGGTATGATGCACAATGCAAAACAAAAATTGGAAACAAAATTCTGCGATCCCTCTTATCAGTTTTAAGGAGTTGGGATCTCAAGATTTGTTCCAGTCTTAAAAAAAAAATAATAATACATCCCCTGTTCCAGCTCCCCGACTCAATCCTATCCCCAAATGCATTCAGTTTTAATAAGCTAAGGTGCTATCACAGAAGAAAAATCAGTCTCTAAGAAATAACGAGTTGTATGTTTACAGTGTTCCTCTAACACCATAGTCTTGATATGATTTTTGTAAATAAATAACAGAATAGAAACACAATATTTTTTTGTGGGGACTTTTTTTTGTTTTGTGGTTTTTTTGTGTGATTTTATTTTTTTATTTTTTTTTTTTGCTAGGGTTTTCTTAGTTTTTGTGGGTTTTTTCCTTAGTGTCGTGCTATATGAAGCTTCCTTGGCAATAAATCAATTCAAAATTTCTCAAGAAAGGGAATAGCAAGTTGGCTTGTGAACCATTAAATAATTCCAATCCCCACTCCCTTGCTGGAATCTTCCCTCTCTGTCCGCATTTTAATATCCGTCTTGCAATGCCAGGTGTTGAGTGTACTGCAGGACTTTAAAAGGAAAGAATATACAGTTGAAAGTATCTATTTCAAATTTCAACAATTAACTTATTTTTTTAAAAGTGTTGACACTGCAATGGAACAGCTTCCTGTTCCGTGTTTTTTTTTACCTAAACATTTTAATTGGTCTGTGGAAATGGATCTCGGATATTTTACCCAAGTTAGATCAATGGCTGACGGACAACTCGAATGAGAAAAGTACAATTTGAACTGACCATTTAAAGAGACGATTTGTCACACACAGTTTGCATCCATGCAGACTGAGAGGTTTATAATTACATTATGTACAAAAAAAAAAAAATTATTTTTTAGTTTATTAAGGCAACCACAACTTGGAGAACATGTCCAAAGTGGCATTAATACAATTGCAGTGGTGATACCCTTTGAACATTTTTATTTCTATTTTCAGATAAGAACACTTATTCCTTTTCTTTTTTGTTTTTTTTTTTTTAAGAAATAATTGCCAAGAAAGGACCTATTATCGATAGGGTTTGTTCTATAGCTTTTTAAAACGTTCTATTATCTATTTTCTTTAAAAGATAATATCAAAGCATTGCTAAACAATGCTAATTATTCAGATCCTAGGTTTCCCGCCAATTTCACTGGGAACTGTAAGTGGTAAAAATGGGTATGTTTGGGCCCTGTCTTTTTACTTTATTTTTTCAGTTCTTTTTTTTTTTTTTCTTTTATGCTTTTTATATTCTTTTTTTTTTGGTGATTTTGTTCATGTTTACTATAACTCTATTCCCCAGAAGTGTTTTGCTGTTCTCTACTCATATGTACCGAGCATCAAAACAACTTGGCTGATGGATGACCCCTTTTTCACATGCCATTGCCAAGTTGCTTCATATAAACATGCTATCATAACTGAATATCCATGTATACTTTATTTTAAATGCTGTGATACTCCGTCGGTCCTTGGGATAGCACTCGGAATGAGTGTGCACGCGTGTAAGGCTCTAATTTTCTATTGCCTATATTGCAGCTAGTTGTAACTAGGCAAGTAAATGAGAAAGAAAGATATAGTTCTAGTAGGAGGCAGGGATTTTGGGTTATGCTCTCCCAAAGCCTGGTAGGTATATAAAACTGGAAAAAAAGAATTCAAATAAGATTATAACCAATATCACAGTTGAGAAAGTTACACTATTTTTTGTAGGGTTTCTTTTTCTTTCTTTTTTTTTTTTTTCNTTTTTTTACAGTGATTCCTACTGTAGTAAAGTTACTCTTGGTTTCACCTGGCCTGCCAAACAGAATCAGAGTCGAGCACGCAGCCCCTAGTGACAGTGTTCAGCTCTCTGCGAGGATGACTTCCCGCCTCCGGGTACAATATGAGAACAGCAATGCTGAGATTCAGAAAAGTTTTGGAAACTCTGCAAAGTAGATGCTTTTACCAACTTTGACAAACATCCTCCTCCCCGTTATCCCCCACTTTTCCCTCACCCTTTCCCCCTCTTCCCTGGGGGTGGGCTTGGGTCAAAGCGATGAAGAGGAAGATGAGAGCCCCAGCTGGCACAGCTCTCTGCAATGAGTTCTGGCTGCTGATGGGACGAATGAGTCTAGTGCTGCCGAAGGGGCGAAACGGATCATGCACCTCCCGTCCCTCAGTCTTGGCGTGCTCCGCTACTGGCACCCGATGTCCAATGAGGTGCACTGGCCTTAGGGAAGGCCTTCACTTTCGCTGCCCCTGCTCTTCCGGTACCGCTTCACTTTCACATCCTCCTCTTCCTCCTGCGGAGACTTGTTTTTCCTTTTCCCAACCCGGGGCGTCCGGGGCAGAGGGAGAGGGAGTGGAGGGGGTGGAGGAGGGAGAGGAGGTGGCAGGGGTGGCGTCTCTCGAGCCATGTGTATGACAGCCTCGATGGTGGCCATGATAGTATCTTGAGTGGCTGCTTGCTCCAATATTAAAGGGTTGAGCGTTGGTCTCTGACCTCTTTTGCTGGGAAGGTCAATGCATTTTTCCAGAACGGGCATTTGATCTCTGGAGTCTTCATCGAAGGAAAGGGGTTGCTTCCGAGGACGCCCCCTACGCTTCTTGACGAAGTTATTGCCTGTCTTTGATTGTCTCTGCAGCCGCTTGGCTTTCAGGATCTTGTTGACATGATCCAGGTTCTTCTTTGTGGACAGGATCTTGGTGTAGTTGCACATCTTGCGCACCTCGCACTGGATTGCTTCAATTTCACGGCGCTTGAACCTTTTCTTCAGTGGTGAGCTGGCTGTCGGAAGACAAGGAGAGAAACAGGGGTAAGTCAAAAAATAGTGGCTGGAAAATCTTCTTTGACTCCTTTCAGCATCACAAAGAGCAAATTAAGACACAACTTTGATATCAAGCATTCTTCAGAGATTTCTCTCTGTCTTTCCCTCTTCTAAGGAAGCAAAAGCTTTTCTACAGCGCTGTTGTACCATTGCTTCATTCTCCTTTCTGAACCTCTAGTGGGAAGGAAGGAAGCTTAGCATAGCTGTCATCTTGACCTACCTTAACAATTAAACTTTAAAGATGTAATCCTTATGTCTTCACCCTGGCCTTTAGTTCTTGTCATGCATGCCAGTTAGTATGTGAAGTGTTTGTTACTGAAACTAGTGGACAGAGACAAGCCGTGTGGGTCACTTCATCTGTGGCAAATTCATTACCTCTTTCTGAGTTTCTGTACTATCATCTCTGTGGATACTGGCTGAAACTACTCAGTCATATAATTGACTTTAATGGCCTCCAAAGTAAGCTTATTCTTGGTTCAGATCACTTACTTTAGATCTGAATGAAGTCCAAAGTAGTTAAGTCTCTTGCCAAGGTCATATTGTGAGTCATTGTCAGAGCTGGAAAGAGTACCCAGCATTTCTTGGCTCCTGGTCCTTTGCTTAGGACACGAGACCTTGCTTGTTTTGCCTAAATTGTCTCTTTGTCCTTTACTGAACATGGCATCTGTTCAGAGTTCAGGATTTGCACAGAGATTAGAAGTAACTACCCCTTTGTGAGAGAAACAGAATGCAGTAATTCTGCTTTTGCAATAACTGGTGCTCCCTTTCATTCCTAACATATCCGTTCTGCACTGCTGGAAAAGAAATGATGGAGTTCAAAATTTCTTTTTGGTGAAGAATAAAACATCCCACTAAATTAACCTCAGCCCACATCTACTTGCAAACTTAATTTACACCTGACTGTCAAGCAGTCATTTGGGTTTGAAATCCTTGAAGTTTCCCGAGCAGCCAAGATTTCGAGAAAGGTTCATTTGGGGGTTATCACTCCCTTCACGGCTAACAGGCTAATCTTCTAGCAGTAGTTTAAATAAAGTTGCTATTGTAGCATTTTCTGTAGATAACCAGGAGCTGTCAAGTGGTAGAATCTCTCCTTGCTCTCTATGGGGTATGACAGATCCAGCATATAAACCTCATCTCTGGCCTCCCCTCTTGGAGAACATAAATTACTGGCTCTTATACCACCATGTTGCTTGGATTCACAGAAGGGCTTGCATAAACAATCCCAAGTTACAATGTAAGAAGTAGGAGTGAGTCATAAACAAAACATAGACATATGCTCTCTTATAAATAAAGACCTGGGATGGCCAACTTCCCAAAGTCTGGTTTTCATTAATTACAAAACAAAATACATTTTCCATATGTAACCCACTCCCCACACCAAAAAGAAAAATAAAACCCACTTGCAGTTTGTGATTCACAGAGGACAAAAGGAAAGAGGAATGCAGTCATTCTGGTACCAAAGGAAAAGAGAAAGGAAATGAAACATCCAAGTTGCTCAGGAGAAGCTAATTAGTTGCACAGAATTCCTCCCAGTTAGGTCACTCCTAAAAACTGTGGATGCAAGGTCCCTAAAGGCAAATGGCAGTGAGCTATTTCTCAGAAATTTGATCAAAAAAGGTTAAATCCCTGTCATGGAAAGTGATTGCTCTCATCTGTCTTCACTGGTGATTGACAAAAGGAGTACCAATATCTTTAGCCTTAAGCATTCAAATCCTTTCAGTCCCTCACAGATCCTGAGAGTCGCTTCAGGTCGGAAGATCTAAAAAACCAAACATTTGCCACTTTTCACATTCACTGTCCACCTTTTGCCTTTTATTGCTATTGCTGGGGCACATTTTCAATCTCTCCCTCATTTTTTTGTTTGTGTTTGGTTTTATTTTTAATTCTCATTTGAGATGCAGTTTTAAACTTCTTTTTCATAAAGTAAAACTAAATTTTTTCAGTTGCTGATGGAAATACTTAAGATGGGAAATTTAGCAGAAATACAGGATAATTTTCAAGATCCATGCTGATATCAGAAGATTTGGCTTAACTTTCAGTTTTCGTTGGAAAGACAGTAAGCCAAAGGACAGGTAACAAATTTTAAATGATGCATTAGCCAAGTGTTTTTTTTTGTAGAATAGTGTTAGATAGATCATGGCCAATGGAGACCTGGCCTGTAAAGATGGTACAAGATGACCTCCACTTCTAAAATGGGGACTCAGTGCAATTCAATATAACCACTTACATCCTTTTGACATCCTGATGCTGGATAAGTACAACACATCACTTGTGTCCATCCTGAAATCCAATGAGTGTCTCAGACACTCAAGTGGTCACTCAGGCCAAGTGTCCTGAGTGGAGCCTGATGGTGATTACACAGCTCCTGAGAGGGGCAAAGGTAGGCTCTTGCTCTCTGACAAACTGCCTAATTCTCTAAAATTAACTGATATGCATTTATGGGGAGATATCTGCACCTACATGTAAATCTATAAGCTGAACACCACACTCAAGGGCTTCTTCCTTCACGTTTATTTTTTATCCCTTATAAAATTTTGCAAGCTGACAGTCTGTTACTTTTTGCACTGAAACTCATTTTCTCATTTAGAAAGAAAGTTCTCTTCTGTGCTGGCTTGCTACACTAATTTTTCCTTTGCAAATGCTTTGGGGTGTTTATGACTTTCTCAGAAGGGTTGTTAGAAGCTACTAATAATGCTTTTGCTTTTTTTCCTAGCAAGCCTCTGAACTTGCAGGCTCTAGGAAGCATTTGAATTGTGTTACATAGTCTGCCAACATTCAAGATGCATGTACTGAATAAATAAATATGCTTTCAAGTCAGATTTTTAAATGAGATATTAGGAAACTCAACATTATTTTGACTATTAAGTGTCAGGGACATCTGATTCTACATTTGGTGTAGGGAGACTGTGCAGAATGAGTCTGATGGGTCTGCAGGGGAAAGATTTGATGAGGTGTGCATATGACAAAATAATAGCGAGATCTGCCAAAGTAAACCACTACTGAAGTGAGAGCCATTAGGTGTTATCAACTCATCTGGAAGCTCTTGGTGAGCAATCTTTGATATAAAATATTCTCCTGTATTGCCATTGCTGAAAAACAAAGCTAAGCATCAATCTTTCCCATTTTATACAGACAGACCTTGCCCAACACTGGATTGAAGTTGTTTCACAATGGTTTCGAAGTGTTTTTTTTTTTTAATTAATGCACATATTTTGCTGTTTACACATGGAAGCCTTCCTTTGGGAGGAAGACTTCTGTCTTGCTTTATCTGGTGGAATTCATTTAGAAGGGGGTGTGGAGGAGGTGGGGAGCAGTAACTCTATGTCTGCATGCAGGTGTACGAAAAAGTGAATATGCTCCTATGGTGATGATACAACATGTGGCAACCTCCAGGCACCAGCAGTGCATAGGAGAATAATTTTTTGCTTGAGTGTATGGATCTCCCTATATGTCCCCAGGCTTCATGGCCACATGCTGCCTCCAGAAAGGCCTGAAGCTATTTTTTGGCAAAATCCAGCCCAAAATGAAGAGAAACTAGAAATACATGATATAGCACAAGCAGAAGCATGGTCCAAACTACTTCACCTAGCTGCCCCAAACAAGCAAGAACCAATGTTAGTCTTAAAACACAGCTTTGCACATCTAAGATAAGGCACATAGAGGCCCAGCATTCCTCCTCTCCCCAGGGTACAGAAATGCTGTGAGGCTCAAATTGAAATGGCCACAGGCCATGCCGGGAAGATATTCAGGATTCATATGACACTGGAAACAGCTTCTGAGGTGCAGAGAGATAGCTCTACAAAAATATATAAATTTCCAAAAATAGCAGAATGATGAAAAGAAGGAGGTAACCCCAGGTAGATCAGACCCCTTGGATGTTCTGCAGGGGTCCCCTAAATTTATTCTAGGGGAGTCTGTTATGCCTGAAGCTCTAAAATCCTTCTTGCTGCCTGTCATTCTCCATCCCTTTGGAGTTGCCTGAGGCCACTTGCAAGAACATGCCACAGAAAAGACTATTTGCTCAATGCTGGGCTTAGTTTGTTCACTTGGTTTGAATGGAGGAATTTTCAAAGAACTCTCTATTAATTACAGGAAACCCATAGTACTGTCCTGTTTTCCCATTAACACAGTTTCTTTTGGTTTTCAACTAAATTATTTCAACATCTGGGATACAGATAAACCAACAATTTAATTAGACTTCTGAAAATGGAAAGAATGAACTATGCAGTCAAGCATACACTTTCATCTTGCAACGGATCATAAAATATTTGTGCGCTTTCATTCTCTACTGCTTTAAAAATCTGTCCTTAGTTTATATGCAGGAAAATATTAAAGACAAAACAGACAATCCTGATTTTTTGATATAAAAATTTATCTTTATAGAGGGCACTCTACAGCATGAAACACTTGTTTTCACTATTTATTCAGGAAATCAGAGGAAAATCAAAACAAGTGCATTGAAACAGCACTTTCAAAATTTTGACAAGACTGTGAAACTTCTAATGGCTACATGTAAGGTAATATACTGTGGGTTCCATTGGAAATTAAGACACAATGGAAGATTAACTCCTCTATCCATGCCCAAAAAAAGATAAGGCACATGGAGGCCCAGTGTGATGACGCCTGAAAAACAAGGTTATCCTCCTTCTGATCAGATTCAAAATAGAAGCACAAAAGAGAAGTTGATAGAAAAGCGTGCTATTCTGACTTATTTGTTCTGATATTTTAAATTCCTGTTCACTGCCCAAGACAATTTTGCATTTGCAAGACTGAATATTACGCTAAAATCACTGAAGTATGGTAGTAAAGAATCTCATCCGCTCCTTAGCTATTTGCCTTGTATTTGGTATGTTCATGCTACAGGGATGGGAATATTCAAATAAAAGAACAACAGGGCTGAGAAAGGAATGCAAGAGTCTTGCTTCAGAGTCCTCTGCTAGACCACACAGGCTGACCATACTTGTGTCCTCACTGTTGTGAGGAGGTGGTATGTGAATGAAGTAGATCTGATGTGCCAATAGAAAAACTGCAGTCTGATTATCACATTTGCAGCTACTTCTGCAATCAGGAAGAGCAGCACATGCACACATTGTGCAGTTCCAGAAGGCAGAAGATAGGGAAGAAACAGAGGGGGTGGAGAGAAACAGCATTACCTGCTTCAGATGTTGCTGATGATGAAGGTAGGAGAGATAATACTGGACTTGGCATCGCAACACTATCAACAGCTGCTGGTTTCCTCCTGGTCATCACATTACAGGCAGAACTTTCCATTTTACCATGAAGTGAAGTCTGGTCTGCTTTTAAGTGGGGACCTGCAATTCCTGGGAAGGGAAACAAAATTTGGATGAGTATTGGTGAAGTAACATAGCTGGGGAATATCTGGAAAAGAGTAGTCAGTTGCTGTCCTTGATATGTTGATAAATTTCCATATTTCCTTGTGTATGCACCTGTAATACAGTCTTGATACTAGAAAGGATCATCACCTGTTTTTGACAACTTTTCTGAATGACTTACCATCACTGATCCCTATAAACAGTGAGCAGAACAACAAAAAAATTCCACATTACTACTTTTTCTTCTAAAAACCCCACATACACCCTGATGTATGCCTAAGGACAGACATGTTTCATATCTCTATTTAGTGAGATTGTTTATTTCCCATTCCCTGGGTGGTTTATTCTCTACACATCCTTATATACTTCTCTTCTATAAATACCACACTTAATGGGTAAGGAACAGTCATCAGGAACAACTCCAATGTGTAAATCTCTGTCTAAAGTACATTACACTTAATTTTCAGGAAATCCCTCCCTAAATCAAATTTGTCTTAAAACTCATCAAAAAGAAGGGAGTTAAAAAACAAAGAATTTTTTGTCATACATTTCCCTTCCTAGAGTTTGCAATGCAGAATAATAAATATTTTGTGGAAATATATCAAACAGGTCAAATATTCCAGAAAAAGAAAAATTATGCACTTATGTTGGGTAGGTTCCTCCTTTAACAATGTTTCTCAAACTGTCATATTTCGTATGCATTTTTTTTTGCCTGTAAATGTGTCAAAGCTAAACTGCTGGATTGAAATTTGAAAACCTCTCTGAGTCTCTGTGATGCTGGGCTTCAACAGGACCTGAATGACTCATTTCTCAAAGATAATCTTTTATAAACTCCTTTTCTTTTTAAATCTCAATCTGCACATGGGCCCCAGATAAGATGCATAAGATTTTGGCAATTGAATTACACAAAAACTAAAAATAATCACAGAGCCACTGTGGTTGGAAGGCTCCTCTTGAGAACACCTAGTCCACTCCACCCTCCTCAAGCAGGTTACCTTGATGACATCTTGATGGCGAGTTTAGAATGTCTCCAAAGAGACTCCACAATCTCTCTTAGTAAAACTCTGTTGTTCATATATAACCTGTGTTTCAGTTTGTGTCCATTGCCTCCTGTTCTGCCATTGTGCAACACTGAGAGTAGTCTGACTCCGTCTTCTCTACTCTTTCCCAACAGAGCTTTGCATACATAGATAAGATCCCCCTGAATCTTCTCTTCTCCATGCTGAATATCCCAGCTCTCTGAGTCTTTCCTCATAAAAAACATGTCCCAGACCCTTAATAATCATTGTAGCCTTTCTTTGGATTCTCTCCCATATGTCAATGTTCCTCTGGCATATCAACCACTCCTCTCAGTTTTGAACTTCTCCAGAGTTGATGAGGGTGCTTTCTACCCCATCACTGTGTTATTAATTTAAATTTTTAGTCCCCGTATTGAACCCTAGAGTGCACCTCTAATGACGTATCTTTAGCTGGATTTTGTGCTACTCATCAAAACTCTTTGAGCCCAGCCAGTTTTCAGTCCATCATAGTGTACATTTCACAGCATCACAGAACAACTAGGTTGGAAGAGACCTCAAGGATCGTCGAGTCCAACCCATACCCTATCACCCCAACCAGACTATGGCATTAAGTGCCATGTCCAGTCTTTTTTTAAACATGTCCAGAGATGGTGACTCTACCACCTCCCTGGGCAGTCTATTCCAGTGCTTTATTATTCTTTCTGTGGAGAACTTTTTCCTAATATCCAGCCTATACCTTCCTACATGCGGCTTGAGACTGTGTCCTCTCGTTCTGTCAGTTGCTGCCCGGTGGAAGAGACCAACCCCCATCTGACTACAACCTCCTCTCATGAAGTTGTAGAGAGCGATAAGGTCACCTCTGAGTCTCCTTTTCTCCAGGCTAAACAACTTTAGCTCTCTCAAGCATTCCTCACAGGGCTTGTGTTCCAAGCTCCTCACCAGCCGTGTTGTCCTCCTCCGGACACACTCAAGTATCTCCACGTCCTTCCTAAACTGAGCGGCCCTTTATCTAGTTTGTACCTCAAGATTATGTTTCTGAGAAGCTAATAGAACACAGTGGCAAAACTTTAGCTAAAATCAATATAAGAAACATCAGACTGGTGAGGCATGATTTCCCCTTCATAGATGTATGATAAATACTCCTGATCTCCTTCTCCTTCTTCCTTCTCCAGGAATGCAAATGCTTACCAAATTCCCAGGGATTGAAATGAGACTGGCTGGACTATTGGTCTCTTTATTTTCGCCCTTATTGGACTGACAGTTGTTCTCTTCTACTTCTCAGGATCCCCTCCTGATCATCACAACCTTACAAAATTAACCAACAGTAGCCTCACAATGCTGCCAGTCCGACCTATCAGCATAGATTCCACGGATTTATGCACATCTCTTTTGTTTAACTGTTCCCCAATCAGATCTTGCTCCACTAAATTTCACTTCCTCACTAGTATCAGGGTTCTGTGATTCTCAAAGGCCAGTCTTACCAGTAGAGATCAAGGCAAAAAAGACAATGAATAACTCAGTCTCCTCCTGGTCTTTTCCCAGTGGGGTCTCTGCTTCATTCAGTAAGGACCCCACATTTTCCTTAGGGTACTTTTTTGTTGCTTGTGTACCCATAGAAACATTAATTGTTGCCTTTCTGCCCGGTATTCGACTCCAGGTATACTTTGGCTTTCTGGGCCCACCCCTGCATGCTTGGACATTGCAGCTCTAGAACTCCGGGTCACCTGCTCTCACCTCTTTATTGATTCCTTTGTATATCTGGCAGTACTCAGGAGCTTCTTGGTCATTTGTGAAAGTCTCCTGACATCTTTACGTGTTTTGATTTGCCACTCTGATCTGGTTTGGTATGTCTTCACAATATCCCTGATCCAAGACCCAGGCCAGCAGCCATCCACCCTGCACAGCAGGTCAGGTCAGCAGATGGGGTCCTTTATCCCCTGCAGCAGTGAAACTCCACTGCACCTTGAAAGAACCTGGTTGTTTCTCAAAGACATTCTGCAAGTACTCTGACACCTACAAGAACAGAATGATGGAATCCTTTAGGTTGGGAAAATCCTCTAAGATCATTAAATCACACCATTCCCCCAGCACTGCCAAGGCTCCACTAAACCATATCCAAAAATGTCACATCCACGAAGCTTTTAATCACCCTAGAGGTGGAGATTCCACCACTGCCCTCTGCAACTTCTGACAGGGCTGGGCACCCCTTTCTGTAAAAAAATTTTCCCTAATGTCCAATCTAAACCTCTCCTAGAATGATCTTCTCCTGTCTCTTGTTCCCTGGGAGCAGAGCCTGACCCCCACTTGGTTCCACCCTCCTTTCAGGGAGTTGCAGAGAATTCCAGGTGCCCCCTGAGCCTCCTTTTCCCCAGGATGAGCCCCCCAGCTCCCTCAGCCCCTTCCCCAGCTCCGTTCCCTTCCCTGGACACGCTCCAGCCCCTCAATGTCTCTCTTGTCTGAGGGGCCCAGAGGTGCCCCCAGCACTGGAGGTGCCTCAGCAGGGCCAGCACAGGGGACAGGCCCTGCCCTGGGACACACCATGGCTGGCACAGCCCGGGGGACATTGGCCTCTTGCCCCCCTGGGCACACCTGGGCTGGTGTCCAGCCGCTGTCACCAGCACCCCCAGGGCCTTTCCTGTTGGGCCCTTTCCAGACATTCTGCCCCCAGTCTGTAGCATGGCCTGAGGTTGTTTTGAAACAAGATGTGGTCTTGACACTTGGTCTTGTTGAACCTCATACCACTGGCCTCTGCACATTGGTCCATCCTGTTCAGATCCCTGTGCAGAGCTTTCCTGCCCTCCATCAGATCCGCACACACACTCAACTTGGTGTCATCAGCTAACTGAATAAGGGTGCACTTGTTTGCTTTGTCCAGATCATCAATAAAGATATTAAATAGAACTGGCCCTGATACTGATCCCTGGAGATCACTCATCACTACTACATTGGCTGACAATTTATTCCAATTCCACTCACCACTACTCTCCGGGCCTGGCCATTCAGCCAGATTTTCATCCAGCAAATAATTTACCTGTCCAAGACATGAGCAGCCAGTCTGTCAATTTGTCCTGTTGTAGCAAACATTGTCAAAGGCTTTCCTGAAGCCTAAATAGACAACATCCACAGCTTTTCTCTCATCCACCGACTGTCCTGGTTACAGGAGTAGACCAAGTTGGTCAGGCAGAACCTGCCATTCCTAAGCCATCTGTCCTGAGCACACCCTGTGATGGTCCTCAAGATGGTCTGCTCCTTGACCTCCCCCAGCACCAAGGTCAGGCTGATAGGTCTGCAGTTCCCAGAATCTTCTTCCAGGCTTTCTAGTATACGGATGTCGCATCTGTAAACTTCTAGTCAAGTCGGACTTCCCCAGCTAGCCAGGACTGCGGGTAAATGATGGAAAATAGTTCAGTGAGCACTTCTGCCAGCTCCCTCAGTACCCTTGGGTAGAACCCATCTGGCCCCAGGGACTTTTATGTGTCTAAGTGGCACAGAAGGTCATTGTTTCCTTCTGATTTATAGAGGCTTCACTCTGCTCCTCATCAGCTCAGGGGGCTGGCTACTCGGAGAACAACTGCTCTGACTGTTAAAGAGTGAGGCAAGGAAGGTATTAAGTATCTCAGCTTTTCCTCTTCCTTTTCTAGAAGATTAAGAGATCTCAAAGTAGAGCCAGAAACAGCTGCATAAACTTTTGTGTCCATTGGCTGTGCTCACCTTTCCAGATACCAACCAAAAATTCCTTATATTTGCACTTGGAGCTGCTGTGAACAGTCCCTACCTTTGCCTCTGGTCCATGAAATGAGAAATACCAGGTTATCTATGGGTTGTATTAGAAAATATGGATATCTATGGGTTTTATTAGAAAATACGGAAGAGATCTCTATCAGATACAGGCAGAGAACTGCTCTGGTGAGAAGAGTCTGAAAGACAGGATACAGAATAGGCCAGTTTCAGATAGGAGTCCTGATGAACCCATGACCTGATATCAACCTGTGGACTTAAGGGAGGTAATGGCTCTGAGTGCAGAAAGAGTCATGAGTGAAACAGTATTACAGGTCATGGCTTGGTGGAGATACACAGAGGACTCTCTGCCTCTTAGACCACGCATCCTCCCAGAGCCTCAAATCTAGTATGAGGCATCTCAAATTGTATCCATTAAACTTCAATCTCTCTCTGCTCGGCTTCTCTAGTGCAAATGAGAACAATAATATACCCCTCATCTCAAGAGCAGTCCTGTGAAAATAAAATTATCAACATTCATGAAACATTCATCTATTCATACCAAGGCTTATAAATGTGGAATAAATGAGACATGATGTCATGCACTGAATAGCAAGGGGAAAATGCAGCTACCAAATAGCTTTTCATTATATGAATGCTATACATTGAATAAAACAGTGTCCTGTAGAATAACAGGGATATTTGACTAGGTAATTATACCTATGGGATCATACCACTATGGAACTGTGCGTATGCAAACCTGAGGTTTCACTACTCCATAGTGCTTGAGTTTGTGCCTTAACATTTTTTATTCATGAATGCAGTTGGCTCACAAGAAATGTGAGTTTGTGGGTGAATGTATCAATACACATACACATATATGCACGTGCATATGGTACATAATAATGCTAACAACCTCATAAATTCAACATCTGGTTCTAATTAAACTGAAAGTCCTATATAAAGAGCCATATGAAAACATGCAGCTGTAACCTGTTGACCTCTATTGATAAAAAAAAAAGTCTGTGAAGCCATGTTTCAACATATCGAGGGACAGTCATTCATTTTTTCAAAGGTAATCCCTCACAAACCACTTATCCTCTCAAATCTCTACCTGCACACAGTGTTTGCATTAGGGACCTTGATTTATGGATTCCCACTCCTCAGATGGAGAGGCCAACTTCCTGTTGCCGTGGTTACTTGGATCTTGGTTCAAGGTTAAACTACTCCCAAATCAAAATCAGTGGCAGGCACAGCATCTAACAGCCAGGTTATTGACTACCCTAGGATGCTTAAAGGTCAAAGACCAAAGTGCTGCTTACTGCCTTTGGGGTGAGTCAATATTTTCAATATTTTTATTCTGTTTCTTCTGAAGAAGTAGTTGCTGCTCAATTACCACCTATCTGGGTTTAGCAAGGTCATACAAATCATTGAGAAAAAATCCTCCCCCTACAGAAGAGATACAAATGTAATGAATTACTTCAAAGTCTACAAGGCCCAAGTGCAACTCATCACTGTTGAACCATGGGTTCTGACATCTGTCTTTTGTTTCAGCCGATATCAGTCACCTCATTGAAAATCTCATCTAAACTGAGGAAGAAGAGTAATTTATGGATCTGGAGCAGCTGATAAAGAACCACTAGGTTTCCTTCATGGATACCAAAACACAAACTTGGAGACACTGTTGGAAACACATGGAGGTGCAGCAATTTGCTCACAAAGATTTGATGCTACTCTCCAGTAGTGACAGGTCTAGCCCTTGAGTGAATGGACCTGCTAGTCCACTCTTCACTGGACTTTTTCTTCTCCTTTGAAGTCAAGAAGACCTTATGTAAGAGAGGACCCTAGTTTAGCCCATCTACGAATCAGGTTAAGATAAATCATTTGCAACACCACTGCAGGGGAGTCAGAGTTTAAAATTCATATACACACATTCATTAATCCCGTATATTTTATCCTTTGCTATTGCACC
Source organism: Serilophus lunatus (assembly GCA_013399895.1). Classification (NCBI taxonomy): domain Eukaryota; kingdom Metazoa; phylum Chordata; class Aves; order Passeriformes; family Eurylaimidae; genus Serilophus; species Serilophus lunatus. The sequence continues at coordinate 242,885 of VXBA01004645.1, forward strand.
AGAAAGACAAGATGCTCAGAAGTCTGGAGTGCCTCTGCTAGGGAGACATAGAAGAGCCGGGAGTTGCTCAGTCTGGAGAAGAGAAGGCTCCAGGGAAACCTTAGAGACCCTTCCAGTTCTTAAAGACAGCTTATAAAAAAGCTAAAGAGTGACTTTTTGAACAGCCAGATTGCAACAGGGCAAAGGGAAACTTTTAAATTAAAAGAGTGGAGTTTTAGATTAGCTCTTAGGAAGAAATTCTTCTCAGTGACAGTGGTGAGGCCCTGGCATAGGTTGCTCAGAGATGCTGTTGCTGCCCCATCCCTGGAAGTGTTCAAGGCCAGATTGGACAGGACTTGGAGCAACTTGGGATAGTGGAAGGTGTCCCTGGCTATGGCAGGGGAATTGAAACAAGAAGATCTTTAAAGTCCTTTGCAACCCAAACCATTCTAGGATTTTATGTTGCACACTCGTGGCCTGATTCAGACCTCATTTATCACCTATCTGCTGATCTCCATGGATTTCCTCCAAATCAGAGCCCTCTTCATTGTGTGAAAGACCCGTACCTTAACTCCCCTGAGTCCTATAGACGGTACAGACAACGCCACATGCACATGCAAGTGAGAATGGGCAGCAAAGCAGGGAGGAAATCAATCATTTGTATAAAGAGAAAGGGCATGGGGAAAGGACATCTTCAGAAGCAAGGCCAGACACAAAGGAGTTTATCAAGAACCTAAAACAGTGATGGCATGATTATAAATAAATAATCACCACAACCACAAGTAAAAGGCTGATTAAGGAGAAGCACAGTTCTAGTGCAGGGCAGACTGGCAGAAAGCCTGTGTGTGAGGGAAGACAATACTGACTTGAAATTGGCCTTTTCTGAAAGATTTATGGCAGTCTTCGTTCACTGGCTTAGAAACTTATGAGCTCCAACTGATAATTAATACATTAATTTTGAAGACCTGGTAATTATTGTTATTGTTATTAAGTGCTAACACTGCAAGTAATGTGGTCTAACTCTATTGTACTAAGCTTCGTACAAATGGATTAATTAACTCTCCTTGCTTTATCGTTAAATCATGATCACTCTGCTTATTGCATTCATCTGTTTTCTCTCATCTTGTACTTATACAGAAAGGCTCTTGGACAACATCCACCTTTTCTTCTGTAATTTGTGTACAGAATCTAGCACAACATGAACCCAGACTGGAACTCTAAGTGCCAGTTCAGAAGAGATAATGAATGTTATTTTGCCATTGGAAAACAGAGAATATCAGCTGATAAAAACTGGTCTCAGTGAAGTTTCTGATAGTGAAGATTTTTCTCTAGAGAGTTCATTAGATTGGATATGTAATCTCCACAGATTTCTGGAAATCCACAGCTGTACTTAAATTGTTTATGCATCTGACCATTGTTATTGGAAAGCTCTTGCAGACATTTTTTTTTTTCTCCCAGTGTCTTTGCACAATGAAGCTACGCGATGCAGCTGTACAGGAATGCACATCTAAACACGCAGTTAGTCATAGTATTTGCATTTTGGTAAGTTCTCAGTTTGGAAAAAAGAACCAGAAGAAACCTCATATCTTGGTGAATCTTTTCTTCAGGCTGGTTTCAAATAAATCAGTCAAAAGTTTGGCATTGCATCATATTCTAGAAGGCAGAACTGAATTACTATGTGATAAATGTAGTTAAGGAAAGTAATTATTCTTCCTAAAGTAATATTATTACCTTTTTAACTTATGGAATTCATTTCCTTGGCTTCTATTTGACGTGTATTATCATTTAAAATAACTGTACTTTCGATGTACAGTACTGCTTTATGGTTTTAAGTCCTTTTATCTTTCACCCTTTTCCACCACCACATTAAAAAACTTCAAATTTCATCTCTTCTGTGAGAATTTTTTCTATTCTGCAGAATGTGTGCCCCTGAATAAAACCAAATTTCTGTAGAATAATAACACACACATACACACACACTTAAACACACACACACACACACACGCACACACGCACGCATACACACACATTATACTCCCATTGCCAATAGACAAAAATTGAAGACACGGAGTCTGCTTTATTTAATTCCAGCTATTTTCCTACTTTTTTTTTTTT